>CM053608.1:15806316-15828269 GCA_028646535.1 Procyon lotor
AATGCAAGCTGGTGCAGCCACTCTGGAAAACAGTATGGAGGTTCCTCAAAACGTTGAAAATAGAGCTACCCTATGACCCAGCAATCGCACTACTGGATATTTACCCTAAAGATATAAATGTAGTGATCCGAAGGGGCACGTGCACCCAAATGTTTATAGCAGCAATGTCCACAATAGCCAAACTATGGAAAGAACCTAGATGTCCATCAACAGATGAATGGATAAAGAAGATGTGGTATATATATACAATGGAATACTACGCAGCCATCGAGAAACGAAATCTTGCCATTTGCAATGATGCGGATAGAACTAGAGGGTATTATGCTAAGCGAAATAAGTCAGAGAAAGACAATTATCATATGATCTCTCTGATATGAAGAACTTGAGAAGCAGGGTAGGGGGTCGTGGAGGGTGGGGGAGGGAAATGAAACAACATGGGATCCGGAAGGAGACAAACCATAAGAGACTCCTAAACTCACGCAACAAACCAAGCGTGGCTGGGGGTTAGGGATAGGGTGGCTGGGTTATGGACATTGGGGAGGGCATGTGCTTTGGTGAGTGCTGTGAAATGTGTAAGCCTGATGATTCACAGATCTGTACCCCTGGGGCAAATAATACATTATATGTTAATTAAAAAAAAAAAAAAAAAAAGAGCAAGCACATGAAGTTTGCCTTACCAGCCTGTATACGGATTATAGTAGAGTTTCAAACCCTCAGATGTAACAATCTCACGCCATAAGAAGTGAAGGGTATTTTCTAAAGGAAAATAGAACCATAAGAATAAGTTTCTGTTTGTCTTCCCTTCTGCAAGATAATCACATTAAAATAAAAATAAGTTAGCAGTCTAGACACCCTGGGAAGACACATACACATGGGAAAAGGCAAGGATCTCACTCTTTTCTTCAGATATTATTCTTATGCTTATTCTCTTCTTTGCTTGGGACACCACTATTTTCTACATAAACAAATGTTAAGATAGAAAAACAGTGCAGCAAATTACAAAGAAAACTAGTACATGTAACCAGCTCCTATCCAATAAAGGAGAGTAGCTTATCCTTTATAAATCCTTCAAGAAGTTGCCTAAAGTTTTTAAATAACTCAATAGACATATGCTAATAGGCCAATACGTTAACCTAAATCAGACCCAACCTTTTACATGGGTCTGAGATTAGGAGGAAAGGCTTACTTAACTGAGGAAAAAGTATCCTAAAACACTGAAGTACTGTATTTCAATCAAAATCTTTCACTATCCTTTCCCTTAAAATTTTAAGTTGTTTAAACCAACTGCCAAATTAGGAAGTATGTCTCTACCTACCAGTGAAATGGCAAGTAATTTTTTTGTTGCCTTCTTTACGGATTAATAGATGAAGTAGGAATACAGACATATAGGGTTTATAAAATGAAAAAATTAAAAGATAAAAGCTTCAATTTATGGAAGCCATAGGGAAGATAACTATTAAACGATACATGGGATTTAATCAAGAAAATCCATTCTGTGGAGAAAAAATGGATTATTGACACATGCAGCATGGTTAAATCTCAAAAACATTATGTTGAAAGAGGCCAACTTCTCTTCCACCACAAGCATCCACATTTTCCCATTCTTTTTATTGTTTCAAAAAGAGGCAAAACTAATTTATGGTAGCAGTAGTTGCCTCCTGAAGGGGCTGAGGTAGAACTGACTGGGCCATGAGGGACTTTCTGAAGTGATGTAAATATTTCGTGTCAGCACTGTAAAACATAAAAAATAATAAGTACAAACAATTTTAACAATTTTATTTAGCATAATATAACCAATATATTATCATTTTAATGTGTAATCAATATAAAAATTATTAATGAGATATTTGGTTAATTAATAATGAGATATTATTAATGAGATATCCTTTTTAGTTCTATTTTAAATAGGACAAAATATTTGAAATATGTTTTAAACTTACAACACATAATTTGGATAGCCACTTCAAGTCTCAAGAGGCATGGGTGGCTAGTGCCTTCTGAGAAAATCTAGTTCTGCGTCTTAATTCGGTCACTGGTGACAGAGATACACAGATTTGTGCAAATCTATCAGACTGTGCCCTTAAGATCTGTGCATTTTAAGTTATACCTTAATAAAATTACTTCCTTAAAGAAACGTTATTTCACTTTGGAGAAAAAAATAGTCCAGTCTGTGGGAGACTACAGAGCTAACAATTTTTTCAATGGATAAATTTTAAGAAAAAATACAGAATGTGAGGAAATAAAATATCTCCTCACATAAATAAAAATCTATGGATTCTAGAAATTCAAGAGACAACTAATTCCAATGTATGAACACTACTGGTTTCAGATTTTAATCAATCTGAGAAAGAGAAATAAAGAAACAGAAACGGGAGGAGAAAAGAAGGGAGAGAGGGGAGAGATTTGGCAATATTAAGGAATTACTAGGTTTAAAAAAACCACTATAAGATTTCTCTGTTCAAAGGAACCCTTTCCATTATTTTATATATATAGTAACTATACATAACTATATCTATATAACTGTATTACATCTATATTGTAACCAAATATATAGTATCTGTTTAAAGGGATCCTTTCTTTTAATAAACTATTACCAGATTAAATGATATGATAAGTGAAATTATTATTTAAAAATAATTTAGAGTACGGGATGAGAGGGAGTGGGAAGAAATAATGTTGGCTATAAATGGATATTTAAAAATAAAAAGTTAAAAAAAAAAGTGTTTTGTTGGATAAAAATGTACAAACTGGAACCTATGGGAGAAATAAGTAAGAGCTATCCATCATTAAAATAAATCTATATAGAAAGTGAAATATTTAACATTTCCTAGAATCATACAAAAATCTCACCGGTGCCTATCTCTTTAAAGATAATGATAAAGAAGTGGCATAAGTGGTGCCCATAAATTTACTTTTATGAAAACTCTTAACAGATAACATTTTATTTTATTACTTATTTTGTGGAGCAAAGAAAATAAATGAAAAGCTAGGAGAATCAGTCACACATTAGTCTCCTACTTTTGTAAATTTGCTTTTTGTTGCTAATATTCAACAGGCTAATATTATTGTGAAGCCTCTTCATTAACAAGATTCCCATCTGATCAGGTTCCAAAAGCAATTCTTTGTTGGAAAGGCATGTAAAAAATGAATTAATTTTTAAAAATTCCAATCAAGGCAGCTCTTATTTGGGCAGGAAGAATTAATTCAAACACTTACAGGTGAGGAAACCCATAAATGAATTTCTCTAGATTTCAATTTTTTCTATATAAAAAAATTTTTTTTTAGAGATTTTATTTATTTGAGAGAGAGAGAGAGAGAGCATGAGAGGGGAGAAGGTCAGAGGGAGAAGCAGACTCCCCATGGAACTGGGAGCCCGATGTGGGACTCGATCCCGGAACTCCAAGATCATGACCTGAGCCGAAGGCAGTTGCTTAACCAATTGAGCCACCCAGGCGCCCTCTCTAGATTTCAATTTTAAAGAATTTCTTAGACTATCATTAGGCTCATAGTAAAACCTATTCTATTCTAACTTTTCAATATGATTTGTTTAACAATGTCCCCCACCCTAATTATCTCTCATATAATCCCTCTGATCAAGCTGCCTTTCTTTAAGTATCTTATCTTATACTTGCCACTAGTAGGAGGGCTTCTGAAATGCTCTTGTTGTAGCATCCAATTGACAGCCTCTCTCTGGTAGGGTCTCAACACAGGAATCAACGCAGGATGCTGGACATCCACTTGGATGGACTGTGTTTCTTGCTGATGTGTTTGCTTCACAAACTGATAGAGCTCATCAATGTCCTGTCCCTCTGGCTCACTCTCTGAATCTTCCTCATCCTCTTCCAACACATCTGTACATCCAATAATAAATGTACTCAAAACAACCCAATCCACCTTTTATAACTATAAGCAATTCTTATTCTAAGAACACACTATGCACTTTCCCATCTTTGGGGCCTTGTTCAGTGTGTTTTGGGATTATAAGAACCCTATCCTTAATTCTTCACTAATCAAGAAATCTACCTTTCAAGATAGTTCAACTTTTTCCATGGCATTTTCTTTTGTTTTCCCTGGTTAGAATTAATGTTCTTCCTCTGCGTTTGTGTAACACTCTTCTATTTTGGATACAGCGATACATTGCAATCTGTCTGGCAGTGAAATCATTTATGTGTATTCTTTCCTTGTGCACTGAACTGTTATGCAAAGGCTGTCTTTTTTTCTTAATAGTTCCTCAGAGAAGCCAGCACATGCTTTGCCTATTGCAGATATTTAAGAAACACTTGAATGTGAATATCTTTTGCAGTTTATAAAAGGTAACTTACTTCACTTTTACGTCTTAACATAAAAAAATACATATACAGACATAATTTTTCTATGTCTAGTAAGACAAGGGTCCCCATTTTATTTCTTATGCTAAAAAAGGATAGGCATTTGGTAGTAGCAGCAGCCCACCAGGAGATAAGTGCTTAAGCCATTAATACAAATTTGTAAAAAATATGATACATCTGTTGGGCACAACTGACCTGAGGAACAAGACTGGGGCCTACTCTAATGTGAAAAAAAATTCAAAATCTTGAATAAATGTATAAACCCACTTTAGTTTACGATTTCTCAACTGTTCCCAAAAGGCATATCCACTTTTATAGAACATACCTCACATGCCACAGAATGAAGACTGTACCACAAAATACATAATTTACTTTTTTCAATAAAAAATATGCCACGTGAGATTTTAAACATTTTATAATTAATGTTTAGTTATATGTGTGGTTATTTCAGACTTTTATTATAATTGTGTAATCTAGTACTGATAACGAAATTGAAGTTTTCCTCTAACATCCTTTGACATTTTCCTTTGAAACACCCAACTCGTATTATTTTTAAAAGGCAGAATAATTTTTACCATAACTTTAAAAATTCTAGATGTACTTAAAAGCATCCCTTCTAATTCTGAAACCAGAGATTTTCCTCCTTTTAAGTCTTTAACATGCAAAATGATTTAATTTTATTAGTATTTTTTTTTTTAATTAAGTAGGCCAACATAAGGCTTGCACTCATGACCCTGAGATCAAGAGTCACATGCTATACCAACTGAGGCAGCCGGGCACCCCTACTTTTATTAGTATTATGAAGCTTTGCAAAGAATGTACTGAAGAAACAATTAAACAGTCAAGCTTAGAAATTGATTTCCCTAATATTCCAGTATGAAATGTTCTGTAATTTGCACCTATGAAATAATGCTGACCCACCATGAGCAGGGCTTGGAGAATTTGAGCGGTATTTCCAGTAGTGTTGATGGGCTGCACCAAGCCATCCACACTCTCCCCTTGGGAACCAATGGCAGACAACTCTGAAGCTGCAGTCCTGACCAAGGATGCAACATCTTGCCAAGAAACAGGAGGAAAGTGAACTGGTCTTTAAGGGAAGCAGGCTCTTGAGAGATTATTTGTCAGACTGCAAAGGAGGGTGGAATAAGGGCAGCCAAGAATCTCTGGCCATGACAAAATAAAAGCACAAGAATAATGCAGAAATTCCAATCAGCTTAGATTCCTTTAGATTCTACTGACTGCAAACATTTCTTGAGTACTTACTCTAAGCTAAGCACAGTATTTAGCAAAGAAAGACACAAATTAATGGGGGCATTTCAGATACATATAGTTTTGTCATACTATGATTTTATAGAGATTATTTAATTTTATTATGGTTTATTGTTTTATGTATACGATTTGGGAAAAACCTATAACTCTAAAGAGCCATTTTTAATTTACCTGGAATAACAAAATTGTATAGCTTTTCCATCACTCTTTTCATGAGTTGATTGAACTTCTTCATTCTTGAATTTGCATCACTCAAAAAGTCCAGTTTCGCTAGGCCACCTTCCAAAAGATAAATTCCAACCTACAAAGAATTAATCAACATAAACATAGTTTTAATTGTACTAATACATTCTTTATGAGGACATGAAAAAACTTTTCTAACCATTACTGTTTTTAAATGTATTCATGGTATTTGCCCACAAACATTAGATACATACCTACCAAATCTCCCTCACAAACTTTTACTTTTTTTTTTAAATTTTTTTTTTTTAAGATTTTACTTATTTGACAGAGAGGAGAGAGAGATCACAAGTAGGCAGAGACGCAGGCAGAGAGAGAGGGGGAAGCAGGCTCCCTGCTGAGCAGAGAGCCCGATGCGGGGCTCGATCCCAGGACCCTGAGATCATGACCTGAGCCCAAGGCAGAGGCTTTAACCCACTGAGCCACCCAGGCGCCCCATAAACTTTTACTTTTAATAACAAATTCATTTTACTTTCAATACAGTGCTTACTAAGTGAGATGCACCATTCAAGTTGCTAGAAGAAAATACTTCCGAAACTGGAACTGAACTTGGTAGAATGTGATGAGAACACCAATTCTACCTACTAAATCAATGATTCCCAAACTTGATAAGTATCAGAATAATCAATGAAGTTGGTAAATATGCAGATTTCCTCCAGAAGATTCTGACGCATATGTCAGGATTTTTCTTTTAATTAACATATATGTTATTTGTTTCATGGGTACAGGCCTGTGAATTATCATTCTTACACAATTCACAGGACTCACCATAGCTAGCACATACCCTCTCCAATGTCCATCACCCAGCCATACTATCCCTCCCACCGCTCTCCCCTCCAGCAACCCTCAGTTTGTTTCCTGAGATTAAGAGTCTCTTATGGTTTGTCTGCCTCCTTGGTCCCATCTTGTTTCATTTTTCCCCTCCCTTTCCCTCACGACCCTCAGCCCTGCCTCTCGAATTCCTCATATCAGAGAGCACATGATAATTGTCTTTCTCAGATTGATTTTTTTTGCTTAGCATAATTCCCTCTAGTTCCATCCATGTCACTGCAAATGGCAGGATTTGGGGGTTTTTTTTTGATGGCCACATAGTTTTCCATTATATATATTTTCCACATCTTCTTTACCCATTCATCTGTTGGACATCTAGGCTCTATCCATAGTTTGGCTATTGTGGACATTGTTGCTTTAAACAATGGGGTGCACATGCCCCTTCGGATCACTACATTTGTATCTTGAGGGTAAATATCCAATAGTGCGATTGCTGGGTAGGTCTACTTTCAACTTTTTGAGGAACCTCCATAGTTTTCCAGAGTGGCTGCATCACCTTGCATTCCCACCAACAATGTAGGAGGGTTCCCCTTTCTCCACACCCTCACCAACACCTGTCCTTTCCTGAGTGGTTAATTTTAGCCATTTTGACTGGTGTGAGGTGGTATCTCACTGTGGTTTTGATTTGTATTTCTTAAGCACGGTTAGGCTTGGGAATCCCTATTACTAGATCAAACACTAAAATGTACAGGAAAACAGATCTTGATTAATGTAATATATCTTGATTCTGGTAAAACAATGTCGTATGAAGTTCTGCAGTCAAAAGATTTGAAGTTCAAAACTGGCACTAGTATTTAAGAGCTAAAAAAAACAGGCAAAGTAACTGATTTATTTTGATCCAAGTGCTGTTATTTGCAAAATGGAGAGAAGTCTATATGAGATAGCCTACATAATACAATTTTAAAACTTCTGAATGGTAGATATTCAATAAATATATTTTCTTTCATTTCCATATGTTATCCTGGACCTGATTCTGTAAGCACGGAGAGGCAAATATTCTTTTACTAAAGAACAAGAATCCAACCCAGCATTATACAGGAATGAGTAACAAAGAATTTATTTCATTATCATTTGTACTCTGCCTTGTGTCCTCCTAGAGTTAGCTTCCTATAACATCAGTAAGTGTTTAAATATTTATAAAAATTGGGATAAGAAAACAAAATAGATCAAGACTTGATCTATGGGGAAGGTGGACAGAACAGATACACAAGCCATGAATTCTTATGCACTTGTTATTACTGAGCCATCATTTTGGCATGCATGATCAACAAGAGAGGGAATAAGTGGTTGCATAGTTTCATCCTCCAGGGAAGAATTAGTTACAATCTAATGCTTCTAAATTTTCTCCTTTCGTCAGTTCTGAAAGTGTACTAATACAATTCCTTTTTAATGTGAGAAAGACACACAAGAGACAGTTTCCAATTGAACAAAAGTGAATTTAACATTTTAGAATTTTTTAAGTTTTGGCATAAAGGCATATTAACCTGCTTCACAGTTTATAAAGGACATCCACTTACGGTAGCTCACATGATTCTCAAAATGACTATCTGAGGTAGAAAGAATGACTATTTACATTTTACACAGAAAGATGATGGAATTAGAAATTTAAGTGATTCACATAAAGTTAGTTAGTAAATAGCTGAGCCTAAAATGAATTATAAATTTACTCATTCATTTGCTAAAAATCCGCTCAGTATCATTGGGCTATACTAGGCTGTGAAGATAAATGACTTCATAGTCTGCTGAAGGAGAAAAATCTAAAATGTAAGTATACTACAAATGACCAAAGCAAAAATAAATGTGTATAGAGTATTATGGGGGAAGGGCATGTAACACCATCCACGAATTTTAAGAAAAGATCTTCCTAGAAAAGTAAACTCTGTGCTGAATATTAGAGAATGCCCAGGAATTATTAGGGAAAAGGAAGAGAACAATCCAGGCAGAAAACGTGAAAACAAAAGCAAAGATGCAGAAATACGGTCAGAAAATATGTATGAAATAAATCAATTTGGAATTTCTGGGACAAAATAAAAAGCAGAGTGATAAAAGATGAGGCTGGAGAAATAGGCAAGGGCCTATGAAAGAAGGGAGTTATGTGCCAGATTATATCGATTCTGCAGTGAAGAACAGAATTCCATTTCATTCACATTATACCAATTCAGAGACAAAGTAGATGGAGTTGAAAAGACAAGTAGGGCAATGGTTAAAGGACTGCTACAAGAAGTGGGAGAGATGATGAGACATTGAGTACAACTAGAAGGGAGGAATCCAGAATATCTTGAAAAAGGACAGCCTAGAAACGATCACCTACAGTATATATTTTTTACAGTTATTGAAAGTCCAAAATAAAGTACACTCTGAAACTTGACAATGAGAGGCTTATTTCTGGATTTTTAGGCCTTCCTCCTGAATTAACTTCAAAATGGGACTGCCCAATGCAGAAGAACCTAAAAGACACCACGGAGGGGTGCCTGGGTGGCTCAGTGGGTTAAAGCCTCTGCCTTCAGCTTGGGTCATGATCTCGGGGTCCTGGGATCAAGCCCCACCTCAGGCTCTCTGCTCAGCAGGGAGCCTGCTCCCCACCCACCCTCGCCTGCCTCTCTGCCTACTTGTGATCACTCTCTGTCAAATAAATAAAATCTAAAAAAAAAGAAAAAAAGACACCACAGAAGTTGAGTACCTTGATTATGTGATTTCCTTCTGGTTTTTGGTAAAGTTTTATTCTTCTCTTCTTTTGTAGCCACCCCAAATCTTCTAACATTTCAGCACTGAAGGATGATTCGACTCGAATACCCTTGTCACAAATACTAACTGGCTCACTGAGTCCTTTTTCTTGTTTCTCTACATCTTCACATTCTGAATTAACATAGATCAGGAAATGATTGCTCGACTCTGAACTCATCAGTGTAAAACTCCTTTCAGAAAAATGTTCGATTAAACTCTGTTCAGGAAGAAGCTGAAGAGTTAATTCTCCCAGAAATGCCTTCCAAGAATTATCGAAGTGATAGGGAGAAATCACGATATTCAGCTTTAGAGAGAAAGGAGAAAAAATGCCACCAGTTTCTTCTTTATTAATCGATTTTGAGATGCTCCCTGCCTCGGAACACCTCTTCTTATCTTTGTGAGCCACTTCTTCCTTTAGATTATCATCTAGGATGATACAGTGAGCAGAAGAGAAATCCGAACCCGATGAGGGGTGCTCATCATCACTTAGTGTGAGAGGTTCATTCCTTCTGTCTTCATGCATATTCCAATGAAGCTGCTGTTGCTTTTCCTCATCAACTCTCACTGGAGGAGCACGTTTCCGCCGGCTACTCATTTTCAAGTATTTCTTGGTTGGTAAATATGAACTCTAGAAGACAAATAGAAGTAAGCATTCTAAGGGAGGATTTAATTATCAAAGTGTGCTGTGATGAACAATTCACCATAAACTAACAGCCCACACACATAATATTGAAATCTTAGATATGTAAAGCAATGGTTAATTTTTTTTAAATAAGTCAAATACAGCTAAGGAACACACTGACCATAATCTCATGCATCACAGGAATTCTAATGGTCTTACTGGTCCTTTAATGGATAAATTTAACAAAGATAATACATTATATAAAATAAATACATACTAAAAATACATTTAATAAGCAGCATGACAGTAAGGTAAATCTCCCAAATATCCTGGAGATGTGTATTTCCAGGAAGAGTTTTAGTAACACTTAAATTGATATCATCACAACAAAAGTTCAATTCGGTTTTATAACCCCAAAGGGTTAGCAAAACTTCACTTGACCCTTACATAGCTAAAAAATTCCTAAAAATATATTTTCTCTTTCAAAAGAAGATGAAAATACAGAACATATTTCTTTTTTAGAAAAAAACCCCACTTTTTGTAGGTTAGCAGAAACAAGAATAGCTGGGCAAGAAATAAGGTGGTAATGGCAACAAAGAGAAATGGGGAAGAGGCAATAAAAGAAAAAAGAAAAGAATAATAGGGAAAAGAAGATAGCTTTGTCATCTGAGGAGAGGAAACTGGTCTGACAGCAACTTGTATTAGGTAGGCCCACTAAGCAGGGAGCCCCATTCAGGGGCTTGATCCCAGGGTCATGAGATCACGACCTGAGCCAAAGCCAAGAGTCAAATGTTTTAACTGACTGATCCACCCAGGCACCTGGTCAATTAATTTTTGAAGGAAATTCAAAGGCAGTCAATGAGCAAAAATATACTTTTCAATAAACAGGTAGCCATATGCAAAAAAACGAACCTTGAACTTTACCTCACACCACATACAAAAATTAACTTGAAATAGATCATAAACTAAAATGTAAAAGCTAAAACTATGAAACTTCTAGAAGAACACAGAGGAGAAAATATAAGTGACATTAAATTAGGCAAAAAAAATTTAAAGGGCACAAAAAGCAGAGTATAACAAATTTATAAAGTAAGTTTCAACAAAATTACATATTTTGGCACTTCAAAAGATACTGTTATAGAAAGGAAGCCAGGTGGGATGCAATATTAGTAAAATAAGTATCTGATGCAGGATTTGTATATGGAATAAGAAAAAAACTTTCATAAATCTGTGGCAAGACAACCTTATGAAAAAATGGAAATAATTCTGAACACACACTTCATCTAAGATGATCTGTTAGCACATGAAAATACCTTCACCATCATCAGTCATTAAAGCAATGCAAACTTAACGGATCCACAATAAGAAACTATGTATGCACTAGAATGGTTAAAGTTTAAAAGACTGAAGAGGAAGAGCAACTAAAACTGAATTCTCAAACATCAGGAAGTTTGTCAATTTCTTACAAAATTAAATACAAACTTTCTGTGCAGCCTAGTAAGTAATCCTACCCCTAGATATTTACTAAAGAGAAATAAAAACAAAGACTCACAAAAGAGATTTATTTAATTATTTATTTAAAGATTTTATTTATTTGTCAGAGAGAGAGAGAGACAGAGAGAGAATACAAGCAGGGGGAGAAGCAGGCTCCCCACTGAGCAAGGAGGTCAACTCAGGAATCAATCCCAAGACCCTGGGAACACGACACAAGCAGAAGACAGCTGCCCAACCAACTGAGCCACCCAGGCGTCCCGACTTAAAAGATTTAATTGAATGTTAATAGCAGTTTTAACAAAAGCTAAAAATTGGAAACAACCCAAGTATCCATTACCTGGTAAATGGATAAACAGGTGGGATACTTCTCCATGATAAATTACTGATATAACATATGATGACATGGATGAATTTTTAAAGCATTATGCTAAGTGAAAGAAGCCAGATGTATAAGACCATATGATTCTATTTATAGGAAATTCTAGAAAAGGCAAAAACTTATTGATAGAAAACCGATGAGTGGTTACTAGAGGCAAAAACTGATAGCAAGGAGCAGGAGGGAAAGCTTTGCGGTGACAGAAATGTTCAACTGGTGTTTATGTGATTGTATATACTTGTCAAAACTCATCAAATTGTACACTTAAAATTGTTAGATTTTATTGTGTGTAAATTATACCTTAAAAAAGCTGATTTTCAAAGTATAAACAAAAAGTAGATGCAGAAAAGATTTAAAATTATCAAGAGAATGGGGCACCTGGGTGGCTCAGTTAAATGTCTGCTTTCAGCTCAGGTCATGATCCCAGGGTACTGGGATGGAGAGGGGCCCATGTTGGGCTCCCTGATCTTTGGGGAGTCTGCTTCTCCCTCTGCCTCCACACCCCGCCCCCTGCTTGTGTTCTCTTTCTCTCTCAAATAAATAAATAAAATCTTAAAAAAAATTATAAGAGAATAATAGGAACAGATTTATTCTAATAAACTTGAAAAGTCTAAATAAAATGAATAATTTACTGACAAAACATAAATGAGTAAAATTCATTTTCTTAGTAGCCATGCTGCATGTGGCTTTTTAACTTAAATAAGATTAAATAATATCACAAACTCAGCTCCTCAGTCTCACTAGCCACACTTTAAGTGCTCAACAGCCATATGTGATTAGTGGCTACTATACTATACAGTGCAAATATAAAACATTCTCAAAACTGCAAAAAGGCTATCAAGTAGTGCTGGTCTAAGTCAATCATGAGAATTCTGTTTCCTTAGCCAGCGTCAGCTTTATGAATGCGCCAGTATTAAAGCATAAACACTCTCTTACTATGGTTAACTATAAGCATGTTACCTCCTCTATAATCTTGGAAAAATAACACAGGAAGCCTCTAATAACCTATGTGTTTATCTTTGTCCAGTTCTCGACAGAATTATAGGCTAGAATACTGGAATTCAGTCATTCTGCTGGAACTTTTAAAAGTTCAGCTATATTAGCTTATTAGTTAACTACGGCCACATACAGACCGTATAAAATACCATTCCAAAGCTCAATGTCCTGAGATAGCAATCATTTGTTCTCACAGATTTGGAGGTTAGCTGAGGGTTGGCCAATCTAACTTAGGTTTCTGGAGAAGCAGTTCAGCTCTGCTTAATGTAGTTCTCAACCTCCTCCTAGGACCAGCAAAGCAACCCACAAATGTACTTATCACCATCGCTGAGGTTGTAACAGTGTAAATCCAATCACACAAGTACTTTTCAAAGTGTGGTCACAGCAAAAGCACAAGGTTCCATGAGCTAAGGCAAATCACACAAATGGACCCAAAGTGAAGAGGTAGAGAAATGCATCATACTTCTCTACTGGGTAGAACTGCTTATGGCAAAGAGTGTGGATATGAGATAGTGGTTACATAATCTATTACAACAACCATAATATTAATATTAATAACATGGTAATTATGGAATTGTTAACTCTAAAAGCCCCAAAAGCAACTGGCTAGAGAGTCTCACATCTGCAAAGCAACGCGATTTATAGGAGAAAAGATTCTAATTCTAGCTCTGGCATTTACTAACTGTATGGCATAGGAATAGTTATCTAACCTCTCTGTGCCAGTTTTCTCATTTCTAAGATGGGGATGATGGGATTTATACTTAGAAATAATGTAAGTACAATAGTACAGTTAACAGAAATTTAGCATATATTCCATTAGTGGTAGCTGCTATCACCATCTTCAGGACTATGTATTATATATTTTAATAACCAAAATTTAATGTGGCGGGATGGAGGACCATATATCTGTGTGTCTCAAAATTGAATGCACATTAGAATCATCTTGGGGAATTTTAAAAAATCCTGATGCTTAGGTACCACCCCAACCAATTAAACCAGAACTGAGCATACATTCATGATTTAAAAAAAAAATCTCATTCCATCTTACTCTTTTCTTAAGGGATTTCTATCCAGGGACAACTTCTTGAACCAAGAAGATATTATTTGATCAAAACTACTTATAGCCATAATGTTAACTGGCAGCTAGCAAGTCAAGTATTAGTAAAATTCTATATATTGCTAATCATATTCCAAACCCTTCTCCTGGTGTTCTTCATACCACATGAGTCCCATTTTTGATCACTCTACTTCTTTTTCCTCCCTCTTAAATATCAGAGTTCCACAAAACATTATTATTTGCAGTTTTTAAATATGGACCACACTTAAATTGTCCTACAGTTAATTATAAAAAGCCCTCTCACACTTTTCTGCCTGTTGCTGTCCCAACCTTCCCTAGAAAACCTTCCATGACCAGGCATGCTGAGTTAAGGGCCATTCCTCCTCGATCCTAACTGCTATACTGTTCTAACTGTATGACTTTGAAGGCCATGAAAGCTAGGCAGGAACAGTATCCTATTCACCACTGTATCCCCAATGCCAGGTCAGTGCCAAGATGGAAATGACATACAAAAAAAGGTGAAACAAATATCTCTAACTTCTCAAATACCTAATATCCTCCCTCTTTTTAAGTACCATGTTTCTTTTCAGATAAGTCTCTTAAACACTTTCTAAAAGAGTACAGGTAATGTGAAACTATTCTTTACTATTTCTGGCCCTGAATGAGAGAAAACTGGCTGACACATATCTTCAAGAGAAAATAAAAGACAGGTTGTTAGAAAAATAAACATAAACTGTTAAATTACTAAAACAATAACAAATGATTCAGATTTTTTCCCTCCAAATTATTACCTCTTCATTAGAACACACATACAAATCCTAACTTACAACAATCCATGGTAGGCCTGGATCTAGAATTTAGAAACAATAAGAAGTATACATCTGCCATACTGCTGCCCAAGGTGAGCCTTATGCAAACAAAGCCTAATCATTATGGATTAGTGAAAAGCTCCTAATGATCTAGCATTACCACAAACTTTCCATAGTAATGACTTCAGCAAGATGAGAGTATTTTTATCTACCAAACTCCAAAATATGTTAGTTACATAAATTTTAAAAATGCCTTCAGAAAAAGCTTTTCACCAGCACATTGTTTCCCCAAATCTTTGTAGCCTGAACTCTTAATGAAAGGTTTGTTTTAATAATTCTGTAAGTGCAGTTCTTAGGCTTCGGCAAAGAAGACATATAGATAGTAGCATCTATCAAAAAGTAACTATTTTATTCTCAACTGCTAGTTTATTGGCTAACTCGACCTGGGAAACTCTAGGAAGCACAAGTTATCCAGTACAGGCACACTTCTGTCACAGATGCTCAATAATACTCAGTTTTGAGCATGGTCTCTGATCATAAACCAATTAACCTTTCTGGTAACAGTACAGATATTATGGATCATTTCTATTCATGGGAGTTTAAACAATCTTCCTACCAACATCCAAGAAAATTTTACATAGTTGTAATGACTTTAAAATTATTATATTTCGTTCATTTAAAGCGTTAAGGTAGTTTAAATACAAGTAGGAAAACATCAAACATCTAGTTTTTCTACCTCTGGGGTCATGTAAAGTCACTTAGAAAAAAGGCACGAGCTTAATGGCCATTAATTAATAGTAAATCTGAAAGTGACAATCACCAAAATAACACATTACTGTTCATAAACTAGCAACGACCACGGAGTCAAAATGTACAAAGTACAAGGATGGTTTTGAGAGCGGAAAGTAATTAATCTGACTCCAAAAGGTAACTGAGAACTTTCAGACTAACTTGGAAGCTTCGCCTCCCTTTTACCACATTACAACCCCGCGCACCAAGAAGCTAGGCTGCTGCCCAGATCCAGCCTCCAGGGGCGTGTGTGTGACGAATGGTGATACTCAGTCGGTTTTCTTCCGAAACTCAACAGCGGTTCACGGAGTCGGAGCTGGGCTGTCAGCGCCCGATCGCTCCCAGCAGGCCGCCAAACAAGCTACCCGCGAGGCCGGGGAGCGCGACGACAGTCCCTCGGACGCTCGATCTAAACACCGCAGGCCCCAGGCCCCAGCCCCCGAGGAGAAGCACAGCCTCCTTTCCCACCGCCCTTTCTTCTCCCGGGAGAGCCGTGGCGGTCCAGAGGCCCCCAAGTCTGTGATAGGAAAGGGTCGGGGAAACTCGTGCTGCGTTTCCCCCTCAGCCTTTTAGCTTGCTGGGCTCCAGAACAACCGAGTCTTCCCTTCTCTGGACCTCCATCTCTGTCTGGAGACGTCTTCCGCCCCCGACCTCTGACCCCTGACCCTCCATCACCCAAGAGCCTACCTAGGCTGGTTCGCCAAGTCTCTTGAGCCTTTATGTCCCAAGCTCCGGGGCTCTTCCAAAGTCCCCGCAGATCCCGGGCACGCATTCGCCACCCACCGAACACCCGCCTGAAAAGGGCACGCGCGCGCTTTATGCTGGTTTGTGTTGGGGTTCCCCGGGGGCCCAGAAACCACAGCTCCCAGCTGCCGGGTGCGCGCTGGAGCGTGGGGTCAGGGTGAACGCGCACGTCGGAGCGCCCCGCCCCTTTTCTCCGGGAATGGCTTCATGAGTCTCTTCTGCGCAAGTCCACACGGTCAAAGTCTATCGGAGGAAGCAGTTGGAATCTCGCGATAGCACTGCCTCACGACATTAGTAGTACAGGATTGGCTGGAACTTTTAAGGAGGAGGTGGGAGTCTAAGCAGATATAGGTGTGGGCGGGGCTCCCCGGAAGGGGCGGAACTCCGCTTGAAGCGAGGGTTGGAGGTGATTGGTGGCTTTAGTAAACAGGTGGAAGAGAGGTGTGCGGACGCGCCTTTTTCATTACTTCTAGAAAGCTGCCGCTAAATGGGTACGGATGAAGCTTATCTCTCTCAGAAAAGTTATTTTAAAAGACTTTTCAGGGAAGTGTGAGTAAACAGTTTAAAGAGGAGAGAAGAAGGAGAGAAAAACTACGTGTATTGTGCTGGGATCTGAGAGGTATATATATGTATATATATTTCCCCAATCTGAGAGGTAGCCTCCTTCTCATTAATGGAGACCTATGTTTAGTTTATTTTGGGATAACTCTGAGAGGCTTCAGTAAAATGACCCCCAGGAAACATCAGTCACTCGATGATAAAATGAGTACCTAATAAGGATTTACCACTACACTGTAAAGGGATGTCTTGGCTTGTGTAATGTCAGAAGCACAAAAGTAAGTTCTTGCCAAAGAGAACATCCGTTGTAATTGCAGAGACAGTTCAGAGCGGTTCATATCCTAACCAATACAGAACTTCATCACAGACCTCTAAGCCTGAAAGAATCCATCTACATAAACTAAACCCTGTAAAATTTGGTGGAAATCAGTTATCTTATCCCAGGATTCATGAGTATTACTTTAAAAAGTAATACTGATGGGGTGGGCGCCCGGGTGGCTCAGTGGGTAAAAGCCTCTGCCTTCGGCTCGGGTCATGATCTCAGGGTCCTGGGATTGAGCCCCGCGTCGGGCTCTCTGCTCAGCGGGGAGCCTGCTTACCCCTCTTGCTCTGCCTGTGTCACTGCCTACTTGTAACCTCTCTCTGTGTCAAATAAATAAATAAAATCTTAAGTAAGTAAAAAGTAATACTGATGCTGGAGCGATGGGCAAGCAGAGTCCTTTAAGGAAGAACTGATCATGTTACTGAGTACTAAATGACTGGACCCTTTCTTTTGGAAGTGCAATTTGAGAAGGATTTAAATGTATATTGAGCTGTAAAAGATTATCTTTGATACTTTCATGTGACTTCTTACCATTGGAACGGAGAATTGAGCTCATAGTTTGGCTGAGTCCCCCTGGTGCCAGGCAAAAATATTTAAAAATAAACACAGCATCCTTTCATCAATTACCTTAATTGGGGTAATTAATCTCTATAGAAATATTATTATTAGTCTGTAAAAAATAGTAAACTACGGATTCAGTTACAAGTGTGCAGAGATGCAATTTCAACTATAGAGATGGAATTCTATACACTCTGACTCAGTAGTTACAGTTAATTAAAATTTTTCCTCTTGAATATTCCAGTGGTGTGTTCAATCCTATATTTGCAGAGTGAGTGCCCTGTATATTCTTTGAAAAATTTCTCTATGGACTGGTGTGTTTCAATATTAGTGTAACCAGAGCTAATTTTAGAAAACATGGTTTGTTTTTGCACATTAACTCTCTGGAAGCTCCCAGGTGTGAAACACCTGTTCGCCCCTGACAAAACTGAGGTCATCCACCTATTAGATCCTAATGATCTAATACCATCTCACAAGTATAACCAAGATATAAATGAATGAGTGAACCACCTAGTGTTCATAGAGTTCAACTACTTCTTAAAACTATAAATATGATGAGAGTCAGACAACTTGTTTCCCCAGGGGTCTCACTAGGCCAAAGCTATACAACCAGTCATTTTGGGAAAAAGTAGCTTTATTATAGCTGCATCCTAACTCAAGTCATCTTTTTGGAAATGAACAAGTTGTTCTTAAGGAGGAGGACTGGTTGAAAGAGAATAGGTGAATTAATGCAAATTTAACTCCCCTTTCTGGATAGAAATAGAATTAATGATGATATATCAATAGAACTTTCTATTTTGCAAAGCCCTTTCATGTTCATTTTTCTATTTGATTCTTAAAATGATAATATGAGATATTTAAAATTCTCATTTTACAGAAGAGGACTCTGAAAGTCAGAGAAATTTGATGACTTGCCACTGTTTAGCTCTAAGAGGACACAGAACTCCTCTTGGCCAATCCGTCTAGGCTGTTGCCTCTTACTATTAAGTTATGTATTTGTCTAACCAAAAAAAAAAAAAAAAGCAGTTTATCACCAAACTTCCTAGGTTGGCAGGGGAAAAACGAAGGCAAGAAATTTGTCATTATTTGGTGATACTGGGCTGTGTATATCAACAATAAGGATCAGTCAGGTCCAGGACTGTCTTTTTCCTTAATAGATTGTTAATACAATTGCTTGAGAAGTTTATTTCATTTTCTACTTACTTTTGTCTGCTCTCCAAAAGTGAAGATGATGGCCATTCAGTATGATTATGGCTTGCCAAAGATGACTCTTTGTTGCCATTTCCTCTACCACCAACCTGCCTTAGGACTACATTTCCTCCTCCTGACAAAATGAGAGTATTAGGGTAAAAGTCTTTATTCTATCCTATAGTGGATTGTAATCCACAAATACATTCTTAAAATGTGTGTAGTTTTAACAGAGAATGGAAGAAAGAAACACAGTCTTACAAAAATCGTGCTTGCTGCGGTGAACAGCTATGCACGAGGGAGTGATGCCAACTGGTATCAGAGGGTTTGGGCATGTTTTGGTTTAGCATGAGTAGGATATGTTGAGGGGCAGGAGGTATGTGACCCAAACACAAATCTTCATGGCTAGAACTTCATGGCTTTTCCTCAGGTGAGGTGTGGATAGGTTTGATTATTAAGTTTCAATTTGATTTTTCCATGGTGATTTGCAGGTCGGATTTATTTCAAACTCCAAAGTTTGTTCTGTCTCTCCTGCTGCAAACTTAACCTGAAGACTGAAAATTCAACCTGTGTCCCTTCGGCCTCTCAAAATTGTAAAGCCAAATTTGCAAACTGTACACAAAATGCTGCATTCGACATGAACTTATGACATAAGGAGAAGGTAATTCACCATTTCTTTCTAAGTGTTTGTTTTGTTGTTAATGAAGCAATACCTATAAACTAGGTAAAAGCAAGGAGAAGGTTAAAGCTGAGTTTGTTGGGTAAGGAAAGATATGAGAGTGTATTCAGTGTTTCTCAATGATAATGACATAATCTGTATCATTGGTCCCTTTCTTAGCTCCTCCTACTCTCCATTCCCAATTGTTACTTTTTTCTATTTTTTTTTTCAACCAGTTTTGTGAATGTGGCCTGTAAGCATTAAGCAACAGGAATATTATAACCGATTCTTATGACTTACAAGCTGATGCTTATGACTTACGTAATATTTATTATGCAATTTTGAAAAAATACAAATAAAATGTTTTTTTAATATTTCAAGGGTTACCATGTGTCATTGTAAAGTATAAAAATAGTTATGAAACACTTTCAGAATAAACCTAAAATCTCAAGCTTGGTCATAGTACAGTTAGCATAAAGTGATACTTGTCAGAGAATAAAGAATCTTTCCAAAGCTTCCATCTACTAGAAGGGTAGCACCATGCTCAAACGTTAGCATTGGTGTATTGTTTAGGTCAATTCTTGAAACAATGGCTAAAATAGTCTGAGTGCCATCTCCTTTAAATTCTGTTAAATGTTTGAATCCTCTTTGAGCCCTTAAATAAACGTAAATACTTAAAAATCTTAAATACCGCACAGTAATAGGGTATAATGATCAATCATGTCCATGTGCCATAATACCCCTGGTTTCACTATTTGCTCCTGAGAATTAATTTTTAAACAACAAACAGAAATATCCAACCATATGATATAATTCGAATGAAACCAATTTAAAGAGAAATGTTTAGAACCACTTGAGCAGATAATCTCCAACATATGACCTGATTCCTGGATGGTTAATAAGCAAACTCATGTAAATCAAACCCTTAGTTCCTATAGCCATAATGTTATAAACTAGGACTCCAGTCCCAGAAACCTATATCATACCTTAGAAATACCACGATTACTTTTACAAAACTTAACTCTCAATGAATTACAGACCTAAATGTAAAATACAAAACTACAAAATCCCTAGAAAATAACATAAGAGAAAACCTAGATGACTGTGGGTATGGTGATGACTTTTTAGATACTACACCAAAGGCATGCACATGAAACAAATAATTGATAAGCTGGATTTCATTAAAATTAAAATCTGCTCTGCAAAAGACAGTATCAGGAGAATTTGAAGACAAGCCAATATCTGGGAAAACATATTTCCAAAGGCCTATCTGATAAAGGACTATAACAATAATAATTGAAGAATACACAAGATAAAAAAGATGTAAGATGATATAAAAAATGGTGCGGAAGTAAAACTGTAGAGCTGTACAGCGTGATTAAATTTAAACTGTTATCAACTTAAAATAGACTGTGATAGCTATAAGTTTTTATGTGTAAGCCTCATGGTAACCACAAAGCAAAAACCTGTAGTAGGTACACAAGAGATAAAGAGATCACTAAAGAAAGTCATCAAATCTCAGAGGAAGAAAGCTTTTAATGAAATGGCCATAAGTACATAGATACCAATAACTAATGAAAATGCAATAAATTCTCCAATCAAAAGACATAAAGTGGCTAAATGGATAAAAACACAACACTCATCTATATGCTGCCTACAATAGATTCACTTCAGATGTGAGGACACTTATACGCTAAAAGTGAAGGGGTAGAAAAAGATATTATTTGCAAATGGAAACCAAGAAAATTGGGGTAGCTATACTATAGCAGACAAAATAGACTTTAGAACAAAGTCTATATTTAGAGACAAAGAAGGGCATTGCATGATGATTAAAGAGGTCAGTCCAATAAGAGGATATAACATTTATAAATATTTATGCACCCAACATAGGAGCATCTAAATAAGGAAAGCAAATATTAACAGACCTAAAGGGAGAAATAGCAGTAAAATAATAGCAGGGAACTTTAATATCTCCTTAAATCAATGAATAGATCATCTAGACACAAAATCAACAAGAAAATATTGGTCTTAGATGACCTATTATATCAGATGAACTTAACAGATATATGCAGGAACATTCCATCCATAAGCGACAAAATACACATTCTTCTCAAGTGCTCATGGAACATTCTCCAGGACAGATCATATATTAGGCCACTAAAGAAATCTTAATAAATTTAAAAAGAGCTCATTGAATGCAGGGCTAGATCTTCGGACAGCTGTATTCTTCTCAAGCTGAGCCAGGCCCACATAGAAGCAACCATGTCTAAGGGACCTGCAGTTGGCATCATCTACTCCTACGTGGGTGTCTTCCAGCATGGGAAAGTGGAAATAATTGCCAATGATCAGGGAAACTGATCCCAAGTTATGTCGCCTTCACAGACACTGAA
>CM053608.1:15828769-15876271 GCA_028646535.1 Procyon lotor
GTTACCATTCCCTCTGCTTGTGTTCCCTCTCTCGCTGTGTTTCTCTCTGTCAAATAAATAAAATCTTAAAAAAAAAAAAAAAAACAGTCAAGTACCATTGCAGGAATTTTCTGCCTTTAGCGCCCACAGTTCCCAGTCACACCACGGCCAAGAATGAAGAGGTAGACCAGATGAAGAGTGGTGGGCAGCAAAGCAAAGTTTACAGAGCAACACTACAAAGCTCCTGGAGAGAAAGGGGACCCGAGGGGGTTGCCCCTGGAGTTTCTAAGTTTAGGGCTTTTTATGAGCTCTTTTGTAGGACTGTCTTAAGCGATCAGGGTGTGCTGAGTTCTGCCAATCAGGGCTCTGGGCACATGTCTGTCTACCTATTCGGTTAATGTCATCCAGACCTATTAGTCTTTTTTGCTGACATCTGGGGACTTATGTCTCAACTGCCCCTTGCCTGTGATAGTAACAGATGCTTTGAGGTTAATTGTCTTATTTTAGGACATTTTGCAAAAGTCATTTCTGCAAAGGCTGCAAAGCAGAGTGCTAGTGTGCTCCTGTCTAAGCTGCAAAACAGAATGTCAGTGCTGTTTGATCTTAGCTGTCCTGACTCCATATTTTCTTGATGGGGACTCCGGCCCTGACTAGCGAACTGTCCAACTCACTCCTAACAGTGCCACATGACACAAAGAAGCTCTGTAATCGAATACCTAAAACCAGTTTGGGGAGATTAAGAAAGTAGGATATGAAATGGAACCTGAAAAATGAATGAGGATTAGCCAGATCTTGGCAGGGGTTGGGGAAAAGAGAAAGTTGCTCGGATAGAAGGAATCGTATTTGCTTATATGTAAAATTTGGACCAAAATACTATGAAGGCATCAACAACCATGATATCTTAATAACTAATAAAGTGAGCCATATCAGAATCTGCAATTTAACTTTTAAAAGAAGTCGCCTGAAATTGAGAAAATATACATGGACAATTTTTGGTTTGCTCCAGGATAGTGGATGGCATCAGAATTTTTTGGAAGCCAGGCATCAGGGATGCTTGACAGCCTGTGATATTACGGAGAACACTGCATAATTCTTATTGTCTCACCACCCTGAGATCACAACCCAAGCCAAAACCAAGAGTCAGACACTTAACCCGCTTTACCACACAGGCGCCCCAGTAATGTCTATTTTTATTTTTGTTTTAATTTCTTAATACAAACTGAAACCCTTTCTTCCCCGTACTTATTTTTACCTTAGAAGACGCTGACTTCATATGTGTTTCCACCGCAGTCCTGATCATAGAGATGTTAGTGTTCATTCTCGAGAGGGAAATAGATGTGGCCAGTGAGCAAGGCAGTATGTTCCAGGTTCTGAATTCTGAATGCTTGGCTTGGAATCCTAATTCCACTGCTCATGTGCTCTAAAGTCTTAAGTGAACCACTGACCTTTCTGGATCATCTTTCCTCATCTGTAAAACTGAAGATTACAGTAAGGAACATGTCCTCTGAGTTGATTGGAGCAGTAGAGGAAATAATGTATGTCAAATATTTTACACAGTATCTGCACCAAAGGGAGGACTTCATAAAAAACCAAAAGCAAGAGAGATCAGACAGATTGAGGGTTAAGTATAGAGTTTGGAGGGAGGAGGGCAGATAATAGTGAAAGGTGAGACTGGACAAGCAAGTAGGACCAGATAATGGTACAGATAATGTACAGGCCTGTTTGTTGAGATTAATTTCTAAACACTGCCTACATTTATATATTGAATCTTCATTTATTCTTCACAACAAACATGCTTAGAAAGTAAATTGTCATTTCTGGGACACCTGGCTGGCTCAGTCACTGGAGCTTGTGTCTCTCGATCTCAGAGTTGTGAGTTTGAGTCCCATGAGCCCCAATAGGAGATTATTTTAAAAAGAAAATCTTAGGGGTACCCAGGTGGCTCAGTCAGTTAAGCATCCAACTCCTGATTTCAGCTCAGGTCATGATCTCAGGGTCATGAGATCAAGCCCTGTAAGTATGTCAGGCTCCAAGCTCAAGGGGGAGTTTGCTTAAGATTCTCTCCCTCTCTCTCCTCCCCTCCCCACCCCAACTCACACTCTCTAAATGCATACATATATACACACATAAAATATTTTTTTAAATAATAAAGTGAACTGTCATTTCTATAAAAGAGAAATTAAGGTTCAGAGCAGAGTGATTTGCTGGCATTTATTTAATAAGTGCTCTATATTCATTCACGAGACTGTCCCTTTGATGCTAAAATATTAGGTGCTTGGGGGAGGAATTTTAATGGCAAGTGTTCTTTTGCTTTTCATTGCTAAACCACAGATTGCACACCCTTCTGCATCACCCATTAGAAGAGCCATCCATGACTCTTGCAGGAATTAAACCTTAGACTGATTCCCTAAGGGGTCTTTGGCAGAAATAAAAAGTGACTCATTGGACAGAATTAGGATCCTGAGATTCTTGCTTCTATTTTTAAAGGTATTAGGTCTGGAAAATTCAAGTTATAATGGCAAAACTACATGGGTAAGTTCGCTGAGAAAGAATGACAAGCCTAATTTTCCCAGGAGTGCAAGTTGCATAGTCACAAGTACTTGGCAAGGTTAGGACCAAATCTTGGACAACAGCTGACTGGTGCAGTGACTTGGCTGTCCTCTCCGTATGAGTGACTAGCCGCCAGGTGTGACATATGCGAAGCTAAATCCAGATAAAAGAGGCTGTTAAGTGATATAAAATCAACATGAACTCTATTTGGTCTTTGCATTTATTGCTCCTTTATTCAAGGACCCTTAAACAAAATCATGCCTAAGACACTCTCTAAGTTAGTACGTGGCAATGGCAGGATTCCTGGTGTTTGATCAACTATAATCCATGGCTTTATGTCTTCTTAATTCTTTTTAGGTGCTCTCAAGTTGGGAAGGATGAAACACTGTTGGAAATAATGAATGAAAAAAAAAAACAAAACACCTAGAAAATAAATCCACGTATCCAGGTTCATTGAGATTTTTTTATAGTGATCTCTACTCCATATTATAGTCCAAATATACCACAGCTCTGCTATTAGCAAACTGGTAAGCTTCCCATCCAGGAAAGGTTTGAGGTTGGAGTTGTAAAAAGAAATAAAAATCATATTCTGTCTTGGAACAAATATGACCATGTGACAGTGCATTTCAATTAAAAAGCAATGGGCATGTTGGAACTTTCTCAAAGTTAGGCTAGACATCGATCTTAAACCATGTTAAGGCAAAACAAAACAAAAAAAAGGAAGGAATTTATTTATTGTCTTAAATAACTGGACAGGTCATGGCAAGACTGCTATGAACAGTGTCAGGAGACTATATCGGCAGGCTCTTTTCTCTCTTTTCTCCATCTCTGGCTGTTTTTCCTCTGTTGTCCTTGTTCTTAAGCTCTTTCTAAGTGCAGGAAAGATGGCACCGGGCCACTCGAAGCTCCATTATCCTCATGGCTGCAGATCCCAGTAAAAGGGAGCACCTCTCTGCTTGACAATTAGAATTGCAATCAATAAGCTAGCTTGAATTACCTGTCATCCTGACATTTAGGGGACTGACTAAATTAACAGGCTAGTGTCTATTTCTGACACATATGCATTGTGCTGTATGACCAAAACCCAATTGGTTATTGCTGAAAATTCACAGGATCATTTAAAACTTTCTTTACATAAGATACTTTCAATAAAATATCGACAAATATACATAATTTAAGAGGGAAAACCCTTTAATTTATAGATAAAGGCTGACTCAGTCTACTGTTGTTTTTAGCCAACTTCAAGGGTGGAAACAGGGAAGACACGGTGGTGGCGGGAAGGGGGAGGAAGGTCTGCGAAGACAGAGAACAGCCAGTTTTTCGTGTCTGATGTGAGAGAGGGTGCAAAGAGAAAGAAACAATGAAAGCAACAAAGAAAGAAAAGAGAAAGAAGGGAATTTGTGAAAGCTGGCACAGTCTCAGACCATAAACAAAATGCCTTCCAGAACAGATTGTATAAAAGGCATTTCACAAGATAAACAATCCCCTAACTGTCAAGGTCGTGAAACAGACCAGAGACTCAGAAAAGAAGCTGTCTCTCTCCTTTCTGTATTGGTCCAAGCAGAAATTCTCAGGATCTTTCTTTGTTTTGTTTTCACTGCAAAGAGTATGAAAATTGATAGTCATTTAAATTTCAATTAACTGAGTCCATTTTAAAATATGTTTTTCTATTTATAGTGGGCTGGGAAAATTTATTTTTGTGATTTTAAAGTTTTGTGTTTTTTTTTTTTTTGACAGAGAGAGAGAGAGATCACAAGCAGGTGGGGGAAGGGGGGGCAAGCAGGCTCCCTGCTGATCAGAGAGCCTGATGCGGGGCTCGAACCCAGGACCCTGAGATCATGACCTGAGCCGAAGGCAGAGGCTTTAACCCACTGAGCCACTCAGGAGCCCCTATTTTTGTGATTTTAAACGTCTTTGTTGGGAGAATGGAGAGAAGATCTTTTTTGCTTCTAAATAGCATTGATGTATTCTTCAAACACATAGAAAGTATTGTGAAGTTATTTTCTAAAGATGCTTATAGATTTTAGCTGTTGATACCTGGCATCACTCTTTGAGGCTATTCTGATTTCACTGACCAAATAAGATAAAATGTCAGATCTTCTTCGGGTTTGACTGAGACTATCGTTAGTTTCACTCCTTGTGGAAGATATAATATTTCTAAAGGTCTACTGTATTTCCAGCACTGGAAATGGCCTTCCAGCACCCATTGGGGCTTTACATGTGTTTTCTCTAACAGCATTATGGGGTAGATGCTATTGATCTTCCCCAAATTACCTAAGAGGGACCCGACCTCAAGGTCCCTCAAGGGACCTAAGAGAGAACCTGGGGAACTGGGCCAAGATGTAAAGCTAAGACATGGAGCCAGGTCTGCCTGACCTAAAGTCCATCTTCTTTCCACTTTACCCACCCCAGAATGTACAATTCTGTTGATTTGATATAGAGACAGAAGTAGAACAATCTGGAAAATGCTAGTTATTATGTCCCTACATCTCTAGTAATCATTGTCTAAGTCCACATTTTGACACAATCAGAAGAGCAAACAATTTGAGTTTGAGTTTGCTGACAAGCACCTGCAATACTGGTATCTTGCAGAAAAAATACCAATGTTTTCTACACCAGATCTAGAAGAAGTATTGCTGAATTTCTTTTGAACGAAAATTAGAGCAAAAAGAAAAAAAGAAAGAAAAGAATAGAAAAGAAAATTAGAGCCAGCTATATACTTTGCAAAATGAAGATTAGGTCACATCTTTGTGCAACGGTAGGCTGTGGGGCTGACTAGGATTAAGGCCAAAGCTTTGCTCTGGTTGATGCTCCAGAGTCCACACAACAAAGCCTGGAAGCAACATACACCAGCAAGCACTCTTGCTTGAAAGTGACAGAAACCCACTTTGAACCAATATAGAAAAAAAGAAAAAGAATTAGTTATCTTACAAAACATAAAGGAGTAAACATCCAGACCACATGAAAAGCAGATTCAGTTGGATCTGAGGAAAAGACAGTACCAGGAATCAGTTGGGTCTCAGAAAAGGATAGAACCAGGGATTTGATTATTGCCAGCTCTCTCCACTCTTTCCCTTATTTTCTCTCTCTCACTTGCTGTCCCTGCTTCGTGCCAAATTTTCGCACGCACACTGAGCGAGGCTTTCTCTGTGAGGCAGGAAATGTGATCACTCTCAGCACCCAAGTTTTCTCTCAATTCCATCATAGGACAGGCCTGTCTGGCCTGCAATACATCCTTGTCCCCAAGAAACAACTGAAGAGATGCCTGGGTAGAACAGTTTGGTGTAGCAGCCCATCCCTGGTGTGCCCAACACTTTCTAGGAGGCAGAGTTGGTGAGAGGACAGCATGACAGCAGTGGAAAGAGAAGACGTTCCCAGTAGATAGAGTTGCTTTTTTCCAGAAGAAGGCAGTAGGATTTTGGTAGAACAAATAGCAAGTATACTCCACAAGATTGTCTTGTCTCAGTGACTTTTAAAATCAGAGATCATGACTGCCAAACTCTTCTATACCAGTTACAGCACTGTCCTTAAGTACATTTAATTAAATAAATTTAATCTTTAATTGATGGATTAAATATTTCATTTTCTGATACCCTATTTTTTGTAAAGGAATTTAAGATCACTTAAAGGGATACATAAAATATATAATAAACTAACAATCAAATATGCCAACAAATCATAAGCTACAAATTATATGAGGGTGAAAAGAGAAAAACAAACGAGGGGACAGAAAATAGAAGTAGAAATGAATTCATTGAAAAATGCAGTTGTGATGGTATTTTGAGCTACAGATTTTTCTTGATGGCAAGGAATTGGGAAAGGGGTATCTGGTAACAGAATTCATGATAATGCATAAAGTAAAGCAAATCAAAATCCCAGGATGAACAAGACTATTATACTAGGACCAGAAAATGTTCTAAGGTGTTTTGTAAGATAGTGTGGATTCTAATAATATGAGTTCTACAGGAAGACTGATAGAGACATTCTCAGTATAATCTCAGGGCATCATACAAAATACAACTGAGGAATAATTTTGGAGGAAATAAAACCATATATTCTGGAAATACATCTCTTCGCTCTCTCTCTCTCTCTCTCTCTCTCTTCCATCTCTTAACTCTTAAGAGACTTAATCCAGTGGTAGATTTCATGCAATTAACAAATATTGTGAAATACCTCCTACTGGTCTGACATAAATGTTGGGAATACAGTGAGGACAAAATATAAAGGAATAAAATGAAACGTGTATCTTTCCCAAATCATCCATCGACATTGTTTCTCTTAGTTGAGCTTTAAATAGATACTTGAGTAACAAAGAATTCAAGAATGTATCTCTGGCAAGTAGAGAGCAACTCTTCTATGTTGCCAATTAAGGACACATTCATATGGCTCCTGAAGGGAAGAGCTAGGGTTAGAATGGATAACTTGGGAAAAACAAAGACCTTAAAGACCTTTTCCTGAAGCCATTCCACTTCCTCTTGGAGGTGAAAGAGGGAATTTCCATAGGCCCAACTTAGAAAATAAAAATGTCAAAAGTCCCCAAATTTCTCTTCCAGATAACTTGAAGTTAGTTGACAAAAATTATAAATCAGTATATCTGAATGCTAATCCCAACATTGTAAGATTCCTAGGATACACTCAGGAACAACAAGTTTTGAACTGCCGTGTGACCCAGCCTCCACAAGAGACTACTTGTCAGATGTACATTTATATCAGTAGACAAGATGATATGCTACACTGATTCCTAATAATAACTTAAAGACAGAGTTATCAACCAAAACTGACTTTGAAGTAGTTATCCTTTTGTTGTTGTTGTTGTTGTTGTTGTTGTTGTTTCTTTGAGGAGGCAATAGTTAATAAATATAGTTAGTTTATAAATAGTTAATAAAACAAATTGTCTGTTAAATATCCTACATTACTGATTTGCAAAATTGTATCATGCTTATCTGTAAAAGTGGTTTCCAAAGATCCATATGCAGGCCTGTGGAGTAGTTCCTTTTTGAGCACACTGTATCCCCATGGACCCTCCTGGAACAGAAATATCCCACGGAAGAAGTATCCCAAAGAACTCAGTGTGGTGCTAATGTTAAATTCATTCATCCCAATGGAGTTATGTAGCATCGACTGTACACCAAAATGACAGCCTGGGTTTGGGTATCATTGATATTAATCGAGGGATATTATTATTATTATTATTAATTTTACTGTCACCAGTCAATAGGTTAAGCTGATTTATAAAACCATTCCTGTAATTTCTATAAGGATGTATCCCTTATAATTTGCTTTTTCAGGAGAGCATGCATCTTATTAATATACCAGTTTATTAATTGTACTGATTTACTGACTCCATTTAGGAATGAAATTAACCTATCAGTTCCTTTCCACTCTTATTTTTGCATGCAGTTTTGTGGTAAACTCTCTACATCCACATTGAAAACCTGCTATTTATATCAAAATGATAAAGCTTAGCCTATAGATCCCTACTAAGTCAATAGATGACAATAAATCAGAAACGATATAAAAATTCTTAACTTATTTCTACCCTTTATTTTTTGTCAGATCTATGAAAAAGAATATAGGAATGATCCATTAGTACATCAATTTTACCATTATAATGCTTGTCTACTCATAAAGGAATAGCCATGATCTGGCATATATGATACACTTAGTAAATGTCTGTTAAATGAACTCTGACAAGCAGATGACTCTATAATTTAAGAAGACAGAGGGTTTCCTTCTTGTAAATAGGTAGACTATTTTTTCAGTCTTCATGCCGAAATTGAGGTGAGTTAATTCAGGTGATTTTGACTTTAAATTGAGAGTGTCCCCAGTGATCTGTGTCAACCTAAGTTGATTAATCAAATGCCCTAAACAATATTGTTAGTTCTATTTAGAGAAAATTCTATTACAAATTTCCAGTGAAAACATGACTCTCCAGAAACCTCTGGGAACTAAATATTCTAAAAAGCCAAGCAATAAAAGTCACCAACTGTTACTCTTTTCAGCTTGAAAATCATTTGGCTCTACTGTTTTGTTTCAACCACTTAAAATAGAAATTTTGATAAATACACATGTTCAAATCCTGAACGTGTCCACTTTTTCTTACATGCTGCTAAATGTTATTATAAACACCAGTTACAGCACTGTCCTCAGGACCAATTAAAGTGTGCAGTCCCAAGACAGATTTTTTTTTTCCTGTCTGAAAAGTGCTATCAACTGTAGGCACAATGTTGCATAGCAGATTTTTAGAATTTATTCATCTTGTATACCTATAACTTTATACTGGTTGAATAGCAGCTCCCTCTTTCCCTTTGCCCTAACCCCTGACAACCACTTTTAGGTATATATCCAAAAGAATAGAAATCAGGATCTTAAAGTGATACCTACCGTTTTATGTTCATCACAGCATATTTTGTAATAACCAAGATATAGAAACAACCTAAATGTCTGCTGATGGATGAATGGATAGAGGAAATGTGGGCACCTGGGTAGCTCAGTCAGTTAAGAGTCTGCCTTCCGCTTGGGTCACGATGGTGGGGTCCTGGGATCAAGCGCCACATTGGGCTCTCTGATCAGCTGGGAGCCTGCTTCCCCCTCTCCCTCTGCCCCTCCCCACCATTCTTGCTCTCCTCTCTCTCTCTCTCTCTCAAGTAAATAAATAAGTAAATAAAATCTTTAAAAATATGGCAGATGCATACAATACTATTATTCAACCTTAAAAAAGAAGGAAACCCTGCCATTTGCAGCAACATGGAAGAACCCAGAGGATGTTGTGCTAAATCAAAGAAACCAGTTGCAGGACAAACATCAAATGATTCCACTTATGTGAGGAATCTAAGATAGTGAGACTTAAAAGAAACACAGTGATTTTTTTTTTAAATTGAACTTGCTCATTCTATGAAAAAATGAAAAACAAAAGGCAGAAAAAAAATAAATCTTTGTCAGAGAAACCAGGGCAAATATGGAAACTCAGCATGAGTTGCTTTTTAAATTCGCAGATGGTTCCCAGCGCACTCACTCGCATCTGAATTGGAAATCCATCGTGTCTGGTATCCGTTCCTGCTTTCAGACACTTGCTTCACCACTAAGCTAGTTCTAGCCTGAGAGTCAGATACGAAGGCCCGAGCCTCTGAGCTATTATTAACACAGAATCAACACTTACACTAACCTTACACTAACCTCAAGAAGTTAACAAGTGTGGCAGAAACCACAGACCTCTGTAAGTTTCTGCCATTTGTTCATCTGTTGTTAGAAATGTTCACTGCCTTCTGGGTTTAGAGCTCTTTCTCTTCTGTATCGTACGACTATACCTATTGGATTGTATTTCATGTACTCTTGATTCAAACTCTGGAAAATGCAAATTTTCTTTTCTTTTCTTTTTTTTTAAAGATTTTATTTATTTGACAGCGAGAAACACAGCGAGAGAGGGAACACAAGCAGAGGGAATGGTAGCGGGAGAAGCAGGCTTCCTGCAGAGCAGAGAGCCCGATGCGGGGCTCGATCCCAGGACCCTGGTATCATGACCTGAGCCGAAGGCAGACGATTAACGACTGAGCCCCCCAGTTGCCCCCAAAATGCAAGTTTTCTTTTTCTCTTTTTAGATTTTATTTATTTGTTTGTTTGTTTGTTTGTTTGTTTGTTTGACAGAAAGAGAGAGAGGCAGAGTGGTAGACAGGAGAGAGAAAGAAGCAGGCTCCTCACTGAGCAGGGAGCCTGATGCGGGGCTCGATCCCAGGACCCTGAGATCATGACCTGAGCCGAAAGCAGAGGCTTTAACCCACTGAGCCACCCAGACGCCCCTGGAAAACGCAAATTTTCCTAAGAGAAAATAGCAGATACATATATAGAATCATAAGACAGAATACTTAATCACTTTATGCCTCAGGGTTCTTTATGATGGAGTCACTTCTATTAATTTTAAAAAAGAAACCCTCCCAGGGAATACTTGTAAAAAGAAGCCTTCAGGCTTTTAGTATGCCTCTGCTTTTCATTCCCAGGACAGTCAGGGAGGACAAGAGGCTGAGAGAGAGAGCCAGGGCCCCAAGCAGAGGGACACCACCAGGTAGTGGGCCAGGACCAGCCTGGCTCGAGGCAGAGTAGGGGGCAGCCAGCAGCCGCCAGGCCAGAAAGAGCTGGCAAGGGAGCGCGGGTCCTGCAGCCAGAGGCAGCCGGGTCAGGGGAGGTCAAAGCGGAGGGCGGCCTATCAGAGCTCTCTGGACGGAAGGCTCGGCCGGCGCTACCTCTCCCTGCGCCCAGGCTCTCTACAAGTGGTTGTGCTTCAGGCGCTGATCCCGGGGACATGGCCTTCCCTCCCCCACCTCCAGAGCTCCTGAATGACAGCAAATTCCTTAGGGCCGGGCCCCCAGCAGCTCATTCTGAGTCCGAAGCTGATTATCAAGCACATTATTTAACCAATGTCAATCAGAGCAAGATGCAGAAACACGATCAATAAAGGATTGGACTGACTTTTGTTTATTTGACAGAGCCTACGAGAGAGCGAGAGCATGAGCACTGGGGGGGAGCAGAGGGAGAGGGGGAAGCAAGGCTCCCCGCTGAGCAGGGGGCCAGGCTTGGGACGTGATCCCAGGACCCCAGGACCCTAGGAAGACCTGAGCCGAAGGCAGATGCTTAACCAACCAAGCCACCCAGGAGCCCCTGGACTGACTGACTTCTATGAGAGATGTGGGATTTCTTTCTTTTTTTTTTTTTTTTAAGTTAAATGCCTTATTTCCAAACATAATCTCAAGACTTTTTTCATGTATTCAAAAATAGTAAGTAATATTTCTTTCCTGTGTGGTTTATAGTAGAATCCTTTTATGGCATGCTTTATTATTTAAATGGACTTCTGAAATGGGAAATGGGTCATTCTTTTCTATGTCATACATATAGCAAAAATTTACTACAGTATAGATGACTTTGGGGTTCCCCGGGTGGCTCAGTTGGCTAAATGTCTGCCTTTCACGCAGGTGATCCCAGGGTCCTGGGTTCGAGTCCCATGTCAGGCTCTCTGCTCAGTGGGGAGACTGCTGCTCTCTCACTCTCTGCCCTCTCCCTGCCTGAGCTCTCTCTCTGTCAAATAAATAAGTAAAATATTTTTTAAAAAACCCAACAACAATATAGATGACTTTTTGAAATGCCTTTCAATCTAATGTTAGGAACAAAACTATCTTTTTAATCCCTGCTGCCTGTAAGATCGGTTCAGGATCTAGTTGCTAATATTTTCATCACCCAAATCCTCAATTATCTATCCCCTTTCCTCTTCTCTCCACGTACAGACACTCAAAGTTTTAAACAATTTCCTTGCCACCCTGACAAGTTATGGTTTCACTTGCAAACAGGAAAACTTGATCTTTCATTAACCTGTATATAATGTTTACCAACTATGCAGAAGTAGGGCACATTGGGCCACCTCATTTAGAATTGGTGATTGTGAGCAGCATGACTCCAGAAAATCAACATTTGGAAGCACTCTGAAAAAGGAGGTCTCAGTTCCCCTACAGCTGTGTTGCTCTTTTTTTGTTTTGTTTTTTAAGAAAGAGAGAGCAGGGGTGGGTGGGGTAGAGGAGTAGGGGGGAGGGACAGAGGGAGAGAGAATCCCGAGCAAGCTTCACACCCAGAGTGGAGCCTGATGTGGGTCTCAAACTCATTACCCTGAGACTCTGACCTGAGCTGAAACCGAGAGTCAGACGCTCAACCAACTGAGCCAGGCAGGTGCCCCCATGTTGCTCTCTTTTTTTTTTTTATTTTTTTTTTTTAGATTTTTTTTTTATTTATTGGACAGAGAGAAACACAGCGAGAGAGGGAACACAAGCAGAGGGAATGGAAGCGGGAGAAGCAGGCTTCCTGCCGAGCAAGGAGCCCGATGCGGGGCTCGATCCCAGGACCCTGGGATCATGACCTGGGCCGAAGGCAGACGCTTAACGACTGAGCCACCCAGGTGCCCCCATGTTGCTCTTTTTAATGCAAGGTGCTGCTCAAAGTGGTGTGGGTACCAGACCGTAGGTTTGCTGAGTCCCAGTTGTTCTGACTGCAATGATTCACATTGGCCTTGGACAGCATTTAGTGTCTGCATTTGGTGTCTTTTATAAAACGATAGATTAATCATCTCTAAGGTCCAATGTATTTGCTCATCTTCTTCCTGCAAGAGGGCAAATACAGAATCAGGGGATCTCAGCTCTAATTCCAGTCCTGTGTTGAAAGACTCGCAGGTAGAACTTGCTTAAATGTCTTTGTCCCTGTTTCCCTGAATGCTAACTTGAATATTTGGGGTTTTACAATGATAACTTGAGTAACACACAAAAGTGATAGCAAAGTTACAATAATTGGATTATGATGGTTTAAGATAGCTTAAAATTGGGATGTGAGGGTGGCTCCATCAGTTAAACATCTGTCTTCAGCTCAGGTCATGGTCCCAGGGTCTTAGGATCAAATACCATATTAGGCTCCTTGCTCAGGGGGAGCCTGTTTCTCCCTCTGCCTGCTGCTCCCCTTGCTTGTGCTCTCTCTCTCTGACAAATAAATAAAAGTCTCTTAAAAATTTTTTAAAAATTAAATAATTTAAACTGTGTTATACAAATATAAGGGGCTCTTCACCTAAAATTAGCTTAGCTCCATTGTACTTATCAAGATGGATTCATCTGACTTTTGGGGCAGGAGAACTTGCCTTTGCTAATGAAAAGAGCACAGCAGGAAAATGGTGTCCAAGCCAGGACTTCAAGGACTGAGGCAAGAACAGAGGGTCAAAAGGGAGAATATTCTTCCTGACCTGGTGTGTGGGCCAACCTCATCCCTTCTGGCCCAGGACACCTGCATTTACTAAAGCAAAGTCTCACTGAGGCTGGAAGCTATTGTAAGAATCTAGTGTGTCTCAAGGGCTCTTAGGGAATAAAGAGGACATCCTGAAGCAGCTCCCCATCTCAGTGAATTCTTTTACTTACCCCTCATCCCTGATCCTGAGATCTATATCTTCTCAGACATCTTAGGTAAACTCTAAGATGCTTTTCATTTGTTTGTTTGTTTGTTTGTTTGTTTTGTTTTGTTTAAGGATGATTTAATGTTGCTGTTCACATAATGCCAAGTCAGGGCCTTCTTAGCCACGAGTTGGTACAACCATTAGATCGTGTACTTTGATGTACTTTGCATTAAGGCCAGCCCTGAATAGTACTATTTTCCTTCTGTCTCTTTCCAAAGTCTGCCTTCTTGTATTTCATAAATGTTTATCTTCTTTAATAAACATTAAAAGCTTTTAACCAAATGTGGGAAGCAGCTGAGAGTTATTCTAGTGCTGAGGCATCAGTCAGTGCTATTTCTCCAAAGAACATTGTTACGTGACTTCACTAAGGAAGGGAAGGAATAAAAGCATATGTTGTTTATAAGGTTTCTCTGCATATGATAAGCAGAGAGAGTCTGAAGGAGCAGAATCAGGGTGTGGCCAGCTTGTTGGGCTCAGGAATGTCTGGGTACCTATTCGATATCCAAAGAAGATGATGACCCTGGGGCAAATAATACATTGTATGTTAATAAAAAAACAAAAAACAAAGAAGATGAGGCATCTATTTTTTTTTTTTTTTTTTTTTTTTGTGTGTGTGTTGTAGTGACACTGGTTTTAATGAATGACCTACACAGGTTTGCCTTGGGTCCTTCCAAATCACATTGGAAATGAAATTAAGCATCTGATAAATGATCTGTAAGTCAATTTAGAGTTAATTTAGTTTTTGTGGGAGTTGTGTTTGTTTTCCATGTCTTCTTAATTAAATCACAGTATTCGGGAGCCAGGTCCTAGACTCGGGCTCCAGCTCAGAAATTGATTTTACTGTCCTTGCTACTTCCAGTATATGGGTGACATGAACAGTCAAAATGCCCTGGGGGAGCATAAAGTGCCAGTGAACCTGGCTCCAGGAATTCTGTGAGAAGGATATCAGGGACAATTAACTTTGGTTCTTCCTTTGCGCCCAAGAAACTCAATAAAACGTCTACATGGATCAAAATTTGCCCAGGAAGGTCCAGACAAATTTGGCATGGTGATGTCAGAATTGTATGCTTTGCCAGTTCTGATTATCTCAGGATTCGTGTACAATTCATATGAAAAAAGAAATAGATACAAATTTAGGGGGGTTGGGTGGAAGGTTTAGCTTCTGGCCCAATTCCATAGGGGAACAAAGAGGAGGCTAACTTTCAAAGCTCAATTTGGAAGCCTCCATCTCCCCATTAGATCCCTGTCACCACCCTGTAGCATGGAGAATCTCCCATTCCCACGCTTCAGATCTGCTGCTGCTGCCAAATGTCCATAATCCTTAATAAAGTATTGCCTATCCCAGGGTTATCTGTCTTTTATTAGGTTATTCCAGAAGACCTCATGATCATCAAAGGAACAATTTTGTGTCCCATTCGACTTTCACGTAGCTGGGTACACCTCAGACTTCCCAATCTTGAGGGAGCGGGCAAGACACATATCTCTTCTTAGGTTTTGTTTTCCTCAAGGGGGAGTCAGTCTGGAAACAAACCAGTGGGCCCTTTGCCAGATATTAGCTTCAGCTTTGTATACGGATAGAAATGGAGATAATGTTTATGCTTCAATCATTTTTATACTGGAAAGAGAATTAGAAAGGCTCACTTTTGCTTTTTAGGTCTTTCTGTTCCTTCCTCCATGCTCCAAAAGACATCAATTCTTCAAATGAGAAAACTCCCCTAAGTTTGCATTTTTACTTTTGAGACTTAAGTGATAGAGCTTTTCCTACTGCAGTGACTTTCCCTATCTTGAGTGACCATTAGTATCAACTCATAATTATTGATTCGCTTACATACTTTCTTCACCAGTCCCATCATCCATAATCTCAACACATCCTGAATCCTGAATTGTTTATATAACTAAAGAGAAATGAAAGTGATATTGGTTGAGTTATTTATTAAGGCAATTTTCTGTTCTAGCAAGACACATTAACTTTGGCAAATCTCAGCTATTGACATGGGGTGGAAAAGCATAGACCCTGAGGACCAACTTGCCTTTGTTCCCAGAAATGTGCCTCACCCGTGGGCAGGTGAGGTTCTGACCCAATATTATTATGCATCCTCTTTGTTTCACTGTCAAGTATAAGGTCAGGCAAGAAAAAGTCTGTGAAAATTGTATTGTCGTTTGAAAGTAGGAAGTAAAAACAGTTCATAAATACTGTAGTAACACATATGTCATCAAGCAAATATTTATTTAACGTCACCTATGTCATCCTCCCCCGGTTTCTGGGGATACAGGAATGCAAAAGACAGACAACAGGCCCTGCTTCTAGGCCACTTGGGGTTACCTGACTGAAGCTACAAGACGTAACGGAAGGATTCAGCCACAAATCTCAACGGTAGGGCATACTACCCTTCAGAGGCTCATCTCCTAGGCTGGCTTAGGTGATTTTGGGTTTTCCCAGGGGCTTTGTCACATGTGCTCAAAAATAGATCCACTGATGATCTTCTGCCTGGGTTCTTCCTCATTGGCCATTGGCTTGAGGGAGAGGCTGAGTCTCTACCTTCTGTGAGGACACAGCTCCCCTGGCTTCCACGGGTGGCCCGGCAGCTCTGTCAGGCTCTGCAGCAAAGCTGCCCTTGGTGGTACACAAGGGGGAATGAATTTCCCTCTGCCTAACACCACGTCAGAATCTGTCACTTGGGTTTGAAGCGGCACTGAAACAGCTCTCTCAGCTTCTGTCTACTATACATTCCTTGCTGAGACGCCTGACTTTACTTCTAGGATCTGCCTGAGGAAAAGACAAACAACACTTCCGAGTGCATATACGCAATGGCCACTATTCTAAGTACTTTACTTGGAACAGACCAACTCATTTAAGCCGCACAATAGCCCGTGTTGGGTGTGGGTGGGCAGTGCTATTATCTTTCCCATTTTAGAGATGAGAAAGGTAAGGCGTGGTATATTAGTTATCTACACAACAAATGACCACAAACGTAGTGGCTTAAAACAAACACTATATCACATTTTCTATGGGTCAGGGCATAGCTTAATGGGGCCTCTGTTCAAGGTCTCTTACAAGAGTGCAACCAAGGTGTTGGCTACGGCTTTGGTCTCAGGCTGAAGGACTGACTGGGGAAGGATCTGTTTCCAATCTCATGCACAAGGTTGTTGGCAACATTCAGTTCCTGGGGCATATTGAATTGAGGGTCTCGGTTCCTAGCTGACTATTGTCCAGTGGATGCCCTCAGTTTCATGTCACACGAGTCCCCCCAGGATGGTGACCTGTTTCATCAAAGCCAGTAAGAGGAAAGTCTGCCAGCAAGACAAAAGTCACAGTCTTTTGTAAGTGATAGCCCAATGCCCTTGACATCTTCTGCTGCTTAGAAGCAAGTCACAGCTCCTGCCCACACTCAAGTGGAGAAGATTACACAAAAGCGTGCATGCTAGGAGACATGGGTCATTTGGGGCCATCTCAGAGTCTGTGTGGCACACAAGGAGAGGTTAACTAACTAACTTAGTCTTGACCCTTTCAGGCTACTGTAATAAAATACCACAGACTGAGTGACTTAGAAACAACAGAAATTTTTTTTCCCCTCACAGTTCTAGAGGCTGGGAAAAGCAAAATCGTGTCCCTGGCAGATTTAGTGTCTGGTGAGAATCCAATTCACTGTCATCTCACATGGCAGAAGGGACCAGGGAGCCCTGTGGGGTCTCTTTCATAAAAACACTAATCTCGTTCCCAAGGCTCTGCCCTCATGAGCTAATCATCTCCTAAAGGCCCTGCATCCTAATCTCCCTTTGGAGATTAGGCTGCAATGTATGAATTTTAGGTGGGGACACAAACATTCAATCTATAGCACTTGCCCCAAGATTAGCCACTAATCGACAAGCTAGCGTTTGAGCACAGAAAATCTAGCTCCAGAGGGAAGTAAGACAATTTAGAGATTGGCGGCCCACAGAAGTTAAGTCTGTTCTTCTCTTGTGTCAGCTTTTGCTTGAGTTATGAAAACAAGGGTTGCTGATGATGTAGGCTTTTTTGCGGTTGATATTTTTCCCCCAGACAGGTTTTCAAAAAAAATTTGAAAACAACATGAGGTGGTTTTGACAAATTGTCTAAATTTCCAGGAGCTTCTACAATCCTCTGAAGATATGGTAACAATCTTCCTTCCATTTTCAGGCAGCAGCTCTGGACTAAAACTAAGTAACAACTTTGCAACAATGTGCTTCTCTGATTCCAACAACTCCCTGTGAGCCCATTTCCTGTTCCTAGCAAACCATTGAGCTGCAGGTATGCAACTTTACTACCTCTGCAACTGAACAGAGAAGACACTCTCAACCTTGCATAGTGAGCTCATTTATGGGGCAAATTAAAAGCGGTTTCTCCCATATATTTAACCTACATCAAATTTCTTTGAATAATGTGAAATTTATACATGGAAGTTAAATATTACCCCCAAATGTGCTGTTAGCTTAACAAAGTTACATTCATATTTGTAGACAAGTGATTAAGACTACTTTATCACCCCCACCTGACAGAAGGCTACCTGCTTCCCTGTTCCTGCTCGATCTAGTTCCACCTAGTGGTAGCTACAATACAACACGTAATACAACACGGTGGAGGCACTCATCAAACTTTCTGGGGATAAAATTATTCATGTGTTCCTTTAGTCAACGGGCATATATTCTGTATGCTAGGAACTATATTAATAAATCTAATTATAATAACTGAAATTACGAATGAAATGTACATGATAAATAATTTCAACAATGTCCTAGAGTGAGTTTGTGGTACACAAGAACAATACCTGAGTTTTCCACTTTTTCCAACATTCCATGCCTCCTTGGCTCAATTCCCCTGATTATTTACATAAAACTGCAAGGTGGATTTGGGGTTATGAAAATGATCCTTGGCAGGCTCTTTCTAAATTACCATATAATTGTATGTTAACTGTCATATTCTGCATACTTCAAAGAAACTTATATAGAAAATATAATTACAGCTATTGGATTCTAAACTCTGGCAATTAGGTGATTCAAAGTTGCTCTTTCTCTCCTGTAATTCTTTATGAGCATATCACAAAAGAGGAATGGTATTTCCCACCGCAGTCCCAGCTGGGAATTCCAATTGTCCCATGATTTCACAGCTGCAAATCAGCCCCCACCCTCTCACACTTGTCTCTGGCCAATGATGCTTTCCTTAATTAGTACATGACTTAAACTTCAGTCCAGACTTATCTGTTCCCTTCGTCCCTGGGCTACCTGAGCATTGGCTGGTCTACGTAGGAAAGAAAATCTTGTACGTGGATGTTACTTGCCTGATGTTGAACAAAGGGAAGATCAATTCATTCGGTTATTAAATTTGCTTTATTGACTGAGTTTTCATTCTTTGGCAACTTTTCTCTCTTACAGTCTAGTCTGGTGGTTAGGCTTTGTACTTCTCTTTACTTCTCTTTGTGGTGTTATATTCTTATGGTTCTTATACCTTCCCCATCTTGAGAATGGCTTCTAGAAAAAAACCACTAGGAGCTATGCCTCCTCTACACCAGTGTGGGACTACCTGCAGAGCGTGTTTTGAGGAGCTGTGAGGTCTGCCTTTTTTTTTTTTAAGGCAGTAGGTAGGTCTACTCCTTATTGTGAAACTCATCTGTGAAACATTAAAATGCACACGATTGACAATTTCAACAATGTCGTAGAGTGAGACCTCTTTTTTTACTTTAAATTTCCAGGGTTCCTTTCACTCCTCTGGGTAATTAAGCCACACAGATGAGAGCTTTACTCTAGAAGTCTATGTCAACTACATGTATACTAGAGAAGAGAGCATTTTTGAGGAAACCTGGGATTCCTGGCATTCTTTTTGCTTTCCACTGAAGTTTTAGATTAATTTCCTTGGTAGGGCACTAAAAGAAATCTATCTGAGGAGTTAGAACACAGGACAGAAAATGAAAATGGGGATAGGATGAAAAAAGAGGAGTACACATTTTGTTTATGAAGTATCAAGTATTAATAACTATCTACAATACACACAGTAGGATACAAAAGACTGAGGGAGGATACAAAACCAATGCAAAACATGCTCTAGGAGGTTGAGATAATCTGTAAGTTGACATACGTTTGAAAAACAGGTAACAGAGGCCTGGGGTACAGGTCAAAGTGCTTAAAATAAATAGTATGAGCTAGAGAAACCTCTCACAGAGGACATGGGGTTAGAGCTAAAGAGGGCAGAGTTCAGCACGATGCCCTTATATGGACACAGGTGACTTGGAATTGGACTGTGTATGATGTTTCGTGGAGAAAAAAAGGAAGCTAATCAGGCTAGAATGAAAGATGTTCTTTGAGTAGCTGAAGGCAGGAGTTGAGACTTTACCCATGGGCCATAGTCATTGTGGATCTCTGAGTAGAGACATAACATTATGAAAAGGATGTCTTAGGAAAAACTATGTCAGTGACTGGTTTGAGGTGGGAAACACTGGAGGCGGAAAGACTGGTTAGGGAACAGCAGAAGTCCAAATGTGCCCATGATGGTAACTGGAAATGAATGCAAAAGACAGGAATAAAGAATTTTTTGTTTTGTTTTTTGTTTTTGGATTGCCTGGACGTGGAAAATTACTGAGATGGAAGGGGCAGGGAAGATGAAAGTTTACAGCCTGAATGACTCGGCCTGAGGGGGTGACCTAGTATCAGCCAAGTGATTAAGTAAAGGGGAAAGCCCCAGATTTCAGTAGGTACAATCATGGAATCGCGAGTTTTTAAAGCTAGAGAGGGCTCGAGGGATCATATAGCCTAGCCACTTCATTTTGTAGGAGGACAACGGAGGTAAAGGGCAGATATGAGACTCAGTCCAGGATAGTGAGCAGGAGAGGGCAAGGCTGTAGCAGCACCCATCTTCTTTCACCAGGTCATCCCGCCTGTTTCGCTAACCTTCCTCCCTACTTCTGTCTCCCAAGCTCTGGACTGAGGACCAGAGTCCACCTGCAGCCGAATTTGACAAAATAAGAAAAATAGACCGAATTGTTCAAAAAGTTAAATTTACTCATTTAGAGAACTGCCCTTTATTCTGTGATTACGTCCTGGCTAGTGGTATTAAAATCTCCTTTCATTTATGAAATGAAGCATTAATACAAGCAATGCAATTTTTACTTCTTTCTTAGCCCAGTAAAAAGCTAGTTAGTAATCTAAGTTCTTTCTTTCGTTTTTTTGGTTTTTTGTTTTGTTTTGTTTTATATATACTGGTCTTTAAAATCTAAAGGTCTGAGAGTTCACAGAAATGATTACAAAACAATGTTTTCTTGTCTCTACCCCCACGCCCAAGTCCAGGATTAGAGCCATTTTCTTTGTCGTAGTTCTCTTGCCCTGGCACTGGAGAGGAGCCCACGGGATGAACACTGCTGCATGGGTGAGGGGATGAGAGAGACAAGATTGTGAATCCATCTACCCCGCCTGGGTTCCAGTAAAGCCTCGCGACGCCTGAATCCTGGTCTGAGCTCAGTCCCTGGGTAGGTAGAACCCTACAGAGGACACTAAGCTACAGGACTCTGGTGCATTGAGTTAGCAGGCAGGAAGGCCTGTGGCAGCGATCTTCAAAGAGCTTAGAGAGCTGGCCCGCTTCCTCCTCAATATGACCTAATAGAAAGAGCACCGTACCGAGAATTAAGGGATTTGGCCGCTTATTCTACAATTTAAGGAGCTAAACACGCCAGTCTGCCTGGGCCTGTTTCCTCAATTCCAAAACTACGGGTCTAGGATTCCTTCCAGGAATACAAGATGCTAAGGTCCAACAAGATTTCGTAGCATCGTCGGGGAGGGCACGTGGGTCTCAGTGGAAATCCCCTCGCAGGACACGCGAAGCCCAGGACTCCCGAGATACCACCCTCCGGCTTCGCTTGGAGCATCCATGGGCGGGGTGCGCGTCCCCGCCGAACTCTACGTGCGCGTCCCCACCGGGCTCGGCGTGCGCGTCTCCGCTGGGCTTGCGGACGCCGCCGAAGCCCGGCCGGGAGCGGAGGGCGGGGCGGGGCCTAGCTGGGCGGGGCCTAGCTGGGCGGGGCGGGGCGCGCGAGGAGGGCGGACGCCCGGGGAGGAGGCAGGAGAGCTGGGCAAGGGGAGAAAAGGCAGCGGCCTCGCGCGGCTGAGAGGCCGGCAGGAGGCGGACCGCATTGGGGTGTGGGGAGCCGAGCGGCGGGGACCGCGCGGAGCAGCCGAGCACGGCGTCCTCGGCAGCCAGGGCCTGGGCCGCGGTTCGGCCGCGCGGGGCGGTGAGTGTCGGGAGGCCGGCGGGGAGGCCGGCGCGGCGCGGGGTGCGCCGAGGACGGAGGCGGCGGCCGGGCTGTGTGAGGCCCGCAGCCGGGGCGGCGGGGGCGGCGGGGGCGGCGGCGGCGGCGGCGGCCGCGGCCGTGGCGGTGGGTCCGGCGGGCCGGGCCTGGGTGGAGTAAATAACGAGCGCCCGCGCCGGCCCTGCGGTTCCCGGGCCGGCGGTCCTGGCGCGCCGAGAGGGCGTCCGCGGCGTGGGCGTCTGCGCCGGCTGTCCTGCGGGGCCCGCGGTGGAGGCGGCCGGCAAATGGCGACCCAAAGCCGGGGAGCGACCCCCGTGTCACCTGGCCTGCGTGTCTGTCTGTATGCAGCGGGGAGGGGAGCGCTGAAGCGGGAGGTAAACTTGGAAAGCCCTGAGAACCTTGAAAACGCGGGTTCTATTTCCTTTTGCCTTTCAAAAACTTGGGTTGTTTGGGGAAAGATGGGTTAAAGTAAAATTGGGAGGCATCATCCACTGTCTCCACGGGATGAGTGAAGTTAGTAACTTTTCCATTCATGGTAGTGAGCGGATCTTCGCCTTAGCTTCAGTCCTTATTAAAGAGAAACTTCCTGATTTTCTAGATCTGAGGGGTATGGCCATTTGCAAGTTATTTGTGTCCTGTCCCGTGGAACACTGCTTGGAAGGGGGCCATAGAGTGCACGTTGAATTCAAAGTAATCTCCTTTGAGTATGTTTTTAACTCGTGTCTTCGTGAGACTAGAGAGAGACTGGCAGAGCGGTATGTTGTTTACCATGGTTCTTGTACTCCGTTCTCCTCTCTTGTTTTTCTTTCTGAGCCGTGTCGTAAGTCCCAGATATAAGATGTTTGGGAAGGAATTGACCTTTTATTCCACAATTACTCTGTTGACTGTGATCCAAGATGAAGCTATTTATGGGCATTTTGATATCAGTGTAGATTAACTTAAAACTCTTAAATCACAAACTTCCCAAACGTTTTGAACTTTAAAATCTTTCTTTCTTTCTTTCTTTCTTTCTTTCTTTCTTTCTTTCTTTCTTTCTTTCTTTCTTTCTTTCTTTCTTTCTTTCTTTCTTTCTTTCTCTCTCTCTCTCTTTCTTTCTCTCTCTCTCTCTTTCTTTCTTTCTCTCTTTCTCTCTCTCTTTCTTTTCTTTCTTTCTCTTTCTTTCTTTCTCTCTCTTCTCTTTCTTCTTTCTTTTCTTTCTTTCTTTCTTTCTTTCTTTCTTTCTTTCTTTCTTTCTCTTTCTTTTCTTTCTTTCTCTTTCTTTTCTTTCTTTCTCTTTTTGCCTTTTCTTTTGCTGCATTTCAATATTGTCTTGTATCCTAGGGACACAAGTTATGGAACAGATTTTGCATTTGCTCATATTTATTAAGGTTTTAGAAAGCACTCCATTTTTAGACGCAGGAAGGGGAAAAGAATAGCATAAAAAGTACATTTACGATTTTTCTAAGGTTCAGTTTTTCAATATGCAGTTTTGGCTGAATCACTGTTCTATATGCTTAGTCACTGTTTCTTACTCTAGAAGCTTAATCGGGGATAACGTGATGTTTTGGTAACTTTTAAGTTGCCATTTCGTTCTTATCTAGTACTTTAATGCAGTGACATAAGCTTTTTTTGTGATTCTGGAAATTAGGTGGGTGGAGTTTTTTGAGTGTGATCTCAGAACTGAAGTTTCCAATATAGGCAAGCTTTTATGCATTCCAGGTGTGCTGGGTAATTTCAACCCAATATATCTCCATTTCTAGCATTGGAGACTTCTAAGAAATACAAAGTGTCCTAATAAAATATCCATTAAAGGGAAGTAGTATTTTGAGATAGTTCATATAGTTAGAGAGGTACTTTGAGGTCACCACATAGGTTTGGTTAATGTGTGTTTACTATTTGATATATTATATTACTGAAATGTGACTTTTAATCGGATAAGCCCTGTGCTATTTTGTATGATTTTGGATACATCTTTTAACTGAATTCCTATGATTGTTTCATTAAAAGGACATTGTATTTGTAGAATACAATCAAAAGGCTATATAAAATATTTAATTTCAAATTCAGTTTGATGAAATAAGTGAGATTGGCATTGGGCTAATGCCTTTTACAGTGTAGGTAGTTAGATAGTTAAATACAGATAAGCATATCTCAATTAAAACCCAGTCTCTGAAAATCTTTTACAGAAAGGGTATGTCTCTTTGTTTATTTATTTATTTATTGAGTGGATACTATTAACATAGGTTATTTCCTCATACAATTGCTTTTTATAAGCTTTATAAGTGTAAATGACCTGATAGAAAAAATAATTTTACATAAAGCTTTGTGTATGTAAATATGGCTGTTGTGTAAAGTGAAGTACATCTCTTTTCTGAGAAATACATTATATCTCGTTGGACACACATATAATATAACCAACCTTTGTAGAGTTCTAGGTTGTTTTCACAGTACAGTAGTTGCTTCAAGGTCACAAATCTGAGATTTCTTGGAAGCCCCTTCCCCAATGCTGCCCTTTTTAATAAGCTGAGTACCACCATTTGGGTAGATTTTTTTTATTTGAGTATCAGTGCAAACAGGTTCTGTTCTGAGTATTAAATATTAATATTATTTTAATTTCCGTTGTAAGTCTGTAATAATTTCATTTGCTTATTTAGTGGAGAATATTGCAAGTAGTTAGAACTTTCACTTTGGAATAAGTTACTTATGACCATATTTAGACATAGAAGATATATGTTTTGATTATATCATAATATAGGGTGAAAAATTTGACAAAATTTTCCATTTAATTAGGTTATCATTCTATAAAAAGTCAGAACTAAAATTTAACCCCACTGAGCCACCCAGGCACCCCCAGAGCTAAAATTTAATAAAAAGAATGTATACAGTATAACCCATTTAGCCATTTTTAGACTCATCAGGAGGGCATGCACTTTGAGTGGAGTTTAATGATAGTGGATTTTCAATTTTGCCTAATCACCATGACCCCCCACCCCCCGCCCTTTTTAAACCAGTTAAGAGGTCCCGCTGAGGTTATAGATTTATTATGGTCTTTAAAACTGATTGCACTTGATCAGCAAATCAGCCAGGAGGTGTTTGTATTTAATATTAATTGTACAGTTAATTGTTTTACTCTGACTGGTACCTCCAACTGTACAAAAAGGTTGAGACTTGCTTAGAGGAGCTTATAACTGATTGCTAAATGTAAAATTTCAGTCATGGACTTACTTGTGTTAACTAATTGAACAAGTCTGTCTGTAGTTCCATTTCATCCTCACATTGAAGCAACATTTTGTTTGAGTGGAATTCTGTTTCATCTAGTACTATATTAACTGCAGTATGAAGCAGTCGGCTGATACCACTTCCGTTTTTGAGCTGCTTTTCTTAGCCCAGTACCTATGCAGGCACGTGCACATGTTTGGACACCTTCACCTCTGCTTTTCTTTTTCTTTTTTTTTTTAAAGATTTTATTTGTTTATTTGACAGAGAGACACATAAACAGCGAGAGGGGGAACACAATCAGGGGGAGCAGGAGAGGGAGAATCAGGCTTCCCACAGCTCAGGAAGCCCGATATGGGGCCCGATCCCAGGACCCCGAGATCATAGCCTGAGCCTAAGGCAGACGCCCAACAGCTGAGCCACCCAGGCGCCCCTCTGCTTTTCTTTTTGAAGCTGATTCCTTCTGTAGTCAAGTAACCAGTAACTAGAGCACAGAGTTGATTAGGGAGTTAAAATAGTGGAGCAATATACTGGTAAATGTTTACTTCTGTGTCTTTTATGACTATTTTTTAAAGATTTTAAAATAATGGAAGGTTAAAATTAACTATCTGTGACTTCCTTTTCCTTTGACTTGCTCTTTTCATAGGTGATGTATCTTAACTCTTGGAACATATGACTTAGGTACTCAGTAAATGTTTGAGTACTATTGACTTTTTATAGCTAATAAAATAAGGTAATTTTGACTCAGTCTGTGTAATACTAGATCTGTAAGGTTTTATTTTTTCATAAAGTATGTAGTTTTCTATGAAATAAAAATTCTCATTTTGTTTTGGAATCCATTTGGCTGTTTCTAATAGTATAATTCTTTCATTTATTCATGTTTCTAAAATAAGTGAAGTTCTAATTAGACACAGTCTGAAATATAGGAAACACAGGAATGGATAAGACAAGAGATGGCCTCTCCTCTTTCATGGAGCTTATAGTTTCCTTGTGGGGATACATATTAAAGGATAGAGATTAGTCAGAGTTGTGACTAGTATTACAAGGAAAGATGCAATGTGTAATGAGCACACAGCATAATACGGGACGCATACTTTGCCTTTGGTATTTGGAAAGTAACATTTAAGTTTAGACTTAACAATTCTAGGCAGCAGTTGTGTGGAGGGGGTGCTTCGTGTGTATGTATGTGTCTCGCTAACAGAGGCACACAGAGCAGCAAGGTGTGTTGAGTGCTTTGGGTGACTTGACTTAGCATTTTTAAAAATCATGCTAACTTGCAATGCTTTATTTATTTATCTCCTTAATTATTTTAATGAATCTGGAAAAGTAAAGAAATAAGTTTTTTGAGGGCAATTATTTTTGTGTATAGAAATAGCTTTAAATGACAAGACCTCCTTTCACTGTATGTGAAAATGCCGTGTGTTAAAACTATTTTTATGGATTGCTTGTCAGTTACAGAGTGTGAGTTGGCCAAGAATTTCTATTGGAGAAAATTGAAACTATTGTAAAGCATTTAATCGTTTACAAATATTTTCTAGTCTAATGAGACTTTTTCCAGTCATTCAACTTTAACTGTAAATTATATTGATGTTATCTGGAATGTTTAGATTCTTTTTCAAGAGGGTTTAAGAAAACTTAGTATTGAGGAGTTTTATAATTAAGTTTATCTTGAACTTGAAGCCTCAATTTTAGCAACATGTTTTCTGATGGGCCTGCTATGTCACTGTTCAACTGATAAATCAGGGATGGATGTTTTTATACCTGTTTCACAGGATTTATGAGCAATTGCAAAATATCTAATGGAGGTATATTTAATCTGGTAATGATCTTGATTAGAAAAAGGATGTATCTGGAAGTTTTAAATTCTGAAGCTGAGGGTTCTATCCCCAGAATACTCTTTGGTTATCATCTAGTGCTTTTTCTTAACTTATTTCATAATATATTTACTTGTAAAATGGAATTAAACCTGATTCCTACTTTGTATAACTGTTTTGAGAATTGCTAAATTTATATTCTTGTTCTGTAAGTTTATACTATTATAAATGCAAGTTATTTTAAAAATAGTTTTAAACATTGACATTCAAAGCAAAGTTATGTGCTATTGTAATTACAAAGGACCAAAAAGACTTTCTTGACCACAGGGGTGATTAAGTGTTGGAATAAACTACAAGCAAAGTTGTGTAACCTCCATTCCTCAAATAACATCTTAAAATTGGATCACTAGTTACTGAAGTGCTGCCTGTTTTCTTAAACTTTTACGAGTAAACATCTGTTGTTGTCCATTGATCAGATATAGGTTGAAGTCCTCACTCTGCCACTTACTAGGGGGAGTCTTTTAAGCCTGGCTGAACCTCAGTTTCCGAAAGGTTGTTAAGTGTATGTAAGGAGAAGATTGGTACATAATTAGTGTGCTTTTTGGCTTCCTAAGTCTACTTCAATAAATAAATATTGTAGCGTCATTGCTATGAATGCTTTTATTTTTATTTTTTTAAAGCATTTTTCTTATTCCAAAGGGAGTAATGTGGAACAAACTATTTTGAAGCTTCAGTGGCCTCTGTGTCTTCCTTTCGAAGTTGTTGCTGTTTTGCATTTAACTTAGTTGTTTGTAGCAGTTGCTATTTTAAACAGTTTTGAGTGAAGTGATGTGTTTGAGTGTGTTCTGCCTGGTGTGGTCATGTGATGTGCACACAACATAAAGTGTTCCTACAAGTTATGAGAGTAGTGGTTACTTCTTTGGAACTGCTTGTATTTTTAGGTTCTCTCTTAGTAACAGTCAAGCTTATAACCCTCATCATGTGAGATGAACTCCTTCTCTTTGTTGCAAAATAAGAAAGCTTCCGCTGTTTTCATAATCTAAGCACTCAGTAAAATTTGTCTTAATTCTTACTAACATTTCTCTTTGAACATCTGCTTAATTTACAAATGTTTCTCATCATTTGTCTGTCATTCTTCTATTATGACTCTTTTAGCATGTCTGTGTTTAACTTACAGGTTCTGTCTTAACCTATAAAATTTATGGGGATAAACATTCAGAAGTATTTAATTCATAATTTGTAATTTTTAAAATACAGTTGAAAAATATAGTTTTTTGTTAAATGCATGCCTTGTTCCCCCTGCCTCCTCCCTGCCCCTGGCATCCGTGAATGCCATAATATCAACTCAGAACTTTTCTATTTAATCAGTAGAGCTCTATCAGTATGAGGCAGACTTTTTTATTGTTTGAGGAAAATCATTCCTGGACTGGACAAAAACAACTTGCAATTTCGGGAGTAATTAGTTTACATTAGCCACCTGAAACCCAGATAGCATGTATGGAAAAATATGTCAGAGAGCTAGTAATCTTTTATGCACTGAAGTGAAGAAAATAGGCTAAGAATCTACTTCTTACCCAGAAAATTATTACCTATTACAGTGTAATTTAATTTTGGAAATGTTGAGATGAGTTGCCTGTCCCATATAGGGGTAGAGATGTATAATAAGTAATTGACTTATCGGTAGAGATCTGAAGCCTGGGAGAGGGATCTGGGCAAGAGGTAAGTTTTCAGCATATGAGTGGTAATTGAAGCTTTTGAGAAATTGAGAGCACTCGGGAATGAATAGAATGTGGAAGAAATGACATGATCCCTGGAGAAGAGGAATATTTTAGAAAAAGAGATTAAGGAATAACCAAAAAGGTAGGGAGAAAACCAGGGAAATGTAACATCCTAAGGAAAGACAAATAGTTCAAAAAGGAGGGACTGGTCAACATATGAGGTAAATGGTAAATGGCCATTTTTGAGGTAAATGGCCAAGGAAAATGAGGTCTGGAAAAAAAATGCCCTTTGGATTTAGCACCAAGGATCTCACAGCAGTTTTAATGACTATTGGTCAAAAGAGAGCCAGATTAGAAGGCTGAAGAGTATATGGGAGGCATGAAGGGATTTTGTTTTTTTAAAAATTGTTTTTTGTTTTTCTTCTAGAAGCTTGACTAGGAAAACAGAATAGTAGTAGAAGGGAGATATTGGTTTATTATTTAGGTTTTTAAAAATGAAATAATTTTTTAAGTTTTTACTGCTCATAGGGACAACCCAATAAAGAAGTTGAAGATTATAGACAAAGATACATCAAATAGGATTAATAATTATAATTAAATCAGTATATTGTGCTGATGCTTTCTCTATTTTTGTATAAAATTTTTCTTGATAAAAGCAGGAAAGACCATTAGGTATCTGTAAACCCCTCCTGTTATTTTATAGATACTATTGCTCTGCTCAAATCCTTAGTGAATTCCTGTTACCTAAAGTCTGAGATCCTTAGAATAGTATATAGCATAGTCCTCATGATTTGCTTTATTGCTATCATCCAGCCCCATCTCTCAGAGTTACCTAGCATTTCACCTTGTGATTCAGGAACACTAGGAAACTTGAGGTTCCCTGAACATGTTTTGCCACTTGTTTTTTTCCATTTATACATGTTGTTACTTCAGCACTGAATACTTCCCTTCCTCTCAATTCTCCCCTCCTATGCTTAAGATTTCCCATCTTTGAAGACTACTGTGAATTCTTCTTTAGCTCCTCCCCATAGTATAATTATCTTCTCTGTATTACCATTTTACTTCTGTCAGATTGATCACATAATAATGTGACATGATTTTTACTGTTGTATCTCTGGCCTCCTGCTGTAGCTTCTTGCGAGGAGGTACTATGTCTGACTAATCTCTATATTGCCACACCAAACAGCAGTGCCTGGTACATAGTAGCTAAACAATAAAAAGATGTTGAATGAGTAAATTGAAGATGTAGCCCTTAGAAGTAAGTGATTTGCCCATAGCCGTGAACTGGAGCCAGAACTTAAGATTTTTCTGGGTAAATTCCATGTATGTTCTAATTAAGGCTTACTATGGTGATTTGTTGTAGAAGGTATTAAGGCATATGTAGAAGCAGTGATCAATAGATGAAATCTTAAATGAATTCCTATATTTAGAGCGAATAAAAAGAAAACTTCTAATAGTTTTAGTTAAGTATATTTATGAAATTCAGATCATTCAGGAATATGATGAGGTGGTTCAGAATCAGTTTAGTTGAAACTAAAAAAGTAAGAGCTAAAGCATTCTTTGAAATCTAAAAGTCAAGTATGCATTAATTTTTTTTAGCAACAATTTATATACTACACAGTATACTAGAATTTAAGCATTATATTTTGAAGCATGTGGCCTCTTAGGCATGTTATTATATGATATATAAAAATGAAATTTTGCAGTGTTACTTGAAATGAGTGCTTAAGTTGTTTCAAGATGAATTGATTATATATAAAATAAACTTGTTAAGTATGCTTATTTTACATATATACCTTTGGACTTGATTTTTATTATTCAACAATTTTTAAAAATCAACCACTTTTTGCCTAACTTCTTATCTTTTTCTCATCTCAACAACTAGAGCTGGACTGGCCGTTATGGAGGAGGAGCTGCAGCACTCGCACTGTGTGAATTGTGTCAGTAGACGGTGTATGATCAGACCAGAGCCTGGGATTTCCTGTGACTTGATTGGTTGTCCATTGGTGTGTGGAGCAGTTTTCCATTCTTGTAAAGCTGATGAACATCGACTTTTATGCCCATTTGAACGAGTGCCTTGCTTAAATAGTGACTTCGGATGTCCATTTATAATGGCTCGAAATAAAGTTGCTGAGCATCTAGAAATGTGTCCTGCAAGTGTGGTGTGCTGTACTATGGAGTGGAACCGATGGCCAGTTAGTTATGCAGATCGGAAATCGTATGAAAATCTAAGCAGAGATGTTGATGAAGTGGCGCAATTAGATATGGCCTTGGCCCTTCAAGACCAAAGGATGCTCTTAGAATCTCTCAAAGTTGCCACCATGATGTCAAAAGCGACTGATAAAGTATCAGAATCTAGAGAACAAATCTCAGTTAAATCAAGTGTCCCAGAAATACCACATACTAATGGTTTGGTGTCTGTTGATGAAGAATCTTATGGTGCACTTTATCAAGCTACTGTAGAAACAACCAGAAGTTTGGCTGCTGCTTTAGATATCCTGAATACTGCCACAAGAGACATTGGCATGTTGAGTACAAGTCTTTGTGCTTCCCCAAATGAAATGAGTGAAGAGCAAGATACCAGAGGAAGCTTGCAGAATAGACACTTGAAAGACCAGGACCATTTTTATGAGGATGAGATAGGAGCAGTAGGTGGAATTGACCATAATGACACAAGTCTGAATGTCCAATCCGAACAAAATGGTTCAAGTGATTTATTGTGTGACTCCAGTAACAGTTCTTATGGCACTTCTGCTCTGTGTAATGGCTTTTCTTTGGAAAATATATGTACACAGGCCATAGACCAAAATCAGAAATTACATGGTGATTCAAAACAAAGTAACTTAACAAATGGAGAATGTATAGCATCAGATGGCACTTCACAACCTTCCAGTTCACTTTCAGTAGCAGCACAACTTAGGGAAGTAATACCAGCTGGTGCTTTGCCTAATGGCACAGTTCAGCATATCCTCATGCCAGATGATGATGATGAAGGAGCATTGTGTTGGAGAAAAGTAGACTTAGGGGACTTGAGGAATGTGGATGTCTTATCTTTCAGTCATCCTCCTTCATTCAAATTTCTTTCTAACTCATGTTGGTCTAAACCAAAAGAAGATAAAGCAGTAGATACATCAGATTTGGAAGTTGCAGAAGATCCAATGGGCCTCCAAGGAATAGATCTAATCACAGCAGCATTGCTGTTTTGTCTAGGAGATTCTCCTGGTGGGAGGGGTATATCTGATAGTCGCATGGTTGATGTTTATCACATTGACTTTGGGACTCAGACTTTTTCACTTCCATCTGCAATATTAGCTACAAATACAATGGTTGGGGAAATAGCTTCAGCTTCAGCTTGTGATCATGCCAACCCACAGCTTTCAAATCCAAGCCCTTTTCAGACACTTGGGCTGGATTTAGTATTGGAATGTGTTGCTAGGTACCAACCCAAGCAGCGTTCAATGTTTACATTTGTTTGTGGACAGTTATTTAGAAGAAAAGAATTTTCTTCACATTTTAAGAACGTGCATGGTGACATTCATGCTGGACTCAATGGCTGGATGGAACAGAGGTGTCCTTTAGCATATTATGGTTGTACCTATTCTCAGCGTAGATTTTGTCCGTCAACACAAGGAGCAAAGATTATACATGACCGCCATCTGAGGTCATTTGGAGTTCAGCCATGTGTATCTACAGTATTAGTAGAGCCTGCTAGAAACTGTATGTTGGGATTGCATAGTGACCATCTAAGTAGTCTTCCTTTTGAGGTTCTACAACATATTGCAGGCTTTCTAGATGGCTTCAGTTTATGCCAGCTCTCATGTGTATCCAGGTTAATGAGGGATGTGTGTGGCAGCCTGCTTCAGTCTCGTGGAATGGTCATACTGCAGTGGGGAAAAAGGAAGTATCCAGAAGGAAATTCATCATGGCAAATAAAAGAAAAGGTTAGTTTAATCTTAACTGTATCATCCCCTTGTTTGACGTACAGTAGACACATAATGTTGCAGAATTAGTAAAATTAAGATCTTGTTGAAAAATTGACCTTAAAATTTACATTTTAATCTGACATTTTTTTAAATAATGATTAATGAAAATCTAGCTTAGAATTGTCATGATCACATGTTTATTGCATACATCCTAATACTAGATTCGAATCTAATATGGCTGAGGCCACTTCTCTTTTTTCATACTGCTTTTCTATACTCAGTTCTTCCGTAACAATTCCTTTTGAGTCCATGTTAACCACCTTCCAGTTTGAGCTCCATCTGAGATGTTTTCACCATAGGACAATGGAGGAAGCAAGGAGAAGGTTTTCTGCTGCTTACAATTGGCAGTTTCCTCTGCATTCCTAGCAACTTCTTTCTTAGAACTTAGTTATTTCAGATAGAACTTAAATAGGGAGAAATGAAAAAAGTTACAACTGCTACTACTAGTAAGTGACCAGTGAAGTAGTGGGGGGGCTAGAAAACATGATGGATGTGGAAATGTGTTAGGTTGAAGTGAGGATTTGATACTGTTGGTGGGGGGCTCTGGGTTAGTATGGTACAAGAGAGAGTTGCATATTGGAGGCTTGAACTGGAGATTTAGGCAGATCTGGGAGCAAGTCTTAGGTCCACCATTTTTCTCTTGTGAAAATCCACTTTTTAACTTATTATTATTATTATTACTGTAATTACTATATTTGTAAATAATCTCTATACCCAGCATGGGGCTTGAACTCACAACCTTGAGATCAAGAGTTGCATGCTCTACTGACTGAGCCTGCCAGGCAACCCTACTTTTGCCCACCTTGTTTGAGGCAGTATCTAATAGAAACTAGAAGGCATTATAAATATCTTTTATTGAAGGAGTTTTTCATATTAGAACATTTATAATATGACATTTTGCATTTTATAAAGTGGAAAAAATGTGGTAAATTTCACCTTAGTTGCACAGGGTTCATATTTCTGGATACTTTGTTCTTACCACCCTTGGGTTTTCTCTGACTTTTACTCACTGCTCCAGTTTTTCAGAATTCTACATCTTCTGTGTTCTTCTGAGGCTTTGACCAACAAATGAACACACTATTTTATGATTTTTTTTCAAATGGGAATTTTGGTGAAAGTTTCACACTTGCTGTGTATATGTATGTATACACGTACAGAGGACTTGGTGTCTTTCTTCCATTTGGGATGGGATACTCCAAGCATAGTCTTATTTTGTCCTTGCCCACCAGTATTGACCTATGGGGTGAAATATTTTCTGGGGATTCTATTCCTGCAGAAAATCTTATCTACTCTTGAATTTTAAATTGCCATCATTTATACAGGTTACACATCTATATCATGGCCACTTTCTGCTGAACTCCAGAGCATTATATATGAGCATCTCCTCTTGATTATCTCACAGCTTCATCAAATTCAACATGTCCAACCCATTTCACATCTTTATCCCTCTTTTCTTTTTTTTTTTTTTTTTTTAAGATTTTATTTATTTTGTTTTAGAGAACTTGCTTGCACAATGGGGAGGGGCACAGGGAGAGGGAGAATCTTAAGTAGACACCTGCCTGAGCATGGATCCGTTTGTGAAGCTCAGTCTCACCACCCTGAGATCATGGCCTGAGCCGAAATAAAGAGTCAGATGGTCAGCTGAGCCACCCAGGTGCCCCTCTATCCCTCTTTATCTTAGCAAGTGGTGGGGTGCCTGGGTGGCTCAGTTGCTCAGGGGTCTTCCTTTGACTCAGGTCATGATCTCTGGTCCTGGGATTGAGCCCTTCATCAGGTGTGTTGGGCTTCCTGCTAAGCAGGGAGTCTGCTTCTTTCTCTCTCTCCCCTCCTCTGCCCCTACTTGCTGCTCATTCTCTTTCTCTCTCTCTCAAAGAAATAAACAAAATCTTAAAAAAAGAAAAAAAACTGGGAAAAAAGCCCAATTTAAAAAAAAAAATCTCAGCGAATGGCATTATCTATCAAATTGCCTCAAGTAGGAATTTGGGAGTTAGGGTTGACTTCTTTTTTTCCCCTTTGTTTTCATATCTAGGTAATCATAAAGTTCTCTTGAGTCTCCCTTCTTCATACCTCTCAGGTTTGCTTTACTGTTTCCACTGCCATTTACCTAGCTCTGTCCCCTTTAGCTTTTGGTTACCACAAGAGCCTAACTGGATTTCTATTCCTAACTGGGTTCCTCTCCAACATACTCTCCACATAAGGACTAGAGTGATAAATATCTTAAATACAGTTTTCATACTGTAGTGTTTAAAAACTAATGTTTGTTCATTGCTCTGGGACAGAGAAAGACTCCCTAAATGAACCTTTAAGACTTTTTTTTTTTTTTTAAAGATTTTTTAATTTATTTGACAGAAACATAGCGAGAGAGGGAACACAAGCAGGGGGAGTGGTAGTGGGAGAAGCAGGCTTCCTGCCGAGCAGGGAGCCCGATGTGGGGCTCGATCCCAGGACCCTGGGATCATGACCTGGGCTGAAGGCAGACGCTTAACGACTGAGCCACCCAGGCGCCCCCCTTTAAGACTTTTTATAATCTTGTCTTTACTTACTCCTCGGTTCCCTCTTAATCATTTTATATTCCAGCGATGTTGATTTACTTAAAATTTCCTGATGTTTTCTTTCTGATTTCTTGCCTTAAGACCTTTGAATGTGCTGTCTCTAATATAGTAACTACATCTGAGCATTTGCAATATGCTAGACATTGTGCTAATAAGCATTTTACTTCTGTTTACCTGTTTAATCTACTGTCTATTTTATGAATGAAGAAACCAAAGTTCAGAGAGATGAAGTAACTTGTCTAGGGGCCCTATCTCTGGAGCTTGTGATCTTCATCTTCTTGCTATATATCCTGCTCACTCTACAGATCTTACTTCTTTAGGAAAGCCTTCTGGAACCACGCCCTGCAGCTTTCAGGAAGGTGAACTGCTGTGGTTCTCGTGGTGCCCCATTATATTCCTCTATTCTGTATACCCCATTCAATCACTGTCCATGCTGTTTCATAATTCACTGAGGAATTGCCAGTTTCATTAGACTGTTTCCTTGAAAAGTGAGACTCTGTGGGAACCAAAGTATCTACTGCCTAGATCAGCACTGCCATATAGTGGGCACTAAGGAAGTACTTGAGGAATACTTCTGAGTGAAAAATTGGCTCATTACTAAGAAGCCTTACATCAGGAGATGGGAATCATCCATCTTTTTTTCACCAGACTCTTGGAAATCTGTTTCCAGATTTTCCACCAGTCTGTTTCACCAGACTCTTGGAAATCGGGAGGTTGTTTGCCACTGTGGAATCATTCATGAATTTCTTCTGCTGAGGCTTAACAGAACTCCTAATTCTTCCTATAGTTTCATAGTATAGGGGATTGTAAGGGAGGCTAGTGATATTTGTAATCTTTTGGTAACTACTCTCTAGACCTTCATGGACTCCTGAGAAAGAACCCCACAGGAAGTGTAATTGAAATAACCCTAAGGAATATAGGGAGTAAGTATCCTTTGTGCTGAACAGTGGTGATTTCTATCAACTGCTGAAAAGTAAAAGTGTTCCCACGGAATTTGAAGACATCTAGTCACCTTGGAAGGCATTGCCCTCCTTTCCTGAAAAGCTCTGAGTGCTGAGGGCTTTCCTCAAATCCACAGCCACTTTCTAGAGTATCCACTGTTTACTGTGCATTTAGTGTGCTCCTAACATTTCCCTCTTGATGAGGCTGGCTAGTATGCTTAGGCCGAGCTATTCCATTTGTGCTTGTTACCTGTGTCTTCCATTCATGCTGCTTTCCCGTGTTCAGATAGCTTTATATTTAGAATTGTGAAGATGAGAAGGGGCCACAACTGTCATTGCTGAACTAATAAGATGACATTGTTTCAAGACTTAGAGCTGCTGAGTGGGTAAAAGGGGAAGTAGCTCATATTTTTACTAACAGACACATGACTAGGGATAGCAGGTGAATTTTTGCCTAGAAATGCATTTTACAATGATTCAGAATAAAATAAGATTCATTTTACAAAAGTTTTATGTAAATTTTCAGAAACATTTTGAATAAATCGAGTACCTGTATTCACGAATATTACTAAGTACCTTTGGTACTTATAAATAGTGGAATGATAAGGTACCTTGGCATAATATTAGTGTATTTTTAAAAAAGATTTTACTTGTTTGAGAGACAGAGAGAGTGAGTTCTGGGGTGGGGGTGGAGGAGTGGGGAGGCTGTGTGAGTAGGGAGAGGCAAAGGAAGAGGGAGAAGCAGAAACAGACTGCACTGAGCAGGGAGCTCAATGCAGGGCCTGATCCCAGGACCCGGAGATCATGATGTGAGCTGAAGGCAGACACTTCACTGACTGAGCCACCTAAGTGTCCCTACAAGGTTATGATTTTTTTTTTAATATTTTATTATTTATTTGACACAGAGAGATCACAAGTAGGCAGAGAGGCAGGCACAGAGAGAGAGGGAGAATCAGGCTCCTCACCCAGCAGAGAGCCCAATGTGGGGCTCGATCCCAGGACCCTGAGATCATGACCTGAGCCGAAGGCAGAGGCTTTAACCCACTGAGCCACCCAGGCGCCCCCAAGGTTATGATTTTTTAAAAATTTACTTAGGAGAGGCGCCTGGGTGGCTCAGTCGTTAAGCGTCTGCCTTCGGCCCAGGTCATGATCCCAGGGTCCTGGGATTGAGCCCCGCATCGGGCCCCCTGCTCTGTGGGAAGCCTGCTTCTCCCACTACCATTCCCTCTGCTTGTGTTCCCTTTCTCGCTGTGTTTCTCTCTGTCAAATAAATAAAATCTTAAAAAAAAAAAAAAAATTACTTAGGAGCACCTAGGTGGCTCAGTCAATTAAGCGTTTGACTTTGGCTCAGGTCATGATCTCAGGGTCCTGGGATTGAGCCCTGTGTTAGGCTTTCCGAGCTCAGCTGGGGAGTCTTGAGAGCTTGAGATTCTCTCTCCCTCTCCCCTTCCCTCCACCTCACATACTGTTTTTCTCTCTCTAATAAATAAAATCTTTTTAAAAATCGCTTAATAAGCCAAATTGGATGTAATTTTTAGTGTTGAGTTTTGCTTTTTATTTATTTCTTTTTGGTTGCTGCATTTATTGAAGTTATAATGTCATAGAAGTGATTTATCCTACAAGTGTTTAATAAACAGATCTGCCTACAAATGGATTTACTCCTTTTCAGTTTTGTAGCTAACTGCTTGGAACTCTATATTGGATATTTCTCTAACCATAGAACTGTTTGCAGTTGGAGTAAGAAGTGTATTTTGATTCTTATAAATCGACTTGTTTAAATCTGAAGCAGAATTTTCTTTTAGGTATGGCGATTCAGTACTGCATTTTGTTCTGTTAATGAATGGAAATTTGCTGACATCCTAAGCATGGCTGACCACTTGAAGAAATGCAGTTACAATATTGTAGAGAAACGGGAGGAAGCAATCCCATTGCCGTGTATGTGTGTGACACGAGAACTCACTAAAGAGGGACGTTCACTTCGCTCAGTTTTAAAACCTGTACTTTAAAACCTGGAACTCCACTTGTGCATACATGCAAACTCCTAGTATAATTTCTTTGTAATATGTGACACTTTATTCATGTATTAAAGATTACAACTAGCTAAATTTATTGCCACTATGTATATAATGTTTTGAAGTGACATATATTTTTATAAAGTACTGTTTAGTTGGAAACAAGTTGCCTTAATGTTTGAAATGTGTGAAATTTTTGGAACTTGCTGGACAGGGTGATTTTAATTTTTAGCTGCATAATTTCCAGAATTAGTATTTTTAATGGTGTGCATATTTTGGTTTTTAAATCTTTTGTTTCTTAAACTAACAAGATCCTGACCAAACAATTTGTCCCTCATGTTTTCTGTGGGTTATAACCCACGCATTCAGAAAGCAAAACTTGGATTCAGATTTTTGCAGCATAGGTTTTGCAGATAAAGACATTCAGTTGCTTAAGGATTACCCTAAGATCATAGTAAGATTTTTATTCTCTATTGCTCCCCTCATATGATTGTGGATACATAGATGATCTTTAATATATATTTCTTTAATATTTAAAATCATGACTAATGTTTGGTAGTGCATTTATCATGTTTTAAAAATACCCCCAAAAGTGTTTTCACTTATGTATCTGCAACTCATACAGAGAGTGACCACGTGCGACTTCCTTTTTTCTTAGACACCACATCCAGAGACTCAACAGCAGTGTGTTTTATGACAGGTTAAAGTGAAACCGGACAGAAAGCTTGTGAATTCATTATAACTTGAAACTGTTCATGGTATGATATATTTGCAAGGTTTTTGATATTTGGAAAGAGGAAAATATACCTCATTTAAAGTTCATATTGGGCATATTGTGTGAATAAATTTCAAATATTTAGAATGCAAAGGGCTTTCTTTCCTAAGCATTTAGAATTTTTGCCTTTTTATGTCTATAAAAATCACAACTATATTGTTTTAAGATGTTTAACAATGTGAAATTTGGTATCTTTGTAAGATGACAATCATGAAATGGAGAAACCTGTCTTTTTTTTTTTTTTTTTAAAGATTTTATTTATTTATTTGACAGAGACAGAGAGATCACAAGTAGGAAGAGAGGCAGGCAGAGAGAGAGGGGGAAGCAGGGTCCCTGCTGAGCAGAGAGCCTGATGTGGGGCTCGATCCCAGGACCCTGAGATCATGACCTGAGCTGAAGGCAGAGGCTTTAACCCACTGAGCCACCCAGGTGCCCCGGAGAAACCTGTCTTGATTGACAATCTCCTTAAAACATTTCCAGGTTTATTTCCCATAGACTTCTCTACCGAAAGAGTATGAATTGCATCTTTGTGTAAAGATCAAGATACAAGAGAAAAATATTCAAAGTCCTATTCTTGAAGTGTTTTATTGTAGTTTTCGAATTGATTTATACTATTATTAACCTGATGTGGTCAGTAAAAAAAAAAAATGAATATATCACTATTTAGAAATAAATTGCAAAGATGAGGAACACTTAATTTGTTTTAAGTAACTTCTGGTATTTGGTAGTCTGAAATGGCGACAAGTTACCTTGTTATGAAATATCAAACTTCTAGTGTGTCTTCTCTTCCTACATTGGTCCCTGAGAGTGCTTTGTTGTTAACTGGGGTAACAACACTATGGCAATCAGACTGGGCAGAGGTGTTCCTTGCACATTAGAAAGGAACTCTAATCTGCTTTTGACTTATTTTGGTTGGATCAAGCCCTTAGTTGATCAAGCCCAAGTTGAAAATAGCATTAAAGACTAATCAGTTGTTTTGCCTCACCTATCATTTCAGTTAGTAGGATAATTATTTCTCAGTGCTTAAACTTTCAACTGTGAGGTTGAATTATATAGTCTATTTCTGAAGAAGTCAGAAATAAGATCAAATACTGTAAAGTATAACTGCCTTTTGAAGTTTTGCTTAAGAATGTGTCTGGTTAGGATAGCACAAACATTAACTTTTTGTCTTATGGTTGTGCTTGTTTGGTTTTTAAGTTCAGACTTCTTGTTTCTACACTGGATCATGAGATATTTAACAGTTTTCCACCTTATGTTTCTTTTACACATCTTTGGCTGTTTTCTTTTTTGTTTTGTTATGCCACCATAAAATTTTGTTAAAATGTTTTCTTTGTGCAACATTTGTTCAAATTCTAATAAAATTAATATTTTCCCTTTATGTGGCTCAGTAACTTAAAAGGAAAAACTTTCATATAAATAAAATTTTAATACTTGTTTGACAGATTCCAAACACAGTGCTTCTAAGTAGATTTTCTGCATGTTGTTTGTTGATTATCATTGCTCACTCATGTTTTACTGGTGAGCATTCTTTTTTTTTTTTTTTTTTTAATATGGAAAACTCATTAGTTGACTGTCTGTACCCCTTCAGTGTTTTCCTGAAAGTAGTTCCTTGGGGCATTAAAGTGTTTGGCAATATTGTTTTTCTAAAACTTGTAATGGGAACAATCTGTCTTAGCCTTTTAAGCGTGAAAAGGTTTGTATGTCAGTTAATTGTTATTTGAGAAGTCTTTGTTGGTTTGTTAGTTTTGGGGTTTTTTTTAAAAGATTTATTTATTCATCTGAGAGAGAGAGCACAGAGGGAGAGTGAGAGGGAAAAGCCTACTCCCTGCCGAGCAGAGAGCCTTCTGCAGGGCTTGGTCCCAGGACCCTGGCTCAACCAACTAAGCCACCCAGGTGCCCCATGATTTTTTATTTTTTTTCTAACCAGCAAGATAAAGGGCAAGTATTAGGATGGAAGAAAATACCTGTATACATTTTAATCTGCTGCCTCCTTTGCCAGAACTGTATATCTTTCTCTTTTGAGAGTATACTCTTGCTTGTCCCCTCTCTCCTTCTCCCTCTTACTTTCTCTCTCCCTCTTTTCATTAATTTAATAACTATAGTGTCCAGTGTCACCTTTTATATAATTTCTCTCTCCCTCTCTCTCTCTCTCTCTTTTCTTTCTCTCTGTAATTGCCTTTTGAGACTCACAGATCACTTACAGTAGAGAGGTTCCCAGAGTGTGATCCCTGAGCCAGTAACATCAGCATCACGTAGGAATTTGTTAGAAATGCAGATTCTTGGGTCTCTCTGTAGACTTAACCAGAAACTCGGGTGGAAACCAGCAGTCTGCTTTAACAAAGGCGTTCAGGGTATTCTGATGCACAGTGAAGTATGAGAACTTAGAGAAGAGCCTGGGACATGCCAGTTGTTCTCCTAAATGATGTGGTATTGGGGTGGGTATGTTTGTGTATATACACACATGTATATTACAAAGTTAAGAGTAATGGTAATTTATTAATGGTTAAGTTAAATGATGTGTGTTGTGTCAGTCTTACAGCTATATGACAAAATACATTGGGTATCATGGTAGTTGGACATTCTTGTAAAAACTAATATTTACTAGTATTTAAAATTTACTGTTATTACTGGTATTTCACTTGTATTTCTTCGGTTCAAAGTAAATTGCAGTGCAACTTATAGTTCATTAGCATTAACCTTTAGCCATCATTCATTCTCACTCTCGTTCAGTGGTTGTAGAGTTGTATGAACATAGATTTTTAGGATAAAAAGAGTAGAAGTACACAAATAGTTAAATCCTACGAAAATATTTGTAGGAATCCTTTCAACTCTATCATTAGGAGATACTAAAGAGTGAGTTTCTGGTTTATCAGAAGTATAGAATCTTTTTTGGTCTTTGACCCTGTGCTACATATCCTTTCAGTGTAGTTGCTGTCATTAACTATCCCCTGACAATGGGTATTAAGATCATAGCAACTTTGGAGATAATGAGATTTTCAACAAAACTTCCACATCCCTTGAAAATATGGTAGCTTATATTGCTATATTGATAACATATTGTTAACCTCTAGCAATCTAAGTGTAGTTTTTGACATTTAGAAGCAAAATAGATTTTTTTCATATGTTGCATCCCAACCTAAAAAGACTAGGATTTATTAATTTTAAATTTTTTCTAAGGAACGGTTTTGCAAACATTAAAAAATGTGTTTCATGCATGGCACACCATATTAGAATGTGATGTGATTAGGACCTCCAGAGGTGGATGTTCAGAATTGCAGTAGAAGAAAACAATTGGCTCTCATTCTCTCAGTAGACTGGAGAAAGTCTTTTGATGGAAAGAATTTCACTGATAGGTGTTTGGCTGCTTTTCTACTGCTATACGTAGTTTTACTTAACACTCATAAGGCCTAGAAAGTAAGAGAATAGTAGTTATCCCTTTAAAGAAAATCAACTCCTCAATGACTCATCCACTGTATTTAATGTAATTCAGTGAGGGGGTTAGTTAGATTTTGATCTAAATCTGAATTCCAAATAAAAAAGTTTTGAGGTGTGTAAGTAAAGACAGACCGACTTTAGTAAACTTCATTCTAAATAAGAGGAAAGATGGTTTCTTCCTAATGTCACCTTTTATGTAATTATTTTCTTTGACTTAAAAGATCAAAGTAAGTTCAAAATATAAATCCTTTCAAATTCTATTTTAATGATGAAAAAACTGAGGTACTCAACATTGAGGTACTGATGGCTGGGGGTATTTTAGAGAAATGTTCACTTTTCTACTTTACTAATGAAGAAAGAAGGGACAGTTCTATATAAGGAAATTACTTTGGAAAATATTGCCTACAATATTTGATTCCTAATATGTGTTTTGGGAAGAATTATTGAGTAATACCAAGAGGGGAAAAGGTAGAAATAAAGTATGGATGTTGTTCTGAAAATCCTTCATAAAAACTAGGTCTTTTGCTGAGTTTTTATAAGTATTCTTTGGTATCTATGATTGATAAAATTCTAGAAATTTATTGTTTATTACATATATTTATTTGCATATATAATCATAAATTGGCTAAGTAGAGTTTAATATATCTTGAGATATATTAATGGAGATACATCTTGAGGTGCTTTTTTTTTTTGTACCTTAGAACATTTCAGAACTGACATTTTGTATTCAGAATGCTTGACATTCGAATGTGTTTTTGGGGAGTGATTTTTCATTTATTTAATAACTATAAAGAAATAGGTTATCAAGATGCTTCATGAATGTGCTCTATAAAAATACAGTAAAAGGTCATTGATATGAATCTCCTGTTTTGTTTGTTTTCTTTTTGACATGCTGGTCTGAGTATTGTTTACTATGAAGAAAAGCATTTCTGAAGCAAACTGACAACCTAAGTATGTTTCTTTTCACCAACACCAAAGATTTTAAGTATCCCCTAATCATTTTATTCGTCTATTTGCATGCAAGTATTGTGACAGGAAATGGCTCTTCAATACATAGCTAGTCTAGTGGCAGTAATATTGTGTGTTTGAAAGTAATAAAACTGCATTTATATCGAACTCTTAAGACGGACCAACTCATCAAGTCAAATTATCCTTTCCCAGGAAAAGCAAATTCATCAGGTTTAATTTTTATGTTTTTCTAATATAAATTGCTACAATTATTTTTTTCTCAGACAAGATCCTTAAACAGATAAATAGGTTGAAGTAGGTGTTGGTTCATTCTTTGACAAAGGAACTGACTGGAGTTACCTACCTTCCCAAACAAAGAGTCAAAGAGTAACATTGTTACATTATTCTTCATTGATCTAAGATAAAAACAGTAGCGATAATGTGTTATTGCTCAAAAGATTGAAGTTGAAGATAGGAGATCCTGCCCTTTGCTGTCTTCCTGGAATTTTCTTTTGAAATCCTCTTTTCCATGTTAATTGTCATTACTTCTTTTTTATGCTATGACTTCAATTTTCTGACCTGGTAATCAAAATAACTTAGATGAAGTACATAGAGTTTTAAAAAACTTGTTCTAATCAGCATGTGTCGAGTAGTTTTGGTCAGTAAGTTTAGATTTGATTAACATAATCAGCTTCTTTTAAAGTCTCAGCTCACAAATTTGTAGTGTTAAAAAACTGAAGTATCAGCATTCGGGTTTAATTACATTATTTGATTAAAAAAATCAAACTGTTGAAATGGAAATGATCAAAAGTATAACATCTGTTCCAGAGAAGAATTACCCAGTGAATAATTATGTCAAGTAGGTATCTTTTATATAAATTGATGACTTTAAAAACTATGATAGAAAGAGATGTGAAATAGAGGATGGTATTGATTCCCTACAACATTCCAATAGCTTTGTGATAAAAACTCTGACATAAAGAAATAAATTGCTTTGAATGATTAATAATTCAGTGGAAATGAATTCTTAAGATTTTTGTGCTGCATGTAAAATGTTAAAATTGTACCATTCACTTGATCAGTGTTTTGGCACCAATCAATCCTAAAAACTTGAATGCATTCTGAAAGGTAATTGCACTGACTCATTCACTCACCTCAGGTGTCATTTAGATTCCAATTAATCTTTTTCCCCCTGATTTACATTAATAGTTGGTTTTTCCTTAAATGCTAAGGGATATGGTATTTCTTGAAAAATATGCTAAGTGAAAGAAGCTAGATAGGAAAGGCCACAAATTGTGATTCCATTTATGTGAAATATCCAGAATAGGTCAATCCGTTGAGACAGGAATCAGATTAATGGTTGCTAGGGATTGGTGGAGAGGGGTGCGGAGAGTGGGAAGTGACTGCTTGATGGGTACTGGTTTTAGTCATGAAAATATTCGAGAACAAGATAATATCGATTATACAGCATTGTGAATGTACTAAATGCCACTGAATTGTACACTTTAAAGTGGTAAGTTTTATGTTATATGTATCTAACCACAATTACAAAGTGAGAGTAATTTGCGGTTATTACCAAAGCCAAAAATTACCTTGTTCTCAAGGTTTGTGAAATGCTCGAGTATGGTTTAGAATTAATTTACAGCATCAGTAATGTGACAGATTTATTCAGGTTAAGGTCCTAATGAAATTCATGAATCCCATCATGGAAGTACTGCTAACAACAGCAGAAATAAAGTTGTAATTCATCACAATTTCTTTATTTTGATACAATTTGGGCAGTGAGCTATTGGCTTCCATGTCATTGTTCATATTTTACTTTTTACCTTTTCTTATTCATTGGGGAACATCTCAATCACATTTTTTAAAGGTCTGTTTTTAAAATCATGCTTTGAAAAAACAATTTGTATAATTTTCAGGATCATTTTTTCTAGTTTTATACTTTGTGTTCCTTTTAAAGAGCAAATACAGTGATGTATTACATAAAACTAATAAATTGAACCATTGTATACATTTCGTATTCTTTTGCATTATCTTATGGGAAAAACATTTGAATCTTGGGATTGGTAGGTACTTTAATGATCATTTAGTGTCTCATTTTCTATTTGGAAAATGAGTTTGACAAACTCAAAGCTGAGTTTTTCAGTGTGTATGTTCATTCAACAAGCATTTATTGAGCACTCATGACAAGTATAGCAGGGCTTGATTCTGGAAGGTTGTGATGTACCTAAGGCTACACAGGAAATTGCTACTTCCTTCCCTACCCCTCATCCTTCTCAACCTGCCCTTCCTTCTAAAATCTAGTTATTATGCCAGATACTTGGACAAATGGAGAGAAGGAAATGCTTTTTAGGCAGAGATTCACTTTAAATGGTTCTTTGCATAAATCTTCCCCAAACACTTTAAAGAGATGTTCTTTAGTGCAGTAAAATACACAGGATCATGAATAATCTATTACTTAAAGAGCACAATTAACAATTAAATTTACTTTCATGACCTTGGAAAGAAGTATTTTTGTATTACTTCAAGCCAATTATTTTCCACTGTTTTCTAAGAGCTTGTTGACTTTAGAAAACTACTGATTACATTCTTGGTTTAAAAAAGTTAAATTGCTTTGCAAATAACTGTACCTCTGATATGATTTGGGGTACATATGCCACTTAAAGTATGTATATGCTCCAAGTTAAATAAGTATAATAAAATTAACGAAACGAGGGGTACCTGGGTGGCTCAGTTGGTTAAAGGTCAGACTCTTAATTTTGGCTCAGATCTTGATTTCTCAGATCTAGACCAGAACACTGGTTCTAGTCGGGCTCTGTGCTTAGCAGGGAGTCTGCTTCTCTCCTCCCTCTTCCTCTGCCCCTCTGCAAATACATGCTCTCTCTCTCTTTTAAATAAATTAAATCTTAAAAAAAAGACAAGTTTATAAATTAACTGAATGAGGCTGATGGTGTGAAGTAAACCAGCAGAATAAACAGTAGATGAGGAGATATTTACTCTAATAGCTTTACTCACTACAATGTGGTCTAAAGTCAGAGAATGGGAGGAAGTGAAATAAATGCAGTTATTCATACTGTAATAACTTGTGGTTTTTTATTTGCTATCTCATTAAATTAATTTTATGATATTTCTATAATAGTTGGTACTTATTACCAAATACATTATCTGACCCATATTTGCTTAATCATCCCTTCTTATTCCATCCCCCTGCAGGCTACATTTCTGCAGCATTTCCCAAACACATTACATACTTTCATGTCTCTCAGCCTTTACTTAGCCCTTTCCTTTGTCTCGAATGCCCTCCCCCAATTTCTTTGTCTAGTAAAACCTTAGTTCATTGGTGAGGATCCAATTCTGATGTCACTTGTTTCTTCCTAGACCATTCCAATCCATTGAGTCACTCTTGTCTATGACCTCCCTCCCCCTTTTTTTGCTTTTCAGTATTTATCACACTACACTATTACCTGTTTGCTTGTGTCTGTATACTTATATTTTGTGGATCGCTCTAGGTAGAATTCATGTCTTAACTTGGCTTTGGATCCCCGTGCTTAGCAGTGGGCCTTACACACACACAGATGCCTATTGAATTAATCATGAACAATGACTGGATAATTTTTAATGCAGTTTCAGTTAGCTTTTGCTGCATAACATGCCACCCCCAAACTTCATGGCTTGAAACATGTTTAATTAGCTCATGATTAGTTGGTTGGGCTATTCTTGTCTGGCTTGACTTGGCTTGGTTGGCTCATCCATCCATGGTCAGCTGATGGGTCAGCGGGAGGTTAGATGACCTAACACAGCCTTACTGACATGTCTGGCAGTTGACGATCTTTGGCTGGGGTCATGGAGATGATTAGGCTACATCTCTCTCATCATCTATCAGGCTGGTCCAGGCTTATTTACATGGGAATAGCAAGGACAGTAAGAGAATAAGTCGCCTTGTACAAGCCCACTCCAAATAACTGCTTGCCATATTTCTTGATGTCCCATTTTCCAAAGCAGTTACATGTTCAAGCCCACATTCAAGGGATGGAGAAATAGACTCTACCTCACTGGGAGGAGCAGCAAAGTCATGTTGCAAATGAGTGTGTGTATTGGAATGAGGAGAATCATGCCCACTTTAGTCTACCACAAATGCTTAGGAAACTTCCAAATTTTGTAGACCCTCCTTCCTTTTTTAGATTTTTCTCATAAAATCCCTTGAGTATTTAAAACTAGGCACAATTAAAAATCAAAAGTATCCTCTGCTTTTTCTTTCTTTCTTTTTTGCAAACTGTAGAGAGTAAGAAAGTATTGAATTTTGTTCTTCAGAAAATTTTCAGAATTTTTCGAGGGAGATGGAGTCAGAATAAAAGAATCGCATTCTTTTTTTTTTTTTTTTT
>CM053608.1:15876771-15907477 GCA_028646535.1 Procyon lotor
TTTTTTTTTTTTTTAAAGATTTTATTTATTTGACAGAGAGAAACACAGCAAGAGAGGGAACACAAGCAGAGGGAATGGTAGCGGGAGAAGCAGGCCTCCTGCCGAGCAAGGAGCCCGATGTGGGGCTCGATCCCAGGACTCTGGGATCATGACCTGAGCCGAAGGCAGACGCTTAACGACTGAGCCACCCAGGCGCCCCAAGAATCGCATTCTTGAAAGTCTCTATATTTCACTTGTCTGGGCTCAAGGGAGGCTCAGGAAGTTACCAAATCCTATAGTTTCCCCATACTGGTCCACTGTGATGTAGAAATAGTGGCAAGATTTTCTCTCAAGGATGCTGGAGTTGTATGGGGTAAACATGTAAGGCATAGAGAAAAAAATACCAGAGCTGGAGAGTGGAGAAAAGTTAGGGAAACTTTGGGGTCCAGAGTATCAGAATGGTAGTAGACATCTGGGGAGGAGAGAAAAGGTCATTTTGAGAAATGTTAATGTAGCTTATGTTGTGGAATTTGTTGATGTTCTTTGGCAGAGACAAATAAAGCCTGGGATTCTTATTCTAAAAACTCTTTGACTCATGAATCATGCTTCCTTGAATGTAACTCAGTGTAATGACAGCCGCATAGAACGCCAATTACATTCAGTTTACAAAATTAGAATAATATCCCTGGAGATACAACGTTGATAAACTAGTAGGCTTCTGACATATGTTATGAGTTAGGGAATTTATGACCAAAATTCATGTGTGGGACAAATTCTGAGTAGCAATGCAGTTGGGGCTGGAGGGGACTTCAGTCCTGAGGGCTGCCTTAGCAGCTGCAAATGGTAGGAGACCACGTGTTGTGGGAGCGGGACTCCTGGGCGGAGGAGCCAGCAGCAGGGGGAGCATTGTGCTACCACAGGGACTCCTTATTATACTCGTGTTTACAGGATCTACAGTCATGGCCCATCTTTCATGGCTGATATTAGTAATTTGTGTATCCTTTTTTGGTTTTTCTTTACCACTTTTGTTAGGGGATTATGAATTTATTAATTTTTTCAAAGAAGGCAATTTTATCTTTCTTAATTTTCTCCCTTGTTTGTTACATGACACTGACTTTTGCCTCTTTATTATTTCCTTTGTTTCTACCTTGTGTTTAATTTGCTCAAAAATTGCTCAAATTAAAAAGGCAAAAAGCCCTTTTTTAAAAAAAAGTTCATTTATTTGAGAGAAGGGGGAGAGCACACACACACACACAGACACACACACACATGCAAGTTGGGGGGAGGGGCAGAAGGAAAGAATCTTTGAGCAGACTCCCTGCTGAGTGTGGAACCTGGTGTGGGACTTGCCAGATCTCACAACCCTGAGATCATGACCTGAACCGAAAGCAAGAGTTGGATGCTGAACTGACTGAGCCACCCTGGTGCCTCTGATTTGCTCTTTATTTCCCAGCTTCTTATTGTGGAAACTTAGGTAATTGATTTTAAGCCTTTTTTCTTTTGTAATATAGGCATTAAAAGATAGAAAATTCCCTCCAATTACTGCTTCAGTGGCATCCCACAAATTTTGATGTTATTTCATTATCACTGAGCTCAAAATACTTTTTCACTTCTCCTATGATTCCTTTTTTTATTTATTTAGAAGTATGTCATTAAATTTCCAAATTGGGGGAATTTTATAGATAATAGTTGCCCCTGATTTTTAATTCCATTGTGCTCAGACTTAAAACTTTTGAAATTCATCGTGACTTTTATTTTTTTTATTTTTTTATTTTTTATTTTAAAGATTTTATTTATTTATTTGAGAGAGAGAGAGAGATCACAAGTAGGCAGAGAGGCAGGCAGAGAGAGAGGGCGAAGCAGGCTTCCTGCAGAGCAGAGAGTCCAATGCGGGGCTCAATCCCAGGACCCTGAGATCATGACCTGAGCCGAAGGCAGAGGCTTTAACCCGCTGTGCCACCCAGGTGCTCCCATCGTGACTTTTATTTTAAGACCCAACATGTGGCCAATGTTGATGACAATCCCTGTGCACTTGGACAGAATATGTCTTCTGCAGTTTGGGCTGTACCGGTGGGTAAATATCATGCAGACGTTGTATTTTCTTACTGATTTCTTTTAGCACTTGCTCTATCAGTGATCGGGAGAGGGGTGTTTTCTTCTCCAACTGTGATTGTGGATTTATTTCTGTTTCAGTTCTGTCAGTTTTTGCTTCAGGTATTTTGAAGCTCGTCGTAGGTGTACACTTCTTTATTATTATGTCTTCTGATGAATTGGCCCTTTTACCTTTATGAAATGTTTTGATTGATCTCTGGTAAAAGATAGACTATGGAAAGGAAACTGTATGGAAAATAAATAAAAATATGAGAAAGAGGAATCAGGAAGGAGGGGATGAGAGGCACTTTGCAATTAAAAAAAATGATCAGAGTAAGCCTCCTTAAGACAGCATTTGAGCCAAAACTTAAAGAAGCTGGCAGAGTGGCTATCTAGGGGAAGAGTGTTGGTAGCAGCAAGTACAGATGCCCCCGAGACCCAGTGTGCTAAAAAGCTTCAAGGAAGGGCAAAAAAGCCGGTGCGACTGGGGAGGAGTGGGTGGTGAGGAAAATAGCAGGAGAGACAAAGAGGGAGGTAATGGTGAGTAAGGAAAGGGTTAAGGTATAGGCAGGGAGAGGTAGGGGGCCCCTGACTAAGCTCTGAAACTATTCCTGGCAGGCAGAAGCACCAAAACCAGAGATAAGAGCATAGATCCCTGGCCCCAGATATGACGGTGTATTTTTCTTTGGCGGCTACGGTATGATCACAGAAAATATAAGACCTCAAAGAAGTAAGCCATTAAGGATGTTATCACAGACCTTGCTCAAACCAAGATGGCCCAAGAATCTCACGGCCATAAGATTCCTGGTCAAGTTTTCAATAAAAGACAGCCCTCAGTAGCTAGCGTCCCATTCGAGAGAACTTTGTCTTTCCTTTCTGCTCTCACCTTCACCTAATAAACTTTCATTTCCCTTCACCCTTCTGTCTGTGAGATTCATTCTTTGACTCGGTAAGACAAGAACCCTGCAATCCTGCAACAATGGGAGACCAGATCAAGAGCCCTGAAGGTTTTTGTGAGACTTTGGCTTTTACATGAAGTGGGGAGTCAGTACATGGCTTTGAGTCCGTCTTACTCCAGCTCGAATGTTCTAATCCCTTAAAGGGATCCTTCTGGCTGCTGTACCAAGTCTAGGTTATAGTGGAGCAAGGAGTAGAAGCAAGATGAAGATAGGGAGGGGAAAAAAAGGGAGAGGCAAACCAGAAAACAGTCATTTAACTATAGACAACACACTGGGGTTTGCTGGCCAGGAGGTGGGCTGGGTGATGGGATAAATGGGCGATACGTGTCAAGGAGGGCACTTGTGACGAGCTCTGAATTCTACTCCTGAAACTGATATTATACCGTTGGTTAACTTACTGGAATTTAAATAAAACCTTGAGAAAAAAGAAAGAACGGCTGTGGTGACCGTTGTGTCTGTGGCTCTCAGACAGTAAAGGACACTGTGCATCTTGGGCCAAAGTGATAGAGACGCTGAGGGCAAGTCTTTTTTTTTTTTTTTAAGTTTATTTATTTATTCATTTGAGAGAGTGAGAGAGCAAGCATGGGGGTGGGTGGTGAGCAAAGGGAGAGGGAGAAACAGGTCCCCCGCTGAGTAGAGATGCAGGCCTGGATCCCACGACCCTGGGGTCATGATCTGAGCTGAAGGCAGACACTTAACTGACTGAGTCACCCAGGTGCCCCAGAAATTAAGTGAATTCCTTAGCTAGTAATAAAGATGTCTGAGAGTATTTGTAAGATTGCCTTAAAAATCCATACGGATTATACTATCCAAAGGATAATGGGATTTATAAAGAGTCAGTCTCCCTCATGTGGTTCAGAGAAAATACATCATGCATAATGTAACCATATTCGTCAGAAGCTTTGAAAATGAACATCGGGGCGCCTGGGTGGCTCAGTGGGTTAAAGCCTCTGCCTTCTGCTCCGGTCGTGATCTCGGGGTTCTGGGATTGAGCCCTGCATCGGGCTCTCTGCTCGGCGGGGAGCCTGCTTTCCCCCCTCTCTCTGCCTGTCTCTCTGCCTGCTTGTGATCGCTCTCTCTGTCAAATAAATAAATAAAACCTCAAAAAAAAAGGAAATGAACATCATAAAATACATGTTGTTAATGTGAGAACATGAGATAAACCTACTATTCTAACAATTAGATGTTTTAGAATGTTAAAAAAAATAGTACACATAAAGTCTAGGAAAATAGATAATATAGATAAAAAAGAGAAATGTTAATATCAGATTTCTATCACCCAACTGTAATTGTGCTTAACATTTTTATTTTTTTCTAAAGATTTTATTTATTTATTTGAGAGAGAGAGATCACAAGTAGGCAGAGAGACAGGCAGAGAGAGAGGGGGAAACAGGCTCCCTGCTGAGCAAAGACTCCGATGTGGGGCCTCTATCCCAGGACCCCGAGATCATGACCTTAGCTGAAGACAGAGGCTCTAACCCACTGAGCCACCCAGGGGCCCCAACATTTTCATTTTTATATTTCTAGATTTTTCCCAAGCATATTTTTTACCCAAATGATACTATACTGTAAGTATTATTTTGTGAGTTACTTTTCCCAATGAATGATTTCTATTTTCTATTTCAGTAAATTTTTGTCTCACCTACATCCAGGCTATATTCAATAATATCCAATTCTGCAAAACGTTCTTTATAGTTAGTTTGTCCAATGCAGTATCTAATCTAAGCCCACATATTACATCTGGTTGTTATGTATTATAAGTGTCTTTTTAAACTAGCACTATCCTTTTTTATGACACTGACTTATTGAAAAACCCAGACCAGATTTCTGTGAAAATCAACTGCTGCCTTTGTCGGATTTCTTCCTTGTTTAGCTTTTTCCTGCATCCCTTGTATTACCCAAAAAGTGAGAATTAAATTGAGTTAACCATTTTTGACTAGACTATATCTTAGCAGATACTGTATTTATGATGCCTCTAATACTTTTTAAAAAATATGATGACAATTATAAAAAAATACAAATAAAGATAATTCAAATCTCTCATTTAGTTATCATACTCAGTTCCATCTTCATGAAATTCTTTGCCAAAGCAACCCAAGGAAAGTGAAAGATCAATTTAAATTTTATATCCTTTGCTCTTCTTTTCTCTCTTTCTAGTGGGTGCGCATGAACAATGAAGTGGTACCACTGAAGAGTATCAGGAAAGAAAGAAGGAAAGCAAGGGATCTTTTCATTTACAAAGTATGTAATATATGCTATTAGATCATAAATTTATTTCATTATTTAAGATTTCAAAATATGAGACTGACAATGATGAAAATATCAGAGTAAGGACCTCAAATATCCTCTTCTCCATAAGAATAATGAAAATACTGGCAATATAGTCAAAATTAGCTTTTATTCAGAACTCAGGAAATTAACCAAAGACTTGCAACAATCCAGGGAACATTTATTCAAGAAAAATGGCTGAATCTCAGTAAGAACAGCAAGCTTTGTGACATTTCCCTCTCATAAACTCCAGGGAAATCTTGAAAACCAAGAGCTTATAATTATGGTGAAAACGCACAGCTTAGCAGCAATGGGAGGGGTCAGAATGGGTTTGGAGGTATTTCAAAGTTCCATTCTCAGAGAAATGTAATAACTTATCCAGCAGTTCCCTGGCAAATTCCACTTGCAGTGCATATTTTTTTATTTGATCTGAATGAAAGATCCCCCAATGTGAACAGCCTTTATCCAAGGGCATTTATTGGAAATAACCAGTGATAGTTTAACTTTGTAGCTATGTGAGGCAGTGATAAAAGCTGGGGCACACGATAATCTAATGAAAATATTTAAAGAGAAAGGCTGAGGAATGCCATGTCCGTGGAGGGTTTTGCAAAGCTCTGATATATTATTGGGAATCTGTATGTCTACGTGCACACGTAAGGTTGTACACATGATCCATAAAGACCTAAGAAGGCCACTAGCCCTTACCTTTGCCTGACTTTGAGGTTTTACATAGAAGGCTGAATATTGAAGTCATATCCCACACCCACATGGGGACCTTTGAGAAAGAGTGGACTTGTGAGGAAGAACCTACACAGTAAATCAAATCCACATGAGTAAATCAAGAACACTAGTAAAAGTAACTATGCAGGTAATATAAAGACAGCATAAATGCAATTCTTGCTTGTAAGTTTTTTTGTCCTAAAAGACAATTGTATAAAGTAATAACTACAGATCTGTTCATGGGCACACAATGTATAAAGATATAATTTATATAAAATCACAGCACAATAGAAGAGGAGGGAAAAGAGATATATAGGAGCATAGTTTTTGATGCTCTTGATACTAAGATAGTATTAACCTGAACAAGAATGTTATAAATTATGAGGTATTAGCTTCCTAGGGTTTTCATATCAAATTACCGCTGAGTAGCTCAAGAATGTAGGAATTTAATCTCTCATAGTTCTGCAGTCTAGAAGTCTGAAATCAAAGTGTCAGGAGGGCCAAGCTTCCTTGAAGGCTCTAGAGAAGAGGGCTTCCTTGCTTCATCATAACTTTTGGCGACTGCTGGCAGTCCTTGGGCTTCTCGGCTGTGGTGGCATCACTTCAGTCCCTGCCTCTGTCATTACATGATCTTCTTCCCTGTGTCCGTTTCTGTGGGCTCTCTCTTCTTACAAAGACACCAGTCGTTGAATTTAGGGCCCATCCCAATCCGATCTGATGTCATCTTAACTAACTGCATCTGCAAAGACTCCATTTTCTGAGATTTTGGGTTCTGGGGAGACATGAATGTCTGGGTAAACATTCAGCCTAAGGTTAATTGTAATCCCCAGGGTAACCTTTTAGTTAAAAAAAAAAATAAATTAAAAAAAATATATATATATAATAAAAGAGACAAAAATGGAATAGAAATGGTACACTGGAAAATACTCAGCATATACAAAGGCAGTAATGGAGGAATAGAGGAACATAAAATACACAACACATTTAGAAAACAAATAGTGAAATGGCAGACAAATAGAAAGGAGAAGACAAAATCAATATAATCCAATGATACACTGTTTACAAGAAATACATTTAGATCTAAAGAAATACATAGATTAAAGATAAGAGTGCAAAAAAGAAAATAAGATGTCAATTTCATTCCCATCAAATCTCCAAAATGTGTTCTTTACAGAAATGGACAAGCTGATCCTAACATTCATATAGAGATACCAAAACACAATAGCTGAGACAATCTGGAAAAAGAACAAAGTTTTTTCTCACCTTTTCCACTTTCGAAGCTTACTATAAACCTACATTAATCAAGACACTGTGGTACTGACATAAAGATAGACATATAAATCGGGACAACCGAGAATCCAGAAATCAACTTTTAGATGGATAAATTTTCAACAAGCATGCCAAGACAACTCAATGGGGGTAAAAATAGTTTTTCAATAAATGGTTCTTGGAAAACTGGATATTCATATAATAGAGAAGGATGTGAGACACCTTCTTTATACTACACACAAAAATTCCCTCAAAATGGACCAACAATCTAAATGTAAGAGCTGAACTATAAAACTTTTAGAAGAAAAAAATAACATAGGCATAAATATTTGTGATTTTGGATTAGGCAATGTTTCCTTATATATGACATCAAAAAAACTCAAGCCACAAAATTAAAAACAGATAAATTGGACTTCATCAAAATTTAAAAAAATTTATGTCTTATCTTGACATTTTATTTTTTTATTTTTTTAAATATTTTATTTGTTTATTTGACAGAGAGAGAGATTCCAAATAGGCAGAGAGGCAGGCAGAGGGAGAGGGGAAGCAGGTTCCCTGCCGAGCAGAGAGCCCAATGTGAGGCTTGATCCCAGGACCCGAGATCACGACCCGAGCTGAAGACAGAGGCATTAACCCACTGAGCCGCTCAGGCGCCCTTATCTTGACATTTTAGAAACCAAACATTTTAAAATTATTAAACCATCCTTTGCTGGCTCTAAATTTTCAGTTTTAGATTGTTCACTTTCTTTTTACTTAAAGTTGTCATATATTGATTTTGCTTCTTCTTAAGTCATGTCAGAGTCTGTAGGTAAATCTTTCTTTTCTTTTCATTTTTAAGTAGGCTCCACACCCATAAAAAAATTTCATGTCAAAGTATACTATCCAGAGATAGAAAAGACAATCTACAGAATGGGAGAAAATATTTGCATATTATATATCTGATATCTGCAGTATCAAGAATATATAAAGAACTCAAAATTCACCTCTAAAAAAACAACCTAAACAAAAAACAGGCAACGGATTTCAACAGACACTTTTCCAAAGATGACATATAAATGGCCAGTAGCACATAGAAAGCTGCTCAAAATCCTTCGTCATTAGGGAAATGCAAATCAAAACCGCAATGAGATAGCCCTTCACACCCACTAGGATAACTATAATTAAAAAGTAGAAAAATAATGAGCATTGGCAAGGATATGGAGAAATTGGAACACTCATACATTGCTGATGAGAGTGGAAAATGCTGCAGTCACTCACAACTAGTAAAATTCTGTCTTAATTTAAATTTTTTTTTTTTTTAAGATTTTATTTATTTGACAGAGAGAAACACAGCGAGAGAGGGAACTCAAGCAGAGGGAATGGTAGCGGGAGAAGCAGGCTTCCCTCTGAGCAGGGAGCCCAATGCGGGGCTCGATCCCAGGACTCCGGGATCATGACCTGAGCGGAAGGCAGACGCTTAACGACTGAGCCACTCAGGCGCCCCTTAATTTAAATTTTTTAAAGTTTTTGATTTTTAAAAGTTAAAATGTGGAGCTACTGTGTCTCCTAGTAATTCCACTCCTAAGCATGTGTATCTGAGAGCATTGTGAACATAAGGTTACACAAAAACTTGTACACAAATGTTCATGGGAGTTTTATTAGTATTTGCCAAAAAAGAGAAACAACACAAATGTCTGTCAATGAGAGAGGAAGAGACAGAATATGGTATATCCATGCAATGAAATGTTATTTGGCGATAAAAAGGATTGAATTACTAATACTTTCTAAGACTTGGTTGCACCTTGAAACGCTGTGTTATGTGAGAGAAGTTACTCATGGGGCCATATACTGCATTAGTCCATTCACATGAAATGTCCAGAACAGGCAAATCCAGAGAGAAGGGAAGTTTATTGGTTGTTTCTAAGGGCTGAGGTAAAGACGGGTGGGGGAGTTACTATTTATAGATATTGGATTTGGGAGATAGTGAAAATATTTTGTGAATACACTGTAAAGCAGCAAATTTTACATTTAAAAAGAATCGATTCTCTGGCACACCCTACAAATATGTCTCAATTTAAATTATCCAATATGTGGCGCCTGGGTGGCTCATTCGGTTAAGCATCAGACTCTTGATTTCAGCTCAGGTTTATGATCTGAGGGTCATGAGATTGAGCCATGCGTCTGGCTCCCTGCTGGGCACAGATCTGCTTTGGATTCTCTCTCCCTCTGCCTCCCTTCCCACACACACTCTCTTTCTCTCTTTCTCTCTCTCAAAAACAAAAACTAAAATATCTAGAATGTAAAATTCACAGAATTTAATGTTATTAATTTAAGGAGAGTTTTGAAAATTTCACCTGGACCTTTTTTTCTCTGCTTTTAACTTGACCATTGACACTGTGTGTTGTTACAAACAAATGTTCCGAGCATGAATCTCATTTGTGTGCGGCAAATTTGATCTACTACTCATAATTTCCTCATTTACCCTTGCTTTTACCCATGTGTAAAATTAAAAATAAAACAAAACTGATTGCAACATCACAACTCATAAGCACTTCCAATAATTCATTAATCCTGCAGAGGAAAAGGTTCAGTACCATTTTCACCCATTAATGAGTGTGGCATGGAAATAGACTTGGGCTATTTACCATCCTCTTCATGTTAACTCTAACATCCTCTCCATTCTTGCCCACTCAACCAAACATTTCTAGAAAGTCAGTGAGTGGAAATGATGTTTGTACAAGGATGAACTTTAAACAGCGTGTTCCTGTCAAACTTCGGATCTTTGACAGTAATAGAACTTATTATAAGAGACGCTGGAGCTGAGAACTTGAGAACAATGCAAGTCTTAGGTCACTGAATATTAGCCTCCTAAAATAGCCTCCTAGAATTAGTATCTCTTTTTTGGGTGTATTCGTATTGCCACGCCGCCATTATTCAGCTCTCTTTGACCTTTAATCAATGCTTTCTTGGAGTTGCAGTTGCCACTTTAGGAAGTCCCGATATCAAAGGTCGCGTGGGTATGCATAGCTCATTGTTCTCGTTGCGCGCTGTCAGGGTGCTGATGAGACTGAGTGCCAAAAAAGTATTTTCTAGGCAAAACACTAAAAGGAGTGCAGAGCCCCCCAGCCTCTCTGCGTCCTGAAGTGTCTGCAGTATCTATCTCTTCCTCGTTGACTGGGTTCTGACGTCACAGATGATAGAAGACTCCACAAGACTACCCAGTATTTTCCTACCCGTATTTATTCCAACCTTTTCTGCATATGCACTCACAGTTCCTCCCCTTCTCCCTCTCTCTCTCTTTTTTTTCTCCTTAAAACATCTTTCCATCTTTCTCTCCTACCCCTTAGTGGGAATGTGCTCCATTGACCAGCATTTATTGCCCTGTCCATTCAAATTCTATCTCCATAGTAACTTTCCCTCAGTGTGGAAATATGATTATCTTCTCCATCTATTGTTAAAGCAGAATCCTGCACCTGTGCTTCGCTGCCCTCCTCCCTCCCATCTATCTCTTCCTATCTCTCCACTCTACGTCGAACCTCTTGAAAGAGCAGTTGGCTCTCACTCTGCCTTAGCTCATGTCTTATTCATTAACCACCTTGAGCAATTTGATTTCCCTTGAACACAGGTAAAGAAATCACTCTCAGCAAAAACCTTTTGAATTATCAGTTCCATTAGGATATTTCCTTTCTTTCTTTTTTTTTTTTTTTTAAGATTTTATTTATTTATTTGACAGAGAGAGAGAGATCACAAGTAGGCAGAGAGGCAGGCAGAGAGAGAGGGGGAAGCAGGCCCAATGGTCAGAAGAGAGCCCGATGCGGGGCTCAATCCCAGGACCCTGAGATCATGACCTGAGCCAAAGGCAGAAGCTTTAACCCACTGAGCCACCCAGGAGCCCCCCATTAGGATATTTTCTTTCTTTCTTTTTTTTTTTTTTTAACGATTTTATTTATTCCATTAGGATATTTTCATGTTCGTACTCAAACTTGACACTTGAAACTCTTGCTCCTATATCTTCCCTTATACTACACCCTCCTGCTTTTCCTTGTATTTATTTTGGTTGCTCTTAGTTGGACTTCTTCAGTGCATGGACCACATCTTATTTGTCTTCCCATTATCAAGCTCAGTGCATCAGACAGTAGACACACAAACATTTGTCAAATGAGTAAGCGGTCCTTCTCCATCTCAAGATTCTTCCTTAATACCAGGGAACACCAGAGCTTCATCCTTGGTCCTCTTCTTCACTCATTCTGCCCATTTAGCTGGGTGATCCCATTTACTTTTCACCTTCAGGTATCCCAGATTTGGTAATTCCTAAATTCAAACCTCTTCTAAACTCCATAGTGATTGACCCAGTTGTCTTCCAGTTAACATCTCTTGGATGGCCTGCAAATAGCACGGTTCAACACGCACAGTTCAACATGCAAATATCACACATTCTCATGTACAAAGCCTTCCTCATCTCTCCTGCCAAAAGCACTCCTCAATAAGAGGGTTGATCTCGAGGCGCCTGGGTGGCTCAGTGGGTTGAAGCCTCTGCTTTCAGCTCGGGTCATGATCTCGGGGTCCTGGGATCGGGCTGCATCAGGCTCTCTGCTCAGCAGGGAGCCTGCTTCCCCCCGCCCCACACCTGCCTGCCTCTCTGCCTACTTGTGATCTCTCTCCTCTCTGCCAAATAAATAAATAAAATCTTAAAAAAAATAATAAGAGGGTTGATCGGTTGTTAGCAGCGTAAATGCTGAGGCAGACTAACTCTGTTCCCATTTAGTTGCTTCCTAGGTGGGGGTGCTTTGGTTCCTTTAGTTCTCAAAGAGAAACCTTCATGAGAGAAATCTTTTTTTTACCAATACACTGCTTTTTTATAGTATAACCTGAATGGGTCTCTGAATCTCTTCTCTTTGCCAAAGCCTTAGATTTTCTCCTTGATTATTCCATTTTGGGATGGACTAGTGCCTGAAGGAATCAGTAGGAGGGGGGAGTGTGTGTGTGCACCCACACATGTGTGTGTATGTGTATGTGTGAGTCCCATTACCTGAAAAAATTTGTTAAGAAAAAATTCCATTTTGCCACATATATAAAATAAATATTTTTAAAAATGTTTTTATTTATCTAGGGATAGATATTGAGCATCAAAAAATTTAAAAATCTTTTAAGCACAAATGTAATAAGTTTATGTTACAATCATACAACTAGCTCCTGATAATTCACAGTTGCTAAATAATTTCATTTTCTAAAACCCTATTCAAGCTGCATGACTTATCTGCTGTCTAGAATTGCCTTAGCTATCGATTATAAATAATGACTGGTTTAATACTAATATACCCAAAGCTTTTACCACTTACTTGTTTAATTGAAAAGTAAATTTGTTCAGGGTCATCTGGGTGGCTTAGTCAGTTAAGCTTCTGACTCTTGGTTTCAGCTCAGGTCATGATCTCATGGGTCCTGGGACTGAGCCCTGTGTGGGGCTCTGTGCTCAGTGGGGAGTCTGCTTGAAAGATTCTCTCCTTCTGCCCCTCCCCCTGCTCTCTCTCTCAAAATAAAGAAATCTTTTAAGAAAGTAAATTTGTTCACAGTTTATAGATTTGTACAATGTACAGTTCAACTATGTCATGGGTCCTAGAATATTTTACTAGTTACAGCATTTTAATTTATGCAATGGCTTTTTGCTTTGATACTAAACCATGAAACTGTTATAAGTGAAAAGATTAGTAATTATATGGCCACATTTATTTAATGTGAAATACATTTATAATAATGCAAAGGATGGTTATGTAATTAGGAAGTCCAGAGCCATGAAGAACACAATGAGTCTTATGACCAGGCGTCAGCCTCTATTCATGTGCTGTAGACAGTACAAGTACCGTGTACTGTCATTGTCCCTATAGTGAAGATATGCAGTTGAGTCAACATGACAGGAGCTGAGGATTCTGTAGGAGGAAGTCTCATGAGTAAGTAGTACTCCCCAAAGTACTTCAAAAGTATTCATCCATTCTCTGGCTTCCATTTTTGCTATGAGAAAACAGCTATCAGTCTAGTTATCTTTCCTTTGTATATATTATCTCCCCCAACCCCCGCCCCGCCTGCTTTCAAGATAAACTCTTTGTCACTAGTGTTCTTCGTTTTCATTATGATAGGCTCAGGTATGCGCCATTTATTTATCCTATTTGGGATTCATCATAATTCTTGAATCTGAAGATTTATAGCTCTCAAGAAGACATACTGTAAGTGGCATCAAAGAAATGTGAAGAGCAAAGAGGAGGAGATGGAGGGAGAGAGAAGTTTAGTTGGTTGGTTTCAAGATGAGAGAAATAGTAGCATAAATGTTACTGATGTATCTGATCCAGGAAAGAAAAAGTAGTGGCGGAAAGTAGTGGCACCGTGGGGAAGGGCTGTTGTCATGCCCTTGAGCAGCTAAGAGGAACTGAGATCATGCAGAGTTGGAGTTAGCCTTAGCCAGTAGGACTGACGTGTACTATGAGAGAGGGAAGGCAGAGTGTATGAGTCCACATATATTTTATTGGGTAGAAAAGGCAGAAGCAAAAGCATCTAGTCCTTTTCCAATATTTCTATATTTTCAATAAAGAGTTCTTCAAATTAGCTTTCTCATCTGTTGCTATGTAAGTCCACATGAAAGCGCAATTTGTGTCAGAAACCTGAAGGGAGTGTAGAAAAATGATACTCGTCTTGAGTCCTAGTTCTCAATTAGGGGTGCTATGACACCCCGGGGGACATTTGCTGACATCTGGAGACATTTTGGTTGGCACAACTGCAGGTGTGTTACTGGTGTCCAGGGGGTAGAGGCCACAGATGCTGCTAAACATCCTATAATGCACAGAAAAGCCCCACAAAATAAAGAATTATGTGGCCCCAAAGGTCAATAGTGCTAAGGCAGAGAGTAGCGCCAGTGTAGAGCAGTGGTGAACAAACTTTTCTGGAAAGGGTAAGATAGTAAACATTTCAGGCTTGGAGGCACGTTGGTCTCGGCTGCAAGTGCTCATGTCTGCCAGGTTAATGTGAAAGTAGCTGAGGACAATATGCAAATGAATGAACCTTCCTGGGTTCAAACAACCATCATTTATAAAAGCAGGTGAGTGTCCTGTTGACCAGTTTCCTGACCCATGATCTAGCAGATGCTTTTACTTCTTCTGCAAACACCTAAAACACAGAAGCAGAGTTTGGACTAATCATCGTTGGCAACCGTGATGAAAGGCTCTGCATTCCTGATGAATATTTGTGCTGTGATACATTGGCTATGTGCCTAGTTGGTGCTTAGTGAGTGCTTTCAAATCCATACAAATAATTGCAAGTCAGTAAGGTCACCTATCTGTTTGTTTCAAACATTACGTATCTTCTTATCACTATTTTTCCCCCCTGAAATGATCTCCTAGTAGCCACTGTTCCTATCCACATCCTCATGATTTGGGGCTTCTCCTGTCTGCTTTTCTCCGCAACTAAAAGGATCTCTCTCCTTTATCCCCAGACCCATTAGTCTCACACACACACACACACACACACACACACACACACACACACACGCACTACATTGAAAGGTGATTATTTATTATTGACCTCATTACTCATCTAATGGTTTATTTTTCTGATATTACTAATCAGCACACACATACATACTAAACAGATATAGTTTTTCATCTTATTAAAAAACTCACTAATTCCCTTTAGGATTTGCCAATCCCAAACATTATGATATTATAGTTTAACCAAATCTTTAAGCCATTCAAAATCAAATCCTCACTGATCAGGCATTGAAATGATATTCCTCACAGAAGTAGGCAATTAAATTTACTTTATTATTTTACAATTTTCAAAAATCAAGAAAGATGATACTTTTCATCTTTCTTCAAGGTTGTATAAGTTTCATAGAAATCTATCATTCTTGGTTTTGAGGCACTAAGTTAGATTTATTGTCCAGAGTTTTCTTCCTGTGTTATTTTTAGCTTAGCGAGCAATAAAAGAATCACATCTAGATAGTAAGTAGAAAAGTTATCTTGACGTTTTTAATATTTTCCACTGAAGATGTGGCTTGTATTATGTTTGGGAACTTATATGTAATTTGACAGTTGAAAACTTTTTCCCTCATACCATAGTAATTAGCTTTGTATTTATTCTCAGCAAGACTAAAGGTCATAATATATATATCTTTAAAGTATGACCTTTTTTCCTAATAACAGATCACTTTTAATATACTGTGAAGGAAGAAAGATAGCTAACATGGTTCAGACGTTGCAAAGGATTTTGCTAGAAGTCAAAAGCTAAGATAAATAAAGGAAGGTAAGCCAGAGGGTGAGAAGAATAGAGGAAAATAATGATTAACTTATGGAAATTAGATGGAAGAGTAAAATAGAAAACAAAAAAATTCCTATGTGTGATGGGCAATGAGAACCATGAGAAAGAATGTTTTTTAAAGCTTCTACTTTCGGTATATCTTGAAAAGATTAGGTTGCCCAGGAGCATTACTCCAAAGATTTCAACTTTTCTGCTTCAGAATAATACCAAACTCAGTACAAGATGGGTTAAAAATTTCTCCACTAAAGTGTACTTTTTCATAGCAAAAATTGGATAGACTTGAGAGGCAACCAGAAAGTATCTTACCTCTGTGAATTTGGGGGTTAAAGTTCTCCTACTTGATTTTCTACATTATTGTACTAATTAATACCTACTTTCCCCCTAAACTGATGTTGCTTAAGTTCATTCCCAAGAATATGAAATTCAACATTAAAAAAAGTATTTTTTATACTTCTTAGATTAAGTCAACCTCTTTAGTGTTTAAATATTAATAGTTACTTTTTTAGTTTAGAAATACATTTTCAAGGAAGGTATAGCTTCTATTTTTTTAAACTGGGCCCCTAAATCTCTACATACATTGTTTTGAATTGTTTTGATAACATAATATCCTCATGTCTCTGTACTATATTTGCAGTGTCAATTAATTTAATATCATTTGAGCTGTAGCATTTTTTATGAGGTAGCAATAAAATAAAAGCCTCCAAACACTTTATAAAAATATAAGGCCTGGGTGGCTCAGTGGGTTAAAGCCTCTGCCTTCGGCTCAGGTCATGATCTCGGGGTCCTGGAATCGAGCCCCACATCAGGCTCTCTGCCCAGCAGGGAGCCTGCTTCCCCCTCTCTTTCTGCCTGCTTCTCTGCCTACTTGCGATCTCTCTCTCTCTCTCTGTCAAGTAAGTAAATAAAATCTTAAAAAAAAAATAAGGCCTTTGGAATTGAAAAGCTTTGGATTCAATACATATTCAGCCACTTGCTAACTTGTAACAGAGAAAAATTTAAGTAACCAGTTAAGTTTCAATGTCTTAACCAGCAAAATGGAATCCTGATTTCTAGTTAAGGGGATTTTATTATAATATAACCAAAGTCTGAAGCTCGGTGACGGAGACAAGGTAGCTCCCACTAAATGATCACTTGTATCATTACCAAACTATTTAAGAACCTCCAAGTATTTTGAAGCAATTAGACTTTTTCCTAAATATTTTGCAATTTTATTCAGATGTTTTGCTTATCTAAACAATGAGATACATTATAGACTGTTCTTTATAAACAAATACTAACCCTGTGAAATTTCTTAATGCCTAAAAGTTTTGTTTTGCATATTTCTGCTTGTAGAAAAATGTCACACTTTCAGTTTTCCAAGTACAAGTTGTCAAACGGTCCTATTTAAAAGAGAGCTGTTTTCTGAAGCCAGTAAATACAAGGGAATTTAGTAAACTTTTCCCGATTTTACCATTTTTCCATGTTACTTAGCAACCAGCTAATACTTCAGAAAAATCTCCTTTTTGTACTAAATTACCATTGAGATTTGTGTCTATTGCCAAACTGAAGATCAAATATCCAATCACAATTTCCCTAGAGAACACAGTTGAAACCCAGCTGATGTTGCCTCATCGTCACTAAGAGCCTGGTGTTTTTTACCCTTCCTGTTTAGAAATACCATTGTATTGTTACTTATGCATAATAAATTCATAATAAAGTCTCTGAGACTAAGGCTATAAATGGGATGCGTCATGTAGCCAACCATGCCTCTTTAGTACTTAATATGTGCCCATCCTCCAGAAGCATTCCTTATTTGCTTTGAGAACACACTAAATAAAGTGTAATGTGAGTAAGGTAACAGTACATTCTGGTTTGCCTGGCATGAATCTAGTTTATACCTATTGTAAATCAGTTAACATTGTTAATTATTTTAACACTTCTTTTCATTCTCAAAATTTATCAGCTTTGGACGATAAATTACATTGTCACCCTTGATCTGAAAAGTTTGGAGGCAGTTCAGAAGAGAGCAATGGAAATAATCAGAGAAACGACTAAGGAGTTGGATTTATTTATTGGTTGAAGAAAAGGGTAAACTTAAGGAGATTACACTCTTCAAGGAGAAAATCCAGAAGAAGTTACTCCAAGAGGTGTTGAAAGCCTCAGCCTGCTTTCCAACTCAGGTTTGCATAGACTTAAAACGTTTACTTTGAAGATATGCTGTGTAGGGGCGCCTGGGTGGCTCAGTCGTTAAGCATCTGCCTTCGGCCCAGGTCATGATCCCAGCGTCCTGGGATCGAGCCCCGCATCGGGCTCTCTGCTCAGCGGGGAGCCTGCTTCTCCAGCTCCCATTCCCTCTGCTTGTGTTCCCTCTCTCGCTGTGTTTCTCTCTGTCAAATAAATAAAATCTTTAAAAAAAAAAAAAAAAAAGATATGCTGTGTAGAAAGTAGCAAATCAGAAGACGTACATACTGGATTGCACCCAGTAAATGTTATTGTTTCCTATTTTGAATATTAATTAAAGAACAAATAGAATATGAACATACTCTATGGTTTAGCAATTCTACTTTTATAGAACTACTTATATAGTGATAGGTCCTAGAGAAACTTGTGCGAATGTACATCAGGACATACATACTAGGCTGTTGATAGCTTTATGTTTATAATAGGGCCATACTGAAAAAAATTCACCTGTCTATTAACAAGAACATTTATAAAGTATGGGATATTCAAACAATGACATATGCTGTACATGAACAAGAGCAATTAAGCTATATTTACATGCCAAAACATGTATGTGTTTCACAACCATAGTGTTGAGAAAAAGACTTCAGTTACAAAAGAAAACATGCAGTATGGTTTCACTTATACAGAATTCAAGAAGATAGGTGAAACTTAGCTTCTTTGTATGCATGCCCTAGAAGCAGATCCTAAATCAAGGATTCTGGTTCAAGGATTAATTTGAAACTTATGTAACTACTGATACTCAATTATCTGTGACCTACAGAAGTGGTAAATATGGTTCTGTGAAACAGTTTATTCAGGAGGAAAGAAAAAGAGCAGTAGAGGTAGGGAAGACAAGGACAGAAGCAGATGATATAGGTACTCTTTCCAAACCACTGTGGATGACTAGAGTTTAATCCCCTCAGGGAAACTCAAGGGAGCCAGAATTCTGGACATACCAAAACTAACTTATTTTAGGCCCAAAGAGATGAAGATATTTATACACCATTTTCTGTTAATTTTTGTGGGAGGACATGTAGTGAATATGATGTAGGGCAGATAATTCAGTCAACCCAAGAAGGACATGTGATGAGTAAGACATAAATGCTGGTGGTTTTAAGTCATGGATATTTTGAGGACATTTGTTACCAAAGCATCACCTAATCCTGACTGAACACATCGTGCTTCAGCTTTTTCCAAAAGGCCCACTTGAAGGGAGTGTTGAGAAAGGGAAAACAGTGGGGCATATCTCATAGGTTGGAAGTTGGGAGGAGAGAGTCAAGTCAAGGGGATGTGCAAGTGGTCTGCTGGCTGGGGAGATAAGGAACAGCATCAAGATCAATCCCCATTTACTCTGAGGTCCTTTGGAGTGAGGGGGTTGTCCACCTGGAAGGTAAAGTAACATATAACGAGAATGATATACCTCCAATTCCTGAGTACACAGATCAATGCATTATTTTGTCAAATATTTATGTCAATTTTTATGACAATTATTATGTCAAAGATACTCTTCCTTTTTTGGATGGGTTAATTTGGAAAGAAGGTAATGCAATTGATTTCTCTAATCTGAAAAAAAAAACATTAAGACTGCTCTTGAACATAACCCAGGACAACACAGTTTCCTGGAAAATCTCAAGGGAGGGAGTGGGTTTAAAATGCTGGTGATGTATGAAACCATTACCTTTAAAGACTGGTAGAAGATATTCTAAAAAAGTTCTATAATCATACTGTTCACAAAACCAAAATATCACTAATATTTATTTTCTTGAGGAAAATCACTTTTCTCAATCATGGATTGCGTATGTTCTGGTGGCTACATCGTTGACAATTGAGGTGACCACATGGAGTGGAGAGGAAAGACATGGAAACAAAAGGAAGTGTGTCTCTCTGATGATCCTTTATGTTTTAGAAATTTAGATGTATAGATGAAAACAAATAAATGAGAAACTTAAAACATGTTTTTGTAAGCACCACAGTTTCCTTCTATATCCAACAAAGGAACATGGAACTCCTTCTGGTTCTTAGAACTCTACCTTTCAAACACGATTGTTCTTTCTTTGAATTTTTTAACTCAGGGCAATGTGGGAAACCAACTATATTAAACTGACTGACTGCTAAAGGCATTAATCTGGTGAAATAAATTATGTTCCCATTTATTCTTTGGAGGAATTTCTAAATTGATCATAGAATCAATTGCTCCTCCACCTGGGACATACAAACTTAATTAAACTACAGTATTTTTTTTTTCCAGGTGAATTTATTGGCCTTGCAATAACTATGTCAGAGCTGGACATTTATTGGAAATTAAAGATTCTGGAAAATCAATCCTTTCCTCAAAGTGATAATAAATCATACTTTCTAAAAAGAATGTTACTGCATCCAAAGATATTTACTTAAAAAACACAATCTCATGTACCTAACGTAATACTTAAGGAAGTTTGATAGCTAAATGAGATTATTAAATATATATTAGCCTTGCCATTATTAATATTGTTTTCCTGGGAAGCTTGTGGGTGGTGTGCTCATATACTCACTGCCAAAGATAATAGCAAATAGATTATAACAATTTACAGTATACTAATTTTTGCTATTATAAAATAGCATAACTGAACTCATGTCTTCATATTGAACTAAAGTGTATGAAATGGTTCATGCCTTGATTTTAATAAGTTTGATATTCTCTCTTTGGACCGTAAACACCCAAGACATTTTCTTTTCTCTATTTCCCGTTGCTTCTTTATGGAACTACTATAATATACTTGTTTCTTTATTATTTTTAATAGAGATTGTGAAACATATAAGTGAGAATGCAGAACTAGTCTAACGTGTAATTGATTAGTGCAGAATATGTCATATAGGTATCTGAGAAAAAACAGTATCTGGGATCCGTGTCCTTTGTTAATCTAACATTACATTAAACATGCTTTGAGATTTTCTGTGTCTCTGCTTTTGTTGCTGTGGTTACCTGTGCATTGGAATACCAATGTCCCTTCACTCTCACCTCTTTATTGTTTTCTGTCCATTTCAAGCTCTGGTTGCAAGTCCTTCATGACCTGATATCAGACCCAACCTGTCCAAGTCTTTGGTGCTTCAATCCTCTTGCGATTTTATGATGCCAGTCGCTAGTTGTTAGTAGCTGCTTGGTGACAAGTAATTTAGTATTATTAAATTTGAAAAAAAATTTTTGTGCTGTAATAGTCTTTCATGTGCATTTATTTCCAGCAACTATGCCGGTGAACTCATTGAGAGCAAGAATCACATTTTATATTTGTTGGTGAGTTCCAAGTCACTACCCAAGGCTGTATACTTCAGAAGTATTCGTATACTGGGGTGCCCAGGTGGTGCAGTTGGTTGGAGACCAGCTCTTGGTTTTAGCTCAGGTAGTGACCTCAGAGTTGTGAGATGTCCTCATGTCGGGCTCTGCATTCAGGTTGGAGTCTGCTTAAGATTCTGTCCTTCTCCCTCTGCCCCTTCCCCCTGTGCTTGCATTCTCTTTTCCTCTCAAATAAATAAATCTTCAAAAGTATTTGTATAGAGATTGTCTCTTGTGAAATGGTTATCTTTTTTGGAAGAGGCTGAAAAAACAAAAAAGTTATTCTTCTTATTTACTACTGCAAATCAGTACCTCCGTGTATGCTGGAGGGAGCAAATCCTCCTTTTCCAGATTCTTAGGAATCAGGTTTATGTGTATTTTTCCTTTGAAAAATGGAATGGTGGCTCAGACAGTTAAGTGTCTGCCTTTGGCTTAGGTCATGATCCCAGAATCCTGGGATTGAGCCCTGCATCGGGCTCCCTGTTAGTAGGTGAGTCTGTATTTTCCCTCTTTCTGAACTCACTCTTTCTTTCTCTTTCTCAAAGAAAAAAATAAAATCTTAAAAACCAAAAAAACCCAAAAAATCAGGGGTCCAAAACCCAAATTACTTCAAGAGGCCCACAGCTGGTCTAATAGTGGATTTGCTGTTTTTGGAATAGTTTTATTGAGATATTATTCATGTAAGTCATCTATTTAAAGTGTGTAACTCATTGGTTTTTATTCCTTTTTTATTCCTTTATTCCCTTTATGGCCAAATATAGCACATTTTGCTGATTTAGTTATCAGCTGATAGAAATTTGAGTTGTTTTCAATTTTTGACTAGTAGGAATAATGTTGCTCTGTATATTCACTTGCAGATTTCTGATTGTACATATTTTTTCATATCTTGTGAAGGAGTGGGATTGCTAGGTCATATGGCAGCACTATGTTTTACCTTTGGAGGAACTGTCAAATTGTTTCCCAAAGTGGCTGACCTATTTTACATTTTCTATCAACAAATGAAGTTTCCAGTATCTCTGCATCGTCGCTACTTCTTTTTTAATGCTATCATGAAAACTAACAAACAAAAACTCTTGGAGTATCAGGATAAATAGCAACTTGGTCCCAGTTTCAGGGAGACGATGTGGGCGTGGTGGAGACTGGAGTGTCAGGAGGTCCAGCCCATCCAAAGGGGGAGGCAGTCCCTTCTGGGCTCCAGCCCACTGTGTCTTGGAAACTGTGGCTCCTTCTTGCCAAATCTGGTTTTTCAAGAGAAGACAAAAGTTTGGATATTCTTGTGAAATTTTCCAATATTTATGTTTTGGCAAGGAATTAAATAGAAGCTCGTGTGTGTCTGTGGGTTGTGGTCCGCTGTTTTGTGCTATAGAGAGTACCAGTTGTTTCTAAGATCACAAACCAGTGATGTTCCAGCAACTATGTTACTTCTCTCAGAGGGATCAACAGTTGCTGTTGTTACAATTTCTCCATCTAGAGGAACTCCTCCCTATCCTTACCCCCAACCCTGCCTTTATAAATGCTACAAGCTTTTAGTGTGTGTGTGTGTGTGTGTGTGTGTGTGTGTGTGTGTGTGTGTGTAGAGGTATAGAGAGAATAACACCTCATTCTGTTTGGTCACATTTCTACCTGAAATCAAAGGGAAATGTGCTAAGTCAGATTAAGAAAACTTGTTTCTCTCATAATAGCGGAATCTGGCCTCCTTCCAAGGAAGGAAGCTTTAGAATTTTTGTTTCCTGTTTCATTCATCTCCTGGAGTTCCCTGAGCTACAGAAGGACTGTGGAGTTTCTGGTGAAGTTCCTGCATAACAAAATCTTAGCAGAGAGTGTAAAATCTCCCGCAGGGCAGACCCTAAAGGCAGATGATATGGTCATAGTGAATGTATATGAAGTCTAAGCTACTGTTCTAACTCTAGTTAGATTCATCTGTCTTTGACCAAGCTGCTGCATATAATCTGCTTACAGCTGTAATTTTACTAAGGATCTGTCCCAATGAGTAAAAATATTGAGGTTTGCCAGCTGGATCTAAACAACTGTAAATCTTTTTATTATTATTATTATTATTATTAGTTTTATACTTTTATCAGAGTAGGGCCTTAGCTTATATATGCCTTTGTGAGAACTGGAAAAATTCCCTGCCAGGAGAAGGAATTAGTGAAATGTGTTAGCCCTGAGCAATGGCAGCCTCTACATGTAGATTTGCCTTGTGGCACTAGGATTACCCAGGAGCAGATAGTTTATGGGAGAATAATGGAACCCAGAACAAAAGGTTTTGCAAATGGAGCTTGGATTGAGTTTCAGCACCGCCTCCCAGCCCCCTAGCCATTCCCCCCAGTGCTTTTGTGCACAACCTCATGCTGAGTCCTTACCTGGAGAGGCTACTGGGCCAGGCATTCCTGTCTTCGTCATTTATTAGCTATATGGTCTGAGGCAAATCAGTTAATGCTCAAAACAACTTGTGTTCTTTTCTGGATAATGGAGATCATAACTACATCATGGAAATGTGAACAGGATTAGATAAGATGTGTTTGACACCCAGCACAGTGCCTAGCCCATGGTAGATGAGAGTTCAATAATCTGGATGTTATTATTGGTATTTTTATACACTATACAGAAAAAGTATCCAAAACCTAGAATTGAGATGTAAGGGTGACTGCCTGTCTTGCATGTTGGAGCAGTGTCCTCCGAGTTATTTCATTCTCTACAAGATTATTTGTGCCTGATTTATGTTACTGTTTACTGCTGGTGAGGGCCCTCCCCACAAAAGCAATTTATTCAATATTGTAGATGTTTATCTGTCTAAAATGCAAGTGATTTCTGGGTGGTAGAATAGGTAACTCCAAAGGTTACAGTTTTATTGCCCAGTAGGAAATGAATCAGTTTTGTATCTAATCCAATAATCTACCAGTCTTTCTGAGTCTATATACATTAGATCCGGATTTTTTTTGAATCATTTTTACCATTCTGCTGGTTCCCTAGTTAATTATATGAGAGTCATTTTGGAAAATGATACTTTGACAATGTCCATAGTGCGTGCTTGGACAAGTGTATAGTTTTGAATAAGTGGTTACTTCCATCAATGAAAGCATGAGTACACCTTCTCCTCCCCAACTATTCTGCATCTCCGGGAATCCCTGAGTTCCTAGTATGAACTAGAGATTAGGGGGGATGCCATGGTCTTCACTCAGCTCCTGCTTTACCCTTTCCCTCCTATCGAAGGTCAATGGGGTTTCACGTCAGGCTTCTCCTTCCCAGTCATCACCAACCCTTGCTTTCTTCTAGGATCCTCATCTTTGTCCAGCTGATGGTGAAGTAGAGCAATGCTTCCAAACCAACCTTCTGTTTGTCCTCCTTTTCCCACGCCAGAAATAAGCATCCTCACGTTTAAAATACTTTTCCTCTTGATATCTTGATATAAACACATACAGTGATTAGGAAAAAACAAGCAAAGGGTGAATTACAGTGTTCTAATTCCTAAAAGCTACTTGTCAGGCTTGCCTCCTGGCCCTCCCCCACCCCGGGCTGCCTGCCTTCCCCACGTCAGTCTCGTTCTCCATTTAAGTATAAAGCTCTGCTTTCAGCTAACCTCTTTCCCTTTTCTCAAACTCCTTGAAGTTCCCATGGGAGTTTCAAATCATCCCTTCCATCCACCACTCTTTTATTCCTAGAGGTTGAGTTATTAAGGTCTTTACCCTTTTTGAAAAAGGTGTTACTTAGCCTGCCATTCAAATTACCCCAGACCTAGGAGGATCTTTTTCAATCTGAAGGAAGCTCTAAACTGGTGTCTCTGAACTCAAGGTCCAGCTATCTGGCCTGGCCCACTACTTTCCCTAGGAAAAGATAGTTGGAGTCATTGCTTGACAGAATCCAGGCTCAACTGACCTGTTGAGAAGAGGTGCTCAGTTGAGAAGTGTGGAGAGGAGGTGTGGGTTTTACAAAGCTGACAGCTGTGGGAGTGTGTGTATGTGTGCGTGTGTGTGTGCGTGTGCGTGCACACGCACGCCAGGGAAGGGGAAGGTCAATATCTTTTGAAAAGGCATATGCTTCCCTGTAATATTATACTTGGACCATTAAAAATAACAATATTTCGTTGACACCTGGGTGACTCAGTCGGTTAAGTGACTGCCTTCGGCTCAGGTCAATTTAAAAAAAAATCAATATTTCTATAGCATAAATTGCATAAAAATGCATGACTACACTAACTGTTGGTGATGCACTAAAAAGGCAGTTCTTGTCTATATGGTGGGATGGGGTGGGAGGTGGAATTATTGGAATCTCCTGCAGATAGGAGATTTTTACATGTATCAGAAAGGGGCATGGATTTTTTAAATAGTTGAGAAACATTGTGGAATTTTTGGACAAAGCCTGGGTATAGATCAAATCTGTCTATTGCTCCAGACCTTCAAAGGGATTTCAAGTAGCTTAACCTACAATTTTCCAGCCCAGAAAAAAGTAAGCTGCGATATGCAAATTTTCTAAGCTATAATCAAATTCTTCCAGGAAGGTTTTGTTTGTTTGTTTTCATTTTTATTTTTTTAAGCCACAGAATTGGAAATAGTATATGTGGCATATTTAACTCTTAGTATGTTCTGACAAGTAATAAACTAATGCTTATAACAGTCCCTGAACTATTTGGATGAAATATGGTTTGTATCAGTGAGTGTGTGTATACATATACAATGTTATAAAGGAAGATTTATGATAACTCACTGACTAGTGAAAGATTGCTTCAGAAAACATAAATTACCATAGTTCTAAATAATAGCTTTCCCTGAGGGAGCTTTGAAAGAATTTACATTTGAATTGGATCCTGAAACTCTGTGAATTTATCACCCATTCTTCAAGAAATATTGTGGTTATATATAATAAGATAGCACTATAGAAATGAAATTCAATGACAACAAATTAGTTTGGTCTTTGAAAAATTATTATCAAAATTATGTTACTTTACTGAGTTGATTCTTGCTCTAAATTCAGCTTGTCTTTATAGCATCAAGAATCTGACCTCAAATGGATTCCATAAATAATCACTTCTAATAAATACCACAATTCTTTGAACTGTACGAAGAAATCTCACATAGAGAACTCAACCAGGAAAAAAAGCTGGGAATAACACAGCTTAATAACCAGCAAAATTCTTTACCTTGATTTTTCTTTCTTCTTCCTCCTCCTCCTCCTCTTCTTCTTCTTCTTCAAGATTTTATTTATTTGAAAGAGAGAGCACACAAAAACAGGGGTGAGGGGAAGAGGGAGAAGCAGACTCCCTGCTGAGCAGGGAGCCAGACACGAGGCTCAATCCCAGGACCCTGAGATCCCAGGACCCTGAGATCGTGACCAGAGCCAAAGGCAGATGCTTAACCAACTGAGCCACCCAGGCGCCCTTTTACCTTGACTTCCAAATCTGCATTTCCATTGTCAACAAGATAGGTGTATAAAGGCATAACAATGGCATAACCATTTTCTGGGGCCTGAGGTCAAATCCATTCTAAGTACCAAGATATTTATGTCTTTATAGACTTATCTATTAGATTCATCTGTTTCATCACTCCCAAGGATGAAATTGGTTATAGGAAATAATTATAGGAAGTTAATTTTTCATTAAGAGCTAGTGGAGAATAACTCATTTAAATATGCTGGGATTTAAAGGGAGTCTGTACGTGATTTTCCTAGAAATCAAAATTTTTATAATGTATGTTATATATATCTTTAACTGTAAGCTGAACAGATGACTTTAAGTGCTGGCTCTGTCCCTTCCTTGCTGTGGGCTGCTTACTGAAACTTCCTGCACCTTTTCCTCACAGGTAAAAATGAAGATACAATATTAGTTACTTCTTAGGATAGGTGAGAGAATTAAATGAGATAATATGAGTTTGAAAACCACATGCTTATTTAGTTCATAATAAAGGCTCAATGGCTATTATAATTTTTACGGTTAATAAGTTCAAATGATTAATGAAGTATGATTGAGGCTTTAGAATATATCCTTCTGGTCTTGTTCTTCTTTCTAATTACATTTTACTTAGTGTACAATGTAGCTCTGATATTTGCACTATATTTCAATCTATGCCATAAAATTCTTACATGTTTTGTTTGGGGATTAAAAGGTACTTCTGACTGTTAAAATTACTCAACTTCTTTATAACGAGAGAAAAGGAAAGGAAATAATGCCTCTTGATCAAATATATTGCCCCCTTTCTTTGTCTCTTTCTCCTTACTTCTTTCTTTCCTTCCCTCCCTCCCTCCCATCCTCCCTCTTTTCTTCCTTTCCTCCCCCTTCTTCTTCTCCTTGTTTTATCTATGGAATGGACAGCACTCACCCTGGAAGAGCTGGTGGGAATAATGCCATTTGGAAAGTTTACACACAGGCTGCATAGCACAATACAAGAAAGTCCTGAGCTGTCAGCTCCCAGGGTCCTTGCATGGCCAAATGACTCTTAATTTCCTAAAATTAGTCTAAGAATATTTTGTTAACATCAATTTGAATAAGCTGACTCACATGCCACTGTGATTTAATGTCTGCTTTGCTACTGAATCAGCCATGTTTGACCAGCCTTGCTGTCTTCACATTTTTCTTTGTGTTTATCCTTAAGCTTAGCAACCAACCAAACACTGAACGGAATATCAATATTTAAGAGTAAGGCATATTAGTTTACTAACTATTCCACTGAGAGATTGAGTTTGTATGGTTTACATTTTGTATTTCTTTTTGTTTTACTTATGATATTCTTAACGCATGAAATTTTGGCTCCCCCACCCCATTTTCCACAAGCTTTCAAATACTGGTAAAAACGTGGACTAGAGATATTTTATGTGTCGCTGGTTCGCATAAGAGACTGTTGTGTTAAGTGGTGAATATACAAATTTATGAACAGGATTAATTAATTCTTTAATTAAAGAATCAAGAAATACGTAAACAGGAAGGATGGTTATTTTAAACCAGTAACAAAAATTAAAGCCCTCTCCACACTCGTGCAAATAGGTTTTTTTTGACCAAACAGCTATAAATCTGTATTTCTTGACACAAAAGTGTTTACTTTACTGAAAGCAATTTTAAACAACAGGTTTTATTTTTATGCCATTTAAAAATTTTATCGCACATTTGTAATCATACAATTATTTTGTCCTTGTTTTACCTCGAAAAGGACTCGAAAGTATTTACTCCAAACCTCTTTTACATATACTAAAAATATAACATTTTTTTTTTTAAATAAAAGCGATCATATGTTATTTCAGGCATCGAATTGGACTACGGAAGGGAAGAATAACCAGTGTTTTCTTGCATCAGCTTTGGGTTCTGAATGGCGTCTCTCCCACCAATCAGAGAAACGTTTAGAGTTAGCAGGTCTTTCAAGATGGTTATTTTATACCCTCACTCCACAGATAAAGAATCAGAGGCCCCGAGTAAGGGTCCTGTTTAAGGGCCGGAAGGCGCCAGATACCGCGGCCAGGATCTTCCCCGATTTCGCTATTAAGGAAGCTGCTTTCTACTTGCCATGCCTTTTTTCTTTACGACCCACATGAACATAATTTCAAGTCTTTGGGAAAGATGACAGGAAAATCTCAGGGTTTCTGGCACGTCTTCCTCCCTTTCCTAACCCGTTGAGACTCCCGTTCGTCCCCCCCGCCGCGTCCCCGGCCGCCCCGCGGAGCCGCGCTGCGGGAAGAGGCGATCGGCCCGGGCAAGTGTCCCCCTCTGCGAGAGGACACTCCTGCCGCGACCGCTTCCCGTCGCCACAGGCTCCGAGCTGGACCAGGCCCGGCTCCCGGGCCGCGTGATGCAGCCCAAAAAAGGTGCAGCCTCGCACGTGTCCCCGCCGGCGCCCCGGCCTCTGGGACCAGGCCTCCCGCGCCGCCGCCCAATCGCCGCGGCCGCCTCGCGCTCGGGCCACGTCCGCCGGCCGCCGGGGCCCGGACACCCGGAGCTGCGCCGCCCGCCGCCATGCGGTTCCGGTTCGGGGTGGTGGTGCCGCCCGCGGTGGCCGGGGCCGGGCCGGAGCTGCTGGTCGTGGGCTCGCGGCCCGAGCTGGGGCGCTGGGAGCCGCGCGGGGCCGTGCGCCTGAGGCCCGCGGGCACCGCGGCGGGCGCGGGGGCGCTGGCGCTGCAGGAGCCGGGCCTGTGGCTCGGGGAGGTGGAGCTGGCGCCCGAGGAGGCGGCGCAGGACGGGGCGGAGCCGGGCCGCGTGGACACGTTCTGGTACAAGTTCCTGAAGCGGGAGCCGGGAGGAGAGCTCTCCTGGGAAGGTACTGGGAGCTGGCGTCCCCACCCGAGCGCGCGCCGGGGGCTCCGGCCTCGGCCTCGGCCTCGGCCTCGGCCTGGGGCCGCCTGCCGGTGGTGCTCGCTGCGCGCCGCCTGGGCGCTTCGTCCGCCTCCCCGGCTTCGAAAGCGCCCCGAAGTCCCCGGGAGCCCCGGCGAGCCGGACAGTCGCCGCCCGCCGCGCCCCGGGCTCGGGAAGCGTCCCCAGATCGGTGCCGGGGACCCGCGCGCCGGCCCGCCCCTGCGCTCCCTGACCCTCCGCTCCCTGACCCTCCGCCCTCTCCCACACGCCCGCTTCCCGGGGTGTTTCCCGGCGCGCCAGCTTCGCGGCCCGGTTTGCTAAGTGCCCCCCGCCCCGGGGCACCGGTCCTCTCCTCGCGAGTCCCCGGCCGCCTGGCCCGCCCCGCGGCTCACGGGTGCTCTCCCGAGCTCTGCCTCAGTGTTTCGGCGTCCTCATTCCCCCCCTCGGTCACTAAGAATGACCCAACCAGTGGAGCTAGCCTGTTTGCTCGTCCACGTGCTACTTAGTGTGTGGGGTTTCTTTTTCTTAGATTTGAGAGTGAACCAATGCAAAGACATTGTTTCTCTTTTTGGATTTTTTAACTCATTGAGATATACTCTGATTTCCTAAGATAAAAAAGAACAATATATGGTTGTAAAAAAAAAAAAAAAAAAAAAAAAAGTCGGCGGCGCCTGGGTGGCTCAGTGGGTTAAGCCTCTGCCTTCAGCTCAGGTCATGATCTCAGGGTCCTGATATCGAGCCCCGCATTGGGCTCTCTGCTCAGCGGGGAGTCTGCTTCCCCCTCTCTCTCTGCCTGCCTCTCTGCCTACTTGTGATCTCTCTCTGTCAAATAAATAAAATCTTTAAAAAAAAAAATCAAATTTCGGGTAAAAGCTTCTTTCCTCCACTGCCCAGTATGTGTCTACCTCTATCAACCTATTGTGTATCTCCCACACAGATTGTATATATAATACATGATTCTGTATCTTGCCTTTTCTTGATTAACGATATGTTGTCGATACTTTTTAGTGTCACTCCATATAGATGTATTTTATTTTTTAAAAGGCAGCAAAATATTCTGCGTCTAACTGGTGCGCATTTAGATTGTTTTCGTTTTCCTCTTATAAACAGTAGTAGCTTAACTGGAAGTCCGTGTGTGGAGTTATCTTTGAGTATTTGGGAGGGTTGCTGTAGGGTTGATTCTGAGAGGTGAACTTGCTAGGTCAGAGTGTGGCCATATTATACACTTCAATAAGGACTGCCAAATTAGACCCTGAAAAGGGTATACCAATGTAGACCCCCCGTGCCCCCCCACCCCCCCCAGCGAGGAGATGAATTTAGACAGTTCTTTCTTTAAATGTGGTGTGCAAAGTAGAGGAT
>CM053608.1:15907977-15935020 GCA_028646535.1 Procyon lotor
GAAGCTCCACGTGCTCCACGTAGCTCGCCTGCATCCTGTCCCGTCCCTGCACTGATTATCCTGGGGCCCTGGTGATCAATAGGCATTTGCTCGTTAGTTTGGGGTATGCAGAAGCCTGAGGGAAAACCCCATCCCCAAAGGCACACTGTAGTTGTGTTAAAACCTTTTTGGAGGTTCTGGGGTCACCAGGTCCCATCCGGGTCACAACAGCAGAGCACCTCCCACACTGAGGCAGTCTGGCAACCATCAGGACAGCAGAAGGAAGCTCCCAGCTGCAAACGGGCCAAAGGCTAGGACTGAATGAGGGCTCTCTTTGGTTCGGCATGACCGGGGGAGTAATCCAAGGGTTAACGACCATTCCTGAGTGGGGGGGGAGGGGGAGGGAGTTCTGACCAATAGATTAATCTGTGTGGCTGACAATATTAGCACAATGGACATATAGATTAATTTAGCTATTTTTGGAATGCTAGAGAAAAATCCATCTGGAAGTGTTTTGAGTTGTAACATAATGCTGTCAGATAAAGTCTGAGAAAGAAGACAGTTTGTTAGGCCTGTCACCACCGGTTGTTGCAGACCCGTTATAATCAATTGTACTATCGATCCTTACTCTTGTACATTTTGTCACATGCCTAGGAGTTAGGTTTTTTTTCTTTCCTTTCCTTTTTTTAAAATTTGGTTTGTACCTTTCACCTGAGACAAATCCAGCACTCACCTGAAAAAAACCAAATCTGTTCATTAAAATTCCGTTTTCCTTCGTAGGAAGTACTCAGAGTATGTTTCAAGCTCTGTCAGGGCAGTGCTGGTGATAACAAACGGTCTGCCCTTGCCTCCCAAGTGAGGGCATGTGCTTCCCAGAGGCCCCGGCTTCCCCTCTGCTCTTGCCCTCAGTTCTCTCTGACTCAACACCACGTGCAGCTCTGCCGTGGTGCTGACACTGACCTTGGAGCCACTGCCCAGCTGTGTGATATCAAGAGGGCTATTTCCTGCATTTGGAAAATGGGGTAGTCATTTCTGCCTTATGGGATTATAACAATAGAATAAGATGATTGATGTGTAAGGGCTTTGAAAATCACCAAGTTGGGGACTATGTTTTTAGTCCCAAGTTCTTAAGTTTCTACTGAAGGATGTACTAGATAATATGGATCTTATTTATATTACATGCAAAGGTGGAAAAGAAGATACACTCAAATAAAATAAAAGTATATTCAGCTATAAATCTACCTGGAGTGAAAAAAGAAGTCACACACACACACACACACACACACACCCACACACCCACACCCACACGTGTTAATCTTGGAAAGGCTGAAAGTCACTCCAGAAATAATGTCTTTCAAGGTCAACCTTAGGAAGGGCATCTTCAGGGCCTTTTCCACTCCTCTCCCTGATTTCAGTTCATAATGCCACAGGCTGTCCCAACATGGCCTTGTCCCTCTTCTCCCAATTTTTGTTTGCTCAGTGCATGCTTTCAGGAAGCTTTTAATCATTCCAGAGGTGGATTAGCCTGGAGGAGGTGTGAGGCACAAGTTAGATTAGAGGAGTCTCGTAGTGTCTCAGATCTAATCAGTATTAGTGGATTTTGTTTCATTTTATTTTTTATTCATGCATTTAATGAATGCTTATTGAGCATCTACCGAGAGCCAAGGCCTATTTTAAATTCCAAAGTAAGAATCCCAAACAGTGAAATGTTCTGTTAGACCTGCACAGGGTTTAAATTTTTCAACTTAGCTGTCAACAGTTAGAATTTGGAGAATTTTACATAAAAATTCCAGATTTCTCGCTTGCCTTTAGGTATTATCATTTTTATGAATGGAAACTTTTAATCTAATTAAACCCTGGATGGAGCCTAAATAAATGAAACATAAAAATTGGGGGTTCTTGTTGACATTGTGCAAGCTCTGATTCTGGGCACCCTCTTTTTATTCCTTGGGTTGTGTATTAGTTCAGGCTCCCTAGAATAGGTTTTCTAGCAGAGGCACATGGCCCAGTGGGTACACAGAGCCCCTCTAGGATAGGGCAGAGGGACTGACCTCTCTCCTGGGCTGAAAGCAATAGTGTGATGGGGTTGGTGAGGGGTAGAGACTGACTGAGAGCTCAGACTGAGAGCAGGGTGGCCAGCAAGTGCGCCTAGCCTGGCAGGTGAGGGAAGGGCACTAGCAAGTGCTCAACAAGGCTCTGGAGCTGTGCCAGCTGGGTTTCAATGGCCCCTGGGGAGTAACTCCGGACAGGGCTCCTTGCTTCAGTTCCCTCCGATATAAACTGAGGAAAAGAACAGTACCTACCTCATAGCTGTTAAAAGGTATCGCCTGCGTGGTGCTTAGAACAGCACTTGGCAGGTAGAAAGGCTTAGTCCATGTGAGCTGTCCCTCATTCAACGCAGAGTGATTTGCAGTCCCTAGAAATCAAAATAAGCAAGAGCTCAGTGGAGGCCAGGCATAGACAGGTAGGCATCCTAGACCACGTCCTTGTCCGGCGTCTTTTTATGTTGTTCTAAATATTTGCTTGACAGTTCTTAAGGGGGGGTGGCTGAGTGATTCCAGGAGAGGAGCACTGTAAGGTGAAACCTGTGTTTAAACTGGGCGCCTCCTGCAGCTTCCCAGTGGCGGCTGTCACTTACCTTCTGGGATTGCGTGGCTGAGGTCATAGAATTCCAAGCTCACACGCGTCCCTCTTCAACTTCTAAACTATGTGCATGCCTCTTGGAGAATCTTCCACAGATAAAAAGGAAAGGGAGAGATAGTGCATCATTTGGGCCATTTGATGGGGACCCTTCCTCAGGGAATCTCTGGCCAGGGAGCAGGTGGAGGGAAGGGATCTTGACGGGTCCCTGTGAAGCCCGGTTTGGGCAGGTCCTGTGACGCTGTGGCTGCGGAAACTGAGCCTGGGGATGGGGGATTGGGGGGGAGGGCTGGACTCCGCTTCCAGAAGCTCTGACCGCACTTGGCCACTGCGGTCTGTTTATACACTGGGCATTTAATGAAAACCCATGTTAAAAATACTTCTCGGGGATAAAAAGTACTGCACAGGGAATAGAGTCAGTAGCCTTGTAATAATGTCGTATGGTGACAAATGGTAACTACACTTACCGTGCTGAGCGTAGCGTGCAGGATAGAATCGTCGGATCACGGTGTCGTACACCTGACACTAACATTGCATGTCCACTATATTTCAGTAAAAAAAGGTTTTTTTCCTGCTCATCTCCTGGCAATGTCCATGGTTCCTGGAGGGGCACCTCTGGCAGGGCACCTGGCCAGTGATGTCGGCCGAGGCAGGAGGATCCCGGCGCTCCAGTTTGATGAGCGGTCATCCCCTTCCCAGCCAGTACTAGTGGGGCTACACCTCTCACACCCCTTCAGCAGAACAAAAGCCTTGCCCATGGGCAGGCCTCACCCGAATTGGCAGCATTGCCCAAACATCCTTTGGAAGTTTTGCCTCCTCTGATCGCCCAGCTCAAATGGTGCATCAACTACATGGTAGTGTCCCTGAGACAGGGAGACGTCTCTCTGGTCCATAGGACCTTCTGCACTTTGCTCCATTTCTGGTGATATTTTGCTGCCTCTGGGGGAGTGCCACGAACCCCTGACTATGTGGCATGCCCATTTAGCTCTAACCTCAGAGTACCCCAAAACCTAGTGAGGAAGTGCAAATCGATGCCAGTTTATGGCTGAGTTGGGACTCTGAGCCATCAGGCGGCACAGAAGAGCTGGCAGGGCTCCCCTCAGATGCCCTCAGAGATCAGGCAGAGAACATGAACACAGGGCGATAGGCAGCAGGGAGAGATGGAATTGCAAATTGTGCCCCAACGAAAGGCATTCTGGTTAAAAATGTCTCTACACTGCTGCACGGCACCTGTGGCTTGAGGGGCCTTGGTAAGACAGATGGATAGAGCTCCTGCAGCAAAATTAGAATTTTTATCTTGACTTCCATGTAGATTTTTATCTTGGCTTCTGTGTAGACTTTCCGCTCCTAACTCAGAGCAGGGTGAGCCTGAAGCTAAGGTATCCCCACCTGGGATGCAGTGGTAACTGAGAGGGCCTTCAAACCGCGATGGGGTCTTGTAACCTCTGTCTTTGTAAGGAGCTGCCCCTGATTGTGTGTGTTGTGTTGGCCCTTAAGAGGCACTTGCATTTTAGAAGAGGACATCTGAAGAGGGAAGTCCAAGCTTACTCGAGTGGTTCCCATGACCTCCTGGCTCCATTCCACCATGGAATTGTAGGCCTCAGGATCTGCAGTGAAATCACCAGAGGGGCAAATTTTCCCACCTCTCCCGTCAGCCAGTGGGACGGCAGTGCAAAGCGTCACTATGCCCCTGTGTGGCTGAGAGTAGCTAGTGGATGTCAAGTCACGGGCACATAATCCAGGACTCTCTACAGTTTCCCTCTTTCATCCCACTTTTAAGTAATTTATATTGACCGTCGTCCACACCCCCCCACCAAATGCACTAGCTGTCTGCTCTGAGAAGCTGTGGGCAGAAGAAATTGCAGGCATCTAGGAGTTTGATGGTTTTAGGGGGATCTCTGCCTCACGAGATGAGTCTGGCAGGCCTGAGCAGAGCATCGCGCATCTTCTCAGTGTGTAAAAGGAAAAGACATATGATCCCCTAATAATCAAAATAGTAGTCACGAAGTAATAATAACGGTAATCACAATTGCCCAGAGTGGAGAAATGGAATCATTTCAACACTCACTGTATCATGAGGGAATAAATGATCGGTTACTGCTTGCGTGTCAATTAATGTTCGCCATCCCATTGGCCAAATGAAAATTGGCATATGTCGAGTGAATAAGATTGACTCCTTTAACCAATATGGACTAATTCTGTGTTTTGCATTGATCTGGAAGATCTGTTTGGATTAAAGAAAGTCCGGGTGAAATCCTCTAAATCTCTGCCCAATCTGTACAAGCCCTTCTGATGGATGTAAAAATCCATTCCTCTGACCATAGGCAACGATTAGCTTTTCTTTGAAAGGACATTTGCACAGATGCAGGAGTCCCTCAGAGCAAAAGCCAGGGAAGGTTCAGAGCGGACGCAATGCCTCTGGAGTGTTCTTGCTACTTTATTGTTAGCAGGTTTTGATATTGTCTCACCTTTTCTGTCACAACAAAGGAATGGCGCAAGCTCTCCTGCCCCCGCCCCTCCCTGCATAGCACTGATCTCACCAGGCACTGGAGGAGTTCTTGTGCGTGGCGATACTGGGGTTTCCTTATTCATGTGTCTGTGCTGTGCTTTCTCAATCCCAGGCCGAGTGCAGATGCTGCCCCAGGCGGTCTGTCTCCTGCATGCGCTGCTCGAGAATGGACACACCGTGTATGTTCACTGCAACGCCGGGGTCGGCCGGTCCACCGCGGCCGTGTGCGGCTGGCTCCAGTACGTGATGGGCTGGAATCTGAGGAAGGTACAGTACTTCCTCATGGCCAAAAGGCCAGCCGTGTACATTGACGAAGACGCACTGGCCCGGGCAGAGGAAGACTTTTTTCAGAAATTCGGGAAGGTTCGTTCTTCCATCTGCGGTGTGTAGGTGGCCCCGTCTGCCTCCCCACCCTCTCAGTTTCCTTAGGTGATGTTAGTAGAATGACCTAGAAACAAAGATTCCACCGGAACTGAAAAGACTGGTCACTTGGCTTTGTCTGCAGCCCCCCCCCCCCCCCCCTTCGTCTGGGGCTGCCTTTCTGTCTTGCTTTGGTTGGGCTGTATTTTCTTTGAAATACTTTCCCGTGGAAGCTGTGACTGACTGACACCGGAGAAACATCCACAAGCAATTGGACTGCACAGTGTTCTAGCCCCGGACAGAAAGGTAATGCATGTAGTAGTGCGGCTCACCGACTACACCTTCTCACGGCATCGTCATGCGACCCGCGGAACAGCAGATGGGGGATCCATACATGTGGCCATTTGCACGTTGATGCGCACACACACGTGCACAGCTTTTCTGCCCCGCTGAACTGAAATGATACAAGGAGAGAGCTGGTCAGTCGCCAAAGAAGGGAATATGGGTAGAAGCGTGGACTGAGAGAGGAGGCGCTCCCGTGACTGAAAAGTCCTGGTGTCAGCATCCTGCTTCCTGGTTGTTCTAGTCGGTTCCAGGCATCACCTCCTCTACCCACAACCCTGTGTGACAACCACAGTATTGTTATTGTCTCTCTGGTGTAATTGAGGCTCAGCGAGCATAGACAGCTTGTCGTAGGTCTTGTCGCAGGTCTCAGAGACCAGCTGGCGTTTAAAGCCCACGTTTATGTGACTCATTACTTTCCACACAACTTGTTGGTTTTCTAGCGCAGGGTAGTGGAGTCTGTGTCTCTCTCTCAGAACAAGGTAGTTTTTCCACAGCAGTTTCTACAGTTTGTGATTAGTTGCCAAGGAATTTAGGAAAGTAGTTCTATTTTGTGCCACCCAATTTAAAACATGGTGGGCTGTCCCAACACCCGAGAGGCCTGAGCCATAGCTCACGAGAGGAGCCGCAGTCCGTGGATAATTGTTGCACAGCTCATGAGCGGTCCTGTTTCAGCCCTCAGTTTAAAAAATCACACAGTAACTGTGTCCCCAGCATATGTGGCTCACAAGCCAAGGTTCTGTCAGAAGTGCAAAGATGAACCAGACCCTGCCTTCAAAAAGCCCAGAAGCAGCCCGATGTTCAATCAGCCATCCCGCAGGATTGACCTATGAATGATATGCCAGAGTAGGGGGAAGGGGAAGTAGCTTTTATCGGGTGCCTTGTATGTACCAGGTGCTTTTCAATTTTAATTGAACCTTTATGGTACCCTCCGAGGGCAGTTCGTTACCTCTGATATAGAGCCGAGAAAACGAAGGATCAAATAGTTGTCAGCTGCCCAGCATCACCTGGTGAAGAAATGGACGAAATGAGATACAAAGCTAGGTTTGTCTAATTCAACACCCATGCTTTTTCTGTGAAATGGCAATACCTGCTTATTTTTCTGCTCTTTTTTTTCCCTTCCATAATTACTTGTTGATAGATATGAGAGACTCTGAATTAGGAAGTAGTGGGATAAGAAGGACACAAGGTGAGTCACACTGGAGTTCAGGGGAGGCAGGGATGTCTTTACTGTGGGTGATGGCTTTAGATTTGTCGGAGAACGCCGGGCAGCTCACATTTCTCCTGCAGATTTACCAAGTTAAATTGGTAAGTCAGGACTGAACATTATGAAGTCTAGCTCCCTTGCTAAAAATAACTAGAGATAGCTATTATATCCAAGTAACCCATTTATGGTTATAATGTGTTGTGTAAAACTTAGCTCTAAAAATGGAATATTTCTAACCAGTTTGTGTGTGTGTGTGTGTGTGTGTGTGTGTGTGAATTTCTTTAATATCTAAGAAGCTCAGCTATGTGAACTCCACTTTAGAAGGACCTTTCCAGGTGGATTTTCCTTTCTCCTCTAATAGGAAAAATCAGTTTAGGGCTATTAAAGAATGTTTTGGAATAACCTCTCTTATCCTCAATAAATGGATGTCCCATGTATTTCAAAATTACCTGGAATTTTGCTGAATAAAAGCATTAAGATGACTTTTATTATAGGGTTAAAACTTTTTTTTTTAACTTAGTCTGAAATCTTAAAAAATAGTTTCCTTGAAGAAGCATTCAGCTGAGCTAAATTGTTTTTCCTTGCACTCTTATTTTCTCAATCGTTGATGAAAATTGGCAGTTACAGGGCAAAAGGAAGACAAAGGTGAGGGCCTCGCAAAGAAATGAGGATGAAAACCTCAAAAGTGTCATAGAAAATCAAAGTAGGAATGATGCCATTTAGCCGTTTGTCCCTAGCATTAACAAAACTTTCTGGGCATAGATTTCTTAAAGAAAATCATGAAATGTCACTCATGGTTAAGCAATGTCCAAAAAAGTTTGTTTCTTTAAACTTGAATCGTGGTCCCTCAAATATTCTGTGTGCAACGTTAGGAAGTATCTAGAAAAAGAAACACATTCTTCTGACCAACTTAAGGTGTGAGTGAAAGCCACTTGGCTTTGCCTAAGAAATAATGGTGAAAAAATTCGTTGGGTAAATTACCTTGGTAAGAAGAGAGTGATGAAAGGCAGGCTCTGAAGACAAGTTAGATAAAGGAGAACTTGCCACAAAGGAAAAACACCGAGTCGGTGTGTTCAAAAGTTACACAGGGTCTTGTAGATAACCTAGGTAAGTCCTTTATTGTTCAGAGGAGAACAATAAAGATACAGAGCAACAATTCCTGTAGTAAGAGTTTTAATTGAGGCCCAGAGGGGAAGGCAAAGTGAGGAAGAGGATTTATTCAGATTTACTGAGGGATCACAGCAGAATTCATGAATGAGAACAGCCATACGGGGAGTGGGGATGAATTGGTGTGAGGATTAATGGAAATTGGAGTAAGTGGAAGAAAAATGGCTAAAATGAGAAAAAGCAAAGGGCAGTGAAATTTCCAAAGGGAGAAAAGGCAGGGGTTTCCTTTCACGAAGTCAGTCTTGGGAGATGGAGAAGGCAGCTGTGACCACAGGAACAGAGGTGACTCAAGGTTACGTACCCAAGAGAGAGGGGCATGCTCTGTAGCCACTGACTTCCCTTTGGGACTACATTACAGCAGGAAAAAGGAGCAGCTGTAAATAGGGAGAAGCTTAAGAAAAGGAGGGGGGTGCCTGGGGAGCTTAGTTGGTTAAGCGTCTGACTTTGGTTTAGGTCATGATCTTGGGGTCCTGGGATGGAGCCCTGTGTTGGGCTCTGCACTCAATGGGGAGTCTGCTTCTCCGCCTGCGCGTGCTCTCTCTCTCTCTCTCAAATAAATGAAATATTAAAAAAAGAAGAAGAAGAAGAAAAAGGAGCCGCTGGGTGGAATGTGCTGACCCCAAAGTGGCTTGTTACCTGTAAGGAAAAAAAGTTCCCACAGAAGATGGGATTGAGAATAAACAAGAAAGGGTGGATTAAGCTACCTCTCACTTTAATGATAATAATAATAATAATATTAATATTAATAATGGCAGTAATAGTAACAGGAAGAGGGAGGTCAACGGTAGCAAAAAAATTCTAGCAAAAAATTAATTCATTCTAACAATATAACAACAGCAGTCACAGCAATAGGAAGGGGAAGGACGATATTAGCAGCTACTTCATTCATTCTAACAATGTTAAAAGCAAAATACTAAAGATAAGGCAGGACATTGGTAATAACAACTTCATTCCCTCCTTCCCTAACCCATGGCTCCAAAAGACTTTCCTGATTTGATTAGTGGAAACATACTTCCTGTTGCTTGGGTTCGAACCTCAGAGTCATTCTTAGCTCCTCTTTCATTCCAGACATCACATTTAGTCCATTAAGAAAACATGTCACTTCGGGTGCAAGCCTAAGACCTCCCAGCACATAGCAACCTGCCCCATGTTATATCTCTGACCTCCTCTCCCACCACCTCCCAACTCATTCTGCTGTAGCCACACTGGCCTTCCTGCCCTGTGAGTATACAGGCCAGCTCCTACCACAGGCCACTTGCACTTGCTGTTCTGTCTGCCCGGTGTGCACCGGCTCGGTGTCTGCCCTCCTCCACGATGCCTCTCTGGACCAGCCTATCAGCAATTGCCACCAACTGACCCCAACCCCAGGCCTCCCCCTCCTCCTTCCCTGATTCATTTCTGTTCATGGAACTTAGTCCTGGCCAATATGTTACATAATTTGCTTATTTGTCTTATTGTCTGCATCCCCTCACTACAATGTAAACCTCAAAAGACTGAAGTTGGGCCTTCAGCGTATGAGTTTGGACGGCGGGGGCATAATTCAAACCGTAAACCTACAGACAGTATCTGCCTGATACTGTGGAGAGTGAAAAACCCAAGAAGGTTGGAGGAGAGTGGCAATTTGGAGGAAGGGACTAGAATGGCTTGAGTTTCCTTTTTTTTTTTTTTTTTACAGGTTTAGCCTCATGGTAAGACAGCAAAACAACACTGACAGAAAACCTTCTTGTTTTCGGCTCAGGAATCCAGACTTGAGCAAAAAAACAAATAAGGCTTTCCTTGGTGACAGAGATTAGTTGTAGAAGAAACGTGCTCTCTCACAAGCTGGACAAATTTCCGAGGGCTTCTGGATAAAGTTTTCTCACTCTGGAGGAAGGACGACAGGAGGAGATGCTCTTCCTTCCTTTGGTGGTGATTGTGTGTGGATGTGGGATCCCCACTAGCGGGACCGTCTTCTCACCAGCCCGGGAATCCGTCCACACAGCAGGACGGAGGAAACAGACTGCTGAAGCTGAAGCTGCTGGTCAAGAGCCCTGAGGTCTGCCCATCTTCTTGACTCCTGGTTGTGTCTAACAATTATTTCTTTGTGTTTGAGCCAGTTAGAGTGGCGTTTTCTGTTGCTTACAGTGGAAGGCATTGGAAGTGGTACGCTGCCAGCGCAGATATTATAGTTTTAAAAACAGTCATAACTTGTGGCATTAGAACACATTTTGATTCCAGATATCATTTGAACAGCTTATGTTTTACATTTTGCTTCTATCGGGAGCAGTGCCTGAAAGTGGGTTTCAGAGGACAGTTCTTGAAAGGAAGATGGGAGCTCTTGAACGATGACCCGCACATTTGAATTTTGTGACAGAGAAAAGTAATCTGTGGTGGATCTATTAGACTTCAGAACTTGTATATATTTGTGACTTCTTTCTTTTTGTTAAAGATTTTTTAAAAGATTATTTATTTATTTATTTGACAGAGAGAGAGATCACAAGTAGGCGGAGAGGCAGGCAGAGAGAGGGGGAAGCAGGCTCCCCGCTGAACAGAGAGCCCGATGTGGGGCTTGATCCCAGGACCCTGAGATCATGACCTGAGCTGAAGGCAGAGGCTTTAACCCACTGAGCCACCCAGGTGCCCCAATATATATTTGTGATTTCTTGATATTGTCCTTTAAGCAGTGGTTCTTATCTAGCTAGCTGAAAGCTAACCCCAAATGGAAGATACTGAGAAAACTCTCTCCATTTTTTTCTTGGCAATAAACAAATACACTCCACAGAATTACACCTTCAGGTAATCTCCAGGCCTTATATGACACAGGTAATCTTAACATCTAGCCAAGTAGCTAACAAAAAATGAAATGGATGGGGAGGGCTTGGCCTTTATGACTTCTTTTCCCTACATTTAGACAGAAATTATACTGAGTATAAAGATTTTTTTTATTTTTAAGAAGTAGAAGAAGAAAGAGAAAAAGAAAAAGGTAAACTGCAGAGGAAGAAACAGTAAAAATAATAGACTTTTCAGAAATGGAATACTTATCCCCTGAGCATATGAATTGGCTTTTCACATTTAAAAAGTAGAATTCTCAAGTAGAAATTTAAATGAGAGAAACTTAGGATGATTGCTATGACAATGTTCAGTGTTTCCAGTTGTACACTTACATTATAAACTCAGAACAAGTTCTTACCTGATAAAACTTATATTCAAAAATCCAGTGCAACTCAAATTCAGAATATTCTTTGGTTGAATAATTGGCTGCTTTTTTCTCATGTAAGGTCACTCAGAATGTAGTAAAAATGTATTTATATATTTCATATCACTGATCTTGTGCCGAGGAGCTCTTTTATCACCTTTAAAAGATGTCCTCTTTATCATTTTTGTTTATCTTTGATTTCTCAGCATTAATTTAGTGTGGACATGAAATATGTGGTTAATATACATTATAGTTGGAATGGAATAGTTTAACAGTTAGACACTGGGTTACTGTAGCTAGAGGGTATGATAGGATTTCCAGGAATTTGTCCGTGAGAGAAAGACTTTAAGCTTGATATAATCTGGACGTTATCATTAGACCAAAGGACAGAAACCCAAGAATAAATTGCAGGTAGCCGAAAGAGTAGTTCAAGGCAGACAGAAAATATGGGGCCATTCAAATAAAAGACAGGATGAATTCCTGTACTGTGATTGTATCAAGCATTATGCCAATATTACTACAGGACATTACTTGGTATTCAATGAATAGGATTGCTGTCATTTAAAACCTGAACTGTAAACAATTAGTATTAAATGATCTGGCATAGCCTCAATGATATGGATTACAAAGGAGAAATGCAGAAGATGGATGGTGAAAGAATAGATAACTGGACCTTGAACAGAATAGAGTAGATAATTGTCATTGTCACACCTATCAAGGCTTTTCTCAGTTCTTAGTGAGAGAAAACTCAGAATTCACTGAATGCAATTTAGTTTGCTTTATATGGTTGTTGGAGAAAATGAAATATATTTTCATTCAATAGAGATCCTATTGTTGCCTTCTTAAAGTTAAATGACAAATCCAAAAGTGGATTTAGGGTTCAGACAATTTAAGTGAATATTTTGGACCCATTGTGGACAAACAAGGTAAGCATCTCCTATTTCTTACAGAATGGTATTCAAACAAAACTTATATCTGCCCAGCACCTCCCAGGTTCTAGGGACTTAAGCCATTTTTGTTTATTGTGGTTATTTGAGCTTATTTCTGTTGGCTTAGTTTTTATTTAAAAATTGTTTTTGCTTTTTCTCTTTTCTCCTGTCTTGTTTTTATTTCTGATTTTAATTATTTCTTCTCCCTTACAAGGAAAGAACTTTGACATTGACTTATATCTACTTGTCTTTACCTTGCCTCATGTTGGCATGTAACATTACAATGATCGTTACGGGATGTTTTTGGTATACTTTCTCTTTTCTGTTGTTAGCTTTAAAAAAGAATCTGTTAGGGATGACAGAACATGTTCGTGAGGACCTACTTTTCATTGCCAGACTTATAATCCCCACACCATCCCATTTTTGATTTCTTACATCTCCCAACTTCCATTGTAATTGAGAACTTTAAGCCCAGTCACTCTGAGCATATTAGTATCCACCTCCCTTGGGTTCTGTGTCTCCTCATTAGCCACAGCTTTCTTTCCTTTAGTTAGTTCACTCATCCATCCCCACACTTCCAAAAGCATTCTTTCATGCTGAAATATCTTATCTGCTGGGTAATCCTTCTTACCTTTCTCTTCCTGGTTGCAGGTGGATTTCTGTCTTCAGATTTTTCATTGTAATTTCCATTCAGATGTCAGGAGGAAGAGTGTGTTTGCCATTTTAAATCAGAATTTTCTCAATCATCATCTATAACAGTGACATCCAAATCTCAGTCTCAATTCTAAAGCTCTTTCTTGAGGGCTAGGGCTACATATCAAAATTTTTTTCTGAATGTTTTTATTTGGACATCTCCCAGTCAGTATGCCACAAACTGATGTTTTCTTTCTTTTGCCAAATCTCTCATATTCTTGTTGTTGTTAGGCAGACTGTGGCAGGACTTTCTCTTCAGTTGCTTGAGTCAGAAAACTGAATGTCATTTCTGCCATCTCCTTCCCTTCCCGCTTCTAACCACTCAGCAAGTTCTCTCAATTAAACCTCCTACATACCTCTTAAATGTGTTCGTTCCCAACTATCAACTCTGACAGTTGACTAAAGGATCTTGACTTATCTTTCTGTTGCTATTCTTACCCCAGAGAAACCGTTCTCAAACTCAACTGTGATACTATCTCTTCCTTGCTCACCACTTCTCAATGGCTCTTCATTGTTCTTCGGAAAAAGTGTAAGAGTTCTTATTGTGATATGTAAGGCACTTCTTTATGATCTAGACCACACTTTTCCCTCCATTCTCTTGTCATTCCAAAATCCCCCATGAATATTCTTCAGTGATAGCTAATTACTTATGCCCTTTGTACCCTCTGGTTTTTACATATTCTTTTTTCCTCTGCCTGGAGTCCTCTTTCCTCCCATCTGTGGCTGGCCAGCATTTCAACTCTGCCTGCAGGTCTCCAAGGTGACCCTCTCTGAGATATCTTCAGGAGTCCTCAAGTTTGCTCCTCGCAGGCATTTTCATAGGACCCCATGTGGCTGGTCTTGAAGAACTTAACACGCTGCACTATAACTTCTTCAGGGAGGACTTGTAAATAGTGCTTAGCAACATAGGCTTTTGCACACTCTTATATTATTTAAACTAAATACTTCTTTGGATCCTGTGCCCAGATCTAATTTATGTTTTGTTTAAGAGAAATGTGGGGAATATATTACATGAAAACTTTTTAAAAATATAAGTTAATGATTGGGATAATTTATTTAATGAAAATACTATCAAAGGCTTGCTTTTTGTGTGTATGTGTGTTAAGCATTTTAAGAACTATTTTCTATATACTACTAGTATTTAATGATATTAAATAACAAAAAATATCATATATTAACCTCAGAAAGCCTTGATCCTATAAAATATCCTGTTGTATTTTCAACCCTATCTCTTGCTGACAATTGCATGTATTCAATTCCTCTTTGGTTTGCCTCATAGGCTAATACCAATGGCCTTGCAAAAGGAACATTCTTAGGAAATGTATTGTGCATAACTCTATGCACATAAATAGTGCATAATTCTATGCACTAAGAGTATTGTTGATTGTATTACATTGCACAGTATTGTCCCAGTGAGTGATCTCATGGAAGAAATTCCTTATGACCAAGATTTAAGCACAGTTGTTATTTTCCTGAGCCATTAAAAACAATATTTTATGCAACTGTGAAGCTTACTAATAGGTTTTCCTCTTCTCTACTTATATGTAGTATAAGTATATGTAGTATAGTATATTTCCTCTCCTCTACTTATATGTAGTATAAACTTTTGAACTAACTTTACTCCTGGGCCTTCCTTTTATTTCTACCCATTTTTACTCCATTGCCTCATTTTCTTATTTCAAATTTTATTTTCATTTTGCTATATTGTTTGATACATTATAAAATGTCGTATTTAAATTCTTTTGGAGGAGGAGAGGTAAAAATCAATACACAAATAAAATTGTTGCCATGCAATCTATTCAATGCAATCTCTCTCAAAATACCAATAGTATTTTTCACAGAACTAGAACAAATGATCTTACAATTTGTATGAAACCACAAAAGACCCCAAATAGCCAAAGCAATCTTGAGAAAGAAGAACACAGCTGGAGGCATCACAATCCCAGATATTAAGATATATACAAAGCTGTTGTAATCAAAATAGTATGATAATAGCACAAACATAGACACATATATCAATGAATAGCATAGAGACTCCAGAAACAAACCCATATTTATATGGTCAGTTAATCTATGACAGAAGAGGTAAGAATATACAAGGGAGGAAAACAGTCTTTACAAATAAATTATATTGGGGAAACTGGACAGCTATATACAAAGAATGAAACCAAACCACTTTCTAACACCATATGAAATAATAAACTCAAAATGGATTAAAGACTTAAACATGAGACTTGAAACCATAAAACTCCTAGGTTTAGGAGTAGGTAATTCTAGTACCACAGAAATAGGCGGTAATTTCTGTGATATCCAACATAGGAACATTTTCCTGGATGTCTCCTCAGGCAAGAGAAAAGCAAAAATAAACTTTTGGGACTACAACAAAATAAAAAGCTTTTTCACAGCAAAGGAAACCACCAAAAAAATGAAAAGGCAGCCTACTGATTGGGAGAGGATATTTGCAAATGATAGATCTGATAAGGGGTCAATATCCCAAATATATAAAGACCTTATATAACTCAACACCAAAAAACTGAAAATACAATTTAAAAAGTGGGCCAATGACCCGAGTAGACATTCTTTCAAAGAGGACATACAGACGACCAAAAGACAAAAGAAAAGATGCTTAACATCACTAATCATCAGGGAAAAGCAAATCAAAACTACAATGAGCTATTATTTCACACAGGTCAGAATGGCTAAAATCAAAATGGCAAGAAATAACAAGTGCTGGCAAAGATGTGGAGAAAAGGGAAAATTTGTGTACTCTTGGTAGAATATAAATTGGTGTAGCTGCTGTGGAAAATAGTATGGAGTTCCCTCAAAAAACTAAAAATAGAAATGCCATATGATCTAGTAATGCCCTGCCTGGGTATTTATCTAAAGAAACCAAAAACACTAATACAAAAAGATATATGAACCCCTGTGTTTACTGCAGCATTATTTTCAGTAGCCAAGATATGAAAGTGACCTAAGTGTCCATTGATAGATGTATGGATGAAGAAGACGTGGTATATATACCAAATGGAATATTACTCAGTCATGAAAAAGAATGAGATCTTCCCATTTATGACAACATGGATGGATGTAGAACATGTTATGTTAAGTGAACTAAGTCAGAAAAAGACATATACCATATCATTTCACTTATACGTGGAATCTAAAAAACCAAAACTCATTTACAAATAAAGACCAGAAGCAGACTCATAAATAGAATGAACTGATGGTTGCCAGAAGGGAGCGGGAATCTCTGAAACTAATATTACACTGTATGTTAACTAACTGGAATTTAAATAAAAACTTAAAGAAATGAAAGGTGGACAATGGGTAAAATAGGTCAAGGAGGTTTCAGCCATAAGATAAATAAGTCATGAGGATGGAAAGTACACTCTAGGCAATATAGTCAATAATATTGTGATTATGTTGTGTGGTGACAGATGGTAACTATGCTTGTTGTGGTGAGCACTGCATAATGTATAGAATTGTCAAGTCACTATGTTGCACCACTGAAACTAATATAACATTGTATGTCAACTGTATTTCACATTAATTTTAATAAAAATTAAAAAAATCAAAGAATCAGAAAGGGAAATAACCAAGAGACAAACACTATTTACATTTTGTCATATTCTGTCCAACCCTTTGTTTCTATCTGTGGGTGTGGATATATGTGTATTTTGCAATATCAAAGTCATATTTTATATAAGAAATAATGCCATGTTGAAGCACTTGCACCACAGAGAGGCTGACGTTATGAAAATTATTGGTATAAATGTCAAAAAAGGTGAAATGTCATAAATGTTTCAGGGTAAAATGATAACTTTGGAAATGAAGATACCCTGAAAATAGTATTGTCTTTTATCCTTCACCTCATGGACACAGATATCAGAACATTTTCTCAAACCTACAGAATGTCTCCCTGCTTATGTGTTAATTTGATTGTAGATGCAGTCTCATGACTAAGCAAGAATGAACTAGAATTTAGGTCATCGTCCTAAGTTTCCTGCACATCTAGAATTTTACAGATGGAAGAATGTGTTTTCCTTTTCTTTTTCTAACTAATCCAGCAATTTACTGAATCTCTATAATTTCTCTTGTAATCAGTAGAGTAAATAATCTGTTGTGACCACCTGTTCTTCGTACATATTTACACTGTTGAGCATATAAACAGCTGCAGTCCTCAGAAAGTCATAAATAAAGCCCACGACTAAAAGATCAGGCAAACTTAGTGACCTGTTACACTTTTAGGTGTCTGAGTAGTGGAATTCTCTCTTCCACAGAAAACTGCAGATTCTATAGCCAGTGTCATTATATTGTCAGTATTCCCTTTTAAAGTTGGGACCAAGTTTTAATTTTTTGCCTATTTATAGTATATTATTTTCTCCAAGGATAGTGAAAATTTGTTAACTCATTCCTAAAAAGATTTGTATTTAGGTACACAATAAAGTTTTGAGTGTTTTTATTTTTATTTATTTAGTTTCAGGTTTTTATTTAAATTCTAGCTAGTTAACATAGAGTATGTAATATTAGTTTCGGGAGTAGCATTTAGTGATTCATCACTTACATGTAACACCCAGTGAGGTTTTTTTCAAGTAGGCTCCATGCCCAGTGAGGAGCCCAACACAGGGCTTTGACCTCATGACCCTGTGATCAAGACATGAGCTGAGATTGAGTCAGACACAACCGACTGAGCCACCTAGGTGCCCTAAATATTTTCAGTATATTAAGCTGATGACTAGAAAATGGAGGTGACACTTTTTGGAAGATACTGGATCATTACATATATGAACCAAATTGATAAAGGAACCCTGCACCTGGCAAGCAGGGATTGGAGTTGTGTGTAAAGAAAATTTATTTTATTACTTAGATAGCTACATGGTCCTAGATGTGCATAAGGAATAACAAATGATATAAAACACGTTTCTTTTGCAAGATAATTTTGTAATGTCCTAAGCAAATGTCCTAGTTTAGTTTGAAGCATTTGCCAATTTTCTTTCTCCAAATATTACTTTCACAAAAACACTTGTGGTTAGTACAGAATGTATTTTCTCTCAGTGGTCTCTTTTCTTTCAGACCACAAAGGACTTTTTGACCCATGATATATAATTTTTGATCATCCTTTTTAATGACAGAAATAAAGGACACATAAACCAACTCCACATTTTAGTCAGGAGTCAGTCTTCCCACAGCTTATGGTAGAAATGTTATCAATAAGATATTCTGCAAAAACATAAAAGGGAGAAACCTGGATTAGTAGTAGTTCAAGTGAAAACAATCTAGGTATTTAAATGAGCCAGGCATTTGTTTTTGCTGCTAAGAAGGCTAACAGAATGACAGGCTGACTCATTATACACACACAAAAAATACAAACAAGTAGTGCTCAGGTCCTGATCACAAAAAAATGCAAAACTCTGACTACTAATCAATTGAAGAATTATATTCAGTTCTGTCAAGTTTGAAGTAGGATATTGACATTTCCAGATTAGACAGTTTTCTGAGAAGGACTTCTGATTTCTTCAGAAGTAGAGGTGGAGAAAACAAGGCTCTGAGATCTTTTGTACTAGTATTTCCACCTTTTGAGAAATCATGCAAACGCTTACTGTCTTCCAGGTGTTGTGTGGGATTTCACTCATTTAGCAGTCACGGTGGCTTTGTTCGGTTGGATGTAATTACCAAAATATGTGGAAAGGAGCTTAGGAAGATTCACTTGGAGAAAGGGAGACGATGGAAAGAAATGACACTTTTTAAATGTTTGAGGGATCAGTATATAAATAAGGCAATTAATTACCTTGCACTTGCTGCCCCGAGGGCGGAGGTAAGATTCATGGTCAAGAATTATAGGGTGGTAGATTTCTGCCTTCTTTAAGAAAGGACTCTCTAAATAGACTTGGAAGATGGTAAAACAGATTGCTTTGTGAGATAATGAGCTTCCCATCACTAAATTAGTTTAAGCCAGAAGTTGAAAAATTTCCCTCCAAAAATGTTTGAAAGAGGATTGATTACCGGATGGAAGATTTGATCATATGACTTCTTAGATCCTTTTCATAGTTAATAATCTATGCTTCAAATGATTGATTTAGGTCAACTTTCAATTTCTTCTTTTTCCTTGAACATTAAAAGCTACGGATGAACATTTACCAAGGGAACCAAAGGACATGGGAGGGAGGTACCCAAGTCCTACGATGCTCAAAGAGAAAACTGGATACTCACTCAGCTCTTACCATTTCCCAGTGATGTTGGAGAAGACAGGGTAAAGAAAATGTAACAGCCTAAGTGAGTGTGAACATTCTGTAGCTTGGCAGAGGGTTTCATATTATGTATGTAGGGAATACGTCACTAACTTGTCTGGGGCCAAATGGGGTGAGCTGTGGCTTCTCCACAGAGGACAAGAAGGGTCAGAGCCTTCAGGGGAGAAGCAATGGCCATCTTTGCCACAGGAGCCAGCCCCTGAAGTCAGGTAGAGTTCACGTAACTGGCTTGATGGGGTGTAAGTCATCTTCTCTGTGTACTTTCCATGTAAGGTTTTTATTCAGAATTCTTCATGAAGACTTCGCTTTAAGACATGCTTGACAAAAATCCAATCTGTGGTCAGTGAAACAAATTCCACATTTGAATTTGCTCATTCTTGAAACCAGTTCTAGCTTAGTGACTGACAGTTCTTGAATTGTTGTTAGATTAGGTATATTGACTGGTTGAGTCCTGTTTGCCTGTCCATTTATGATTTTAACTTTGAGCCACATATGGAGTCAGATCAAATTAAATGGCCTCAGAGCACTCCTCGAGGCAAGTGTCTTAGAGGTGCGGATTTTCCTAGTTACTTAGTCGTCTGGCTAAATACCAGCCCTGCCTTCCCGTTGGAAGAACTTGATTGCTTTTACTGTTTCATAAAACAAGAGCTGTTTGTTGTGATGAGGTCTCAGCCAAGTACATTAAAGAGAAGGATACTTGTGAATATGATCATATTTCTCAAATAAATAATCTCCGGAGTTGTTTTCTCCTTGTTTCCCCTGCTGTTTAATTTCTTCCCTTTGACATAATTTGCTGCCTGTTCAGTTAAAGCAATTAGATATTTGTGTTAATTAGATACTTGTTGTCTATCCCAAAGTGGAGGTACTTAGCTCTTGAGGGGAGCTGGCCCTTAGATGCTCGTTCTGGGAGTGAGTTGTTTTGTTTTGCTCTTTTCTCTGTGGCACACGCCTATCAATTTCTTCAGCCGTGTATGGCTCTCTCAAAATGCATTAATCTTAAATGCGCCTGCAAAGAAGCATTTCTTCTGCGCCATCTGTTTAAAAAAGTGTCGATTATGCTTTTTTCTTCTTGTGTACCTCTGGAAAAGAGAGATGACCAACTCAGGAGGCAAAACGAACATTTCCTCTCACTTAGCAAGATCTTGAACGGCTAAGGAGGGGGTACTTGTGAAACGAGTGCAGGGGTTAACAAAGATATTTTCCTGTAAGTGCGGAAGGCAAAGTCATTTTACGAAAGAAAATAACATGGAAAGGGCATTAGTGAAATGGTTTAGTTCTGATACTTCTGGCTTTGCAAAGTGCGTGCGTGTGTGCATGCATAAGTCATCATGTGTACACCCAACTCTCTCCCGGTCCTGTGTACTCTCTGCCCCCACAGCCACTTGCAGGAGCAACGCGCCGTGTCCAGCTGCTGGTCGTGGCACAGGTCAGGGAGAGGAGAGAAGCAACAGGAGGTTACAAAAGCTGGTGCTGACCTCACAAGAAAACAAGAGCTTTGAAGTACACATGTGATTTTCCTTTTACCTGCTCTTCCTCTTGGTTTTGTTACCCTGAACATTGGGCAGCTTTGGGATGGAGATGACGTGAAGATTGAAGAGCTGTGCCGTCTCCCCGCCCAACCCTCTGCCCCACCCCACCGTCCATCAGAGCAGCGGTGCCATCCCCTTTCAAGCCACAAACTCGTGTCCTTTTCACTTCCTCCGTCATCTTCATTCTGTTCATGCACTTTACTGCTAAACCAAATTTCATCTCATCTCATGCTTCCCCTTTAGGTCTGTCTCACCTTTTTCTCACGCCCACTGGCTAACAAACCTGTCCCAGATACTTTTTAATTTTGTATCTTGATCAATGTCACTCTCCTCCTGGACTTCCTGCCCATACCTGTTAACACTCAAATGACTGTCCTCCACGCAGTCTGTGTTGTTTTCTCCTCCCATCTCTTAGCCTCTCAACGTTCTTCCTAAAACACCCCTTCCTGTCTTCCCTCAGAGCCTTGTAGTGCGTTGTCACTGGTTATGTTGTCCAGAATTCTAAGATGTACATACGGTACATCACAGCCTGTCAGGTACAAGCCTGGAACTTCATTTCCTTAGTTTCTATTCATTGGTTCATGGGTCATTTCTCACGTTAGGCAAACATGTCCCAAACACCCATGATACAGTCATCCAGTCCAAATGCCAAGCCTTTAAGAAAATAGCCTCATAAGCCTAGAGCAGTTTCTTCTTTTAAATCCCCCAGTTGTGTCTCTCCTGCCATTAAACGGCCAAGATCATCGCTTTTCCACGAAGCCTTTCTAGATTAACCAGAGGGGACCTGCACTTTATCTTCTGGAATACAGGATTCCCAGCGACTTCAATGAATATCTCAGCAATCACCCTTTTTTTTCTTTTTTACCTTCTGTCTTGTTTCTAATGTCAGCACAGCACATCCATAGATGATGTTCTTAATTGGATTATCACAGAGTTATATAGAGGCTACTCTGTGTGCATGTCTGTGTTTGCAGATTTCGAGAGGGCTCAAGCAATGGATTCACGTACAGAGAGTCCAGCCAAACATGTGCTATGAGTATACAGTTGATTCTTTGGACTGATGATGAAAGCGGTATCAAGATATCATTCCGGTACTAGACATGATAGTAGTGGTAATGGTTTAAAATGAACTGGGTTTCATACCAATTCTTCGATGGACTTACTAGGATTGTTTTTCTTTGCTGATGCAGAGACTGAGGTACAGAGGGGTTAATACCTTTTGAAAGGTCACCCAGCTTGTAAGTGTTCTATGCAGGGTCAACATCAGGCCGTAAAACCCTACTCTCCGCTGCTATGCCACATTGCCTTATAGCTGATTTACTTTTAAATCTATATTGAAGGCAACCCAAATTCATGGCTTTTCAAATAGAAAAATAACATTTAAAATAATTAATAAAAAACTATGAAGCAAATGTTCATGTCTTGGCATAGCTCCAATCGATTCTGGTTAGTAATTTAGAAATGTTTTCCACATGAAATTTTAATACAATATATAAATATTAAAAATTAATATAAAATGTAAATACATGCTTTTAAAAACATAAATTTTTTATTTATACCAGGGTGGTGAGGTTATTTTTCTATATGTATAAAATACAAGTGGGGAAAAAAGTGATATCTAAGAAATTAATTACACAGATGTGCCAGATTAAATTATACGTGTGTGCTGCCTACAGACGTTCATGCAGCACACTGGAATAGCCGAATAGGGGGTGCAAGAGCCCTAAGCAATTGATTTCTTTTCATGTGCAGTCAAAATTTCCTGGATTTATTTATGGATTTGGTTTTCATTTTCTTCTTTCTCTTTCTGTTGGAGGTGAAATTGAATAAGAATCTAGACTCTTGGTAAAGCAGTTCTCAGTCGATGGAAGTAAATTTCCATAGCTAGTCACCTGGTTTGAGATGTATCCTGTAATAGGGTAGAGAGCTGTAAAATGAACAGGGAGGATTATATAGGGCTTCTTTATCAATAAATCCAAAGTGGGGAGGGTGAGAGAGAGAGCGAATCCTAAAACCAGAGGAGCTCAATCTCATGATCCTGAGATCATGACCTGAGCCAAAATATCGAAAGTTGGACACTTAACCAACTGAGCCACACAGGTGCCCCGAATATAAGTTTCCTTGAAAGACAGCGATGTTGGTCTTCCTCTGAGCCACATATATTCCCTTTCTCTGTGGCTGAACTTCAAAATGAAGAATTCCTGTATACCATCTCTGTTTCAGAGAAGAGAAAAGCTAATGGAACAGGTTACGAGGTACACACATCATGGTATAGGACCAGGTACCAGGCATTAGTGATATTAAAGTTAGGGCTAGTGTTCAAGCTGTTCAGAATATGTTTTTTTATATTTCTATAAAGGGTAAGGAACAGAAAAAAAATCTTTTACACATGAGAACATGATAAACCAAGAGATATTTTACTTATCAAGTGTAGCATGTAGTTTTAATTATAATTGTTGCATAATTATTGTTGGGAATTCTGAGCAGTCTCTATCTCTCTCTCAAAAAAAAGTACAGGCTGGCAATTAAAGCCACTTTTTGATTTTCAGGACCAATTCTCCTGTGATAAATAAACCATAAAACATATAATCAGTCCTGGCAAAGTTGTATATTTAACTTTTATTGTCATCTTCCTGTCTCTTTAGGCGTGTTACTCTTCTCCATTCCTCCTTCCCTCTCCCAAACCCCCATAGTGATAAGAGGCCACCATATGAGTGCTAGGAATGCCTCACTCTGGTTCCGTGGCCTGCCCTTCTCAGTTATAGGCCATATCCCCTCTTTCCCCAAGTTATCGGATGTTCCTTCCTACTTGTGACTTACTTTCAGGGTTGGACTATGACTGTATTCTAAATTCTAGATGCAACATGATTAAGTAATAATAGATATATTTAATGCTTTCCCCCAAATCAGACACCGAAAAGAGACCTTCTTGCTCTGCAGAAATCCCTGAGGAAGGAACCCTAAGTAGTGAAATACCTGGCATTAGGATGGTCTAGGTGATCTTTAGAGGCCAGTGGTCCTTATTGGTGTTTTTCAAACTTTGATCTTTTAGCAAACCATCTACATACTTATGTTTAAGACTCATGATTATTTGAAAGGAGAAGTTGGAAGGAGTTGGAGGTAATATGCTTTATTCTATTTTTCCAAAAGGAAGTAATATTGTTAACTAAGGGATTTTTGCAGGAGGATATGAGAAATAAAGCATCAATCTGACTTACTTATTTTTTTCAAATCCTTTTCCTCTTCTTTTGTTTCTTTGAAAGATCTTGATGAACTATTTGATTTATGAAAATTATTCTCGAACAAATGACACTAAATACTGTACACTTTTTAGCAAATTAGTGTTATTTAATTATATATTTTGAAGATTGTAATAAAACTAAATGGGGAAAATTTTCTTCATGGGGAAAACATTATTTCATGTTGAATAGAGTATTTCCAGATATTCTCCTTTGCCTGGGCTAGATTTTCTAAAATAGTAGCTTTTTGTAGAGTCAATATAAAATTTACATTTGTAAGAGCAGCTAAAACTGAATTTTTTAAACATACATATGTTTTATTCTTTACTAGAAATTGAGTTTGTTTAAAAGAGAATTATCTTAAATGGTCCAGTGTATCCAAATGTCTAATATATTTTTCTTGAGTATGATAGTAAATTCCTAAAGGAAACTTTCAAATCTTTGTATATAGTAATATTATTCAGCAAGCATAATAACATTTCTCAAATTCCCAAGAAGTACTACTGTATTTCCTAAAATGATAAGTTTTAAAAAATGTATACACATTTTAGAGATTTTTCTGCATGGCCCCCAAAGAACATAAACTCTTTATGGTTATCCAATTTGGCTTTTGTGAATAAACATTTTATTGTTTTATAATTCTCTAGGGGAAAAATCAATCAACACATTTCCATCCTATATATTTTAATGAAAATTCTCCCCACATCTTCAAATTTACCCTGAAGGCTTTTCTCCCCCTCATTTAAATTACTTAAGATCCTGTTAGTGGTTTGGGATATGAAAATGTATTTTGTAGTTAGAATCACATAACTTTTAGCTTTTTTAACTGGAAGGGATCCTAGGAGATCATTTCTAGAGTAAATTTTTTAGTCTACAGATAAAAAAAATTGAATCTCAAAGAAACTACATAATCCACCTGAGATACCAGGCAGATATACTAATTCCCAGTTCAGGGCACAGATCAGGTCAGCAAACATTTATTACTTACTGGGGACTTCTAAATAATTAAGAAATAATGTCAAACATCTAGGAGCTTACAGTCAAGTAGGTGTGCAGACATGCTAATCGATAATATCAATAGAATGTGTTAAACATGGTAATAATGGAAAATACAGGATAAACATATAAAACAGAAAGAATTGATTCATTTGATAAGTGCTTTTATTATTTTTTTGAACAAACATTTATTGAGCACTTACTAAATGTCAGGTGATAAGTACTAATGAACTAAAATGAGTCCTGATCTCAGTATTCTTAGTCTTTGGAGGGAGAGAAACCAATGAATTAATCACATAAAAGTGTATACTAGAAACTAAAATAGTGCCTTGACTGCGGTTCTAGGAGGGCACACAACAAAAAAACCCGACTGGACTGGGGGTTTGGGAAAGGTTTCACTCCCATCTAGTCACTGGGACAACCCACAAGTTGAAGGAGTCAAGCTCACTGACTTTAGCAGTCAGGTTATAAAGAAAAAAAAATTGAAAACAAATTAGAAATAACAGCTTCTTTTCTAGATAGTTTAGTTTGTGCAGAAAAGGCATACACTAATGGGTATTTGCAGTTTCACAGGCTTGGGAGAGTCACAGACAGAAATAACATCCCCCGTTGCACCAGTGGGCATTACTTCAGTGGCCATTTTCTCCATGGCCAACCACAGAGACCATGGACAGTCTACAGGGCATGGATGCCAGCATGAACACTTCTGTTGCTCTGTCTCTGGACCCAAGATGTCTCAGTCATTTGGTTAATAATTTTTTTGTGTGTGGTAAATTTGAAAAAGTAAGCAATTTCAATCTCACGTTAAGACTTTTTTTCTACTCCAACCTCCCCTCTCTTGTGTCAGATGATTTTGAAGTGGCTGCAGGAATTTATGAGACTCATCTAAGAGGAAATGGAACTGGAGTCTTGAACTTGCATCTAATGGGATATATCTGTGCAGTTTTCAGCCACTTCAAGGCAAAGTTAATAACCATCCTGATATAAGAATGACTTCCTGAAATACTTACTCATCTTGTTCCCTGTGCTGACTCCACTTGGCATTATAACATGAAGGCACAGGGCCAGAGGTCATATCATAGTATGAATGTGGCTTCTGGGGGCCAACACCACACATTTGCGAGAAATGGAAGAACATAAGATGTGAAAGGTACAGAGTCAGAAGCTAGTCTGTGGAAAATCCTTCCAAAGATCAGATCTGTAATACTGTTAGCAGATGACCTTATTGTCATTGATATCAAACCAAAAGGAAAGTTGTCACTTGCTAGGTGTAACTTGATAATGTTGCAAATGTACTTATCAATGCACTAAACTAAGTTAAATTACATTACATTAAATTAAACAAAAACAGGTAAACAGCTGTAGTCAGTGTAGGTAAAGTGATATCAAGAAGGCTGTATCACAAAGGGCTAGTATCCAAAATCTATAAAGAACTTCTCAAATTCAACACCCAAAGAACAAATAATCCAGTCAAGAAATGGGCAGAAGGTATGAACAGACATGTCTGCAAAGAGGACATCCAAATGGCCAACAGACATGAAAAAGTGCTCAACATCACTCGGCATCAGAGAAATACAAATAAAAACCACAATGAGGTACCACCTCACACCAGTCAGAATGGCTAAAATTAGCAAGTCAGGAAACGACAGATGTTGGCGAGGATGCAGAGAAAGGGGAACCCTCCTACACTGTTGGTGGGAATGCAAGCTGGTACAGCCACTCTGGAAAACAGTATGGAGGTTCCTCAAAAAGTTGAAAATAGAGCTACCCTATGACCCAGCAATCGCACTACTGGGTATTTACCCTAAAGATACAAATGTCGTGTTCCGAAGGGGCACATGCACCCGAATGTTTATAACAGCAATGTCCACAATAGCCAAATTATGGAAAGAACCTAGATGTCCATCAACAGATGAATGGATAAAGAAGAAGTGGTATATATATACAATGGAATACTATGCAGCCATCAAGAGAGAAACGAAATCTTGCCATTTGCAATGACATGGATGGAACTAGAGGGTATTATGCTA
>CM053608.1:15935120-15950045 GCA_028646535.1 Procyon lotor
ACTCCTGAACTCACGAAACGAACTAAGGGTGGCTGGGAGGTGGGGGGATGGGGGTAGGGATAGGGTGGCTGGGGTGTGGACATTGGGGAGGGTATGCGCCATGGTAAGTGCTGTGAAATGTGTAAGCCTGACAATTCACAGACATGTACCCTGGGGCAAATAATACATTATATGTTAATAATAAAAGAATTTTTTTTAAAAAAGAAGGCTGTATCACATCCTATATTAGAGTCCAATCAGGAGACAGAAGTGTCACACAGTAATGTAAACAGGAGAAGTTTACTATAAAAAAGTATTAACTATGGGGGGATTACCCACTAAGGAGTAAAGAAAATATAAAGAATGGGAGAATAAAAGCAGATGTGGGAAATAGCTCCCCCTCTAGGGCTGAGGTGGAGCATCTAAGGAAGAAACGAATTTGGAAGATCCTCCTTTCCTCTCTCCTGCCACACGGTGAGACTTCACTGGAGACACTGCAACCGTGACCCACTGTATGGTGGAGACCTTGCCAAAGTGCTGTCAGAGCTCTGTCCTCTGGTGTAGGGGAAGCCATCCATGAGAAGGTGCCCTGCTGAAGAACTCAGAGAAGCCACCCGGCGGGATATTCCCCTCTAGAATGCCAGCGGGAGCTGCCCGTAGGGGGTCCTGGCTGCAGATTGCTGTGGGAGCAAAGTGAGAAGAGCATAACCAGGCACCAGAAGAAAACCCCTTTCCTCCTTCAGTGTCCTTCTAGCACCTTCTACTGCCCAAGCTTAATATCAAGCCACCTGGCAAGGGAAAACTTTTCTAATTTCACAAACAGGCAATGAAGGGTGGATTTGGCACTGAGAAGCAATCGGTTGATGATTGAAACACTCCCTTTAGGAAATTATCATTGCCAATAACCTACAAATCAGGTAGATGTTGCAAAGCCCAGGGGGGAAAACTGAAAAATAAGGAAAACCACTCCTCTTGTCTGTCTCTTCTACTCTCCATATTCTACTACAACACTGCTTTGCTTCTTATACTTCTGGTCACCGGATGTGTGATTTTTCCCCTCAGACCGAGCAATTTTGTGACACCTGCTGGGCATCATACAATTTAACTCAATTCTGACACTACCTAGTTGGAGATACCATGAAATCTTTCAGGTTAATGGCTCAGTCCCACAAGACTGCCCCATGCCCCACTTCAGATGCCAATCCCAAGTCTAGGCTGTCACCTGCTTCCAACCACCTGGCTATAAATTGGAAGTTCCCACAATCCCTCCTTGGGTTTGATTAATTTGCTAGAGCAGCTAACAGAACTCAGAGCAACGTTTTACTTATTAGAGTACTAGTTTGTTATAAAAAGACTTACCCCAAGGACAGCTAGATGGAAGAGATGTAGAGGGCAAAATATGTGGGAGACACACAGCTTCCATGCCCTCTGCAGGCGTGCCCCCTCCCAGCACCCCTACGCACACCAATCGGAAAGCTCTCCAAGCCTTGTCCTTTTGGGTTTTTATGGAGGCTTCATTACATAAACACAATTGATTAAATCAGTGGTCTCTAGTGACTGATTCAACCTCCAGACCCTGTTACTTCATAGGGGAGGGGTGCTGAAAGTTCCAACGTTTAAATCACAAGTTGGTTCTCTTCACAACCAGTCTTCATCCTGTGAAAGAAAGTTGTTTCGTTAACATAAACTCAGATGTGGTTGAAAGGGGCTGGTTAGGAATAACAAAATAAATTAATTTCACCTTTATCACTTAGGAACTATTTCAGGAATGGGGAAGAAAGCTAAATATTATACCAAAGATGTCCCTTTCACCCTTATATAGGAAATGGCAAGGGTTCTAGGAGCTATGAGCCAGGAACCACAGACAAAGAGCAAATATACATTTTCTTACTGTAAGTCACGATGTAACGTGTATGTTGAAAGGAAAACCCTTTAAGAGTAAGGGTATGATTGGGAGGTTAGGGAATGGAGTAGGAGGAGGTCAGTGAAGAAATTTGCTATGGAAGGAATACAGTTTTCTGTTGTCAGAAATGCCAGAGCTAGGCAGACGTGATAGAGTTCTGTTAGAAACTTCAGTAGGATTGAGATCTGGCCACAGACTGACATCTGCCTTCTCGCTATAAATCTGTTCACCATAGGTCACAGTGCGCAGAGAACCGAGCTGCTACCCTTAGCAGGAAAACAGCAGTTATTTTACCAGCGGATGTCTTTATTTGGGAATAGAAGAGGAATTGCAATGTAGGGCAGGAGAGCTACAGCAAAAACCATTGGCAGATCCAGAGAACAAAGGAGAGGAATGCTCTTTTGTAGAGGAAGACCTTGGGGGGGGGGGGGGGGTTGGGAAGGATTCTTGTAACAAAAAGCTCATTGGAGTCAACTGGGAGTTTGGAGTGTAGTGGCTTTTCATTGGCGGAGCTCTGATAGTCTCTTAGCGACTGGCTGGTTGCTAGGCGATGAGAAAATCTTCCTCCTGCAGGAATAGTAAGGTAGGCTTCTTTCTGAAAGGTATGCCTTTTCCGGTTGTGGTTAAAAAAAGGCTGTGAGTGGTACAGTGTGAGAGGTCCCACTTTTGGCTTCTGGCCTCCCAATTCCTTATTTATTTATTTTATTTATTTTCAGTTAGCCAACATATTGTTAGTTTTTGATGTAGTGTTCAGTGATTCATCGAATCATTTCTACATCACCGGAACTATTCTATAAAAAGAATTGAAAGTTTTCCATATAACAGTAATATGAAAGTCGAAGGTGTGAGCATACACATGCAAATCCTGAAAACCAAATTTAATTTTATTTGCAAATAGTCAAATTTTAAATAAAATATCAGCAAGTTTTATCCAGCAGTGTAAAAAAGCATGAATAAATTACACATTTTGTAATGACCAACCGTATAGGAATATTTCATCAGGAAAGCACTTAGTGGATTTTATCAAAAGATTACAAATGATTTGTTAATCTCAATAAACAGTAGTAAATGCATTTGATGAATCACACCATACATTATTGATGTGTTGTTTTAAAATACCAGCAGTACAGGGACACTTTCTTGACTTTTAAGGAATATTATTAGCAGTTTGAAACAGTTAAGTTACCTGTATTATTGTGTTAGGCTACCATTTTATTACTATTGCCCAGTTTTATTGCACTGTGTTCTGAGAGGCCAGATCCCACTAGGCAGCACCATCACATCGAGGTACGGCCGGGAGTGCTGATGATTGTTATTATCACACACTGTTCCGGACAGGCTACTCAAGGAGCTAAAAATAAACATAAAGAAGGTATAAAAACTCTCCTAAGCAAAACCAAAAACCATTGTTATTTGTAATACTTAAACTGCCTACCTAAAAAAAAATTATCTGGAAATGAATGGGTTGAAATGTTGCTGGTTTCAAAATCCATATGCAAAAAAACATTAGTTTTGCCCTCTATCTAGAATAATAAGTGGCTAAAAACCAAAAGTTTAGGGGCGCCTGGGTGGCTCAGTCGTTAAGTGTCTGCCTTCGGCCCAGGTCATGATCCCAGGGTCCTGGGATCGAGCCCCGCATCGGGCTCCTTGCTCGGCAGGAAGCCTGCTTCTCCCGCTTCCATTCCCTCTGCTTGTGTTCCCTCTCTCGCTGTGTTTCTCTCTGTCCAATAAAAAAACAAAACAAAAACCAAAAGTTTAGATGTTTATTTTAAAAAGCAATAAAAATGTGAAGTAAAAAACCTATGACACACATGTTACATCTTTGTATATCTGAACAAATGAAAAGATATAATCTGTGGAAAGAGTGTGTACTTAAAGAGTATGTGACTCTTGATCTTGGGGCAGTGAGTTTGAGCCCCATGTTGGGTGTACAAATTACTAAAACAAATACATGTGAAAAAAAAAAGCTGGCTCATTTATGATGATACAAAAAAAGAAATCCATATGAAATTTTTTTCTGAGAACTTATTAAGTAAATTTACATTTAATCTAAAAGAATGAAGAAGTATGAAAGTTATAAGGTAATACAGTTTCCATAACTAAAGCAAGATGGTTCTGATGTCAGAGAAGATAGGCATAGCAGAAGAAGGAAATAAAATACAAAAAAGACCCCCAAGTTTATAATTCAATAACCATAAATTTAAAAACTAAAGTCAGTGGGGGAAAGGATTATTATCCCAGAACATACCATGAATTAAATATTTAGGTATTTGATTGCATATGTATTAAAAATATTTAAAAAACACCAAAAATGGAGCTAAAAGGCAATGACAAACCAGGAAGAATCAGTTACAAAATATGAAAAACTTGTATAAGTCCTTAATATATAAATTACTATGAAGAAAGTTGGGAAAAAAACAAATGAATGCTGAAAAAAAAATCACCAGAGATGATATATTAACGGCTCAAATAGCTGTCTTGGGTCCTTGTATTAGATCAACTCTCATGTAGGTTTATTAAAATTCTTCAGGTTATACACACCCTGCAGTTTAGCAATTCTATTTCTAGGAATTTATCCTAAGGAAATGATTGAATAAGAATACAAAAATGTATATACAAAGATATTGACCCAACTTGGTCGTGGTGTATAATTTTTATATATTTTAGGATTCAATTTGCTAATATTTTGTTAAAGATTTTTTCATGTATGTTTACGTGTAGTGGTAGCCTATAGTTTTCCTTTCTTGTGATATCCATCTGGTTTTGGAATTGTAGTGATGTGGGTATCATAGATTGAATTAAATGTTTCCTCTGTTTCTGTTTCCTGGAAGAAATTGTGGAGAATTGGTATCAGTTCTTACTTAAATATTTGATAGAATCCACCAGTGCAACTATCTGGGTATTGTGCTTTCCTTTTTTGAAGGTTATTAATTACTGACTTAATTCCTTTAATAGCCATATTGACAACTACATATTAATAAACATATTCAGAATATCTATTTCTCCTTGTGTGAGCTTTGGTAGTTTATATCTTTTAAGAAATTGGTCTATTTCATCTAAGTTATCTCACTTGTGGGTACAGAATTGTTTCTTAAGGTTCCTTTCTTATCTTTTTAATATCCATAAGATCAGCAATATGAATCCACCTTTTCCTTCTTATATTGGTAATTGGTGTCCTCCTTTCTTCTCCCCCTACACCTTAATTTTATTGATCTTTTCAAAGAAAGAGCTTTGGTTTTATTGATTATCATGATTGTCTTCTTTTCATTTCATTGATTCCCTCTCCAATTTTTATTATTTTCTTTTGATTGCTTTAGTCTTAAATTGTTCTTCTGTCTCTATTTTTCCAAGGAGGAAATTTAGATGATTGATTTTAGATATTTTTTCTTTTTAGCATATATATTTAATTATGCTACAAATTTCCCTTTAAGCACTGCTTGGGCTGCTTCCACAAATTTTGTTATATTTTAGATTAAAATAATTATTAATTTGTCTTGAGACTGTCACTTTGACCCATGTGTTATTTAGAAGTGAGTTGTTTCATCTCCACATGTTTGGAGGTTTCCAGTTTCTTTCTGTTGCTAATTTCTGGTTTAATTCTGTTGTAGTTTGGGAACATATTTTGTATAATTTCTAGGTTTTTTTTTTTTGAAAATTTGGTAATGTGCGTTTTATGGCCCCAAATGTGGTTGTCTTGGTGAATGTTCCATGGGGTCCTGAGAAGAATGTGTACTCTGCTGTTATTGGATGGAGGAATTTATAAATATCAAGTAGAACAACTTGATTGACGGTACTTTTCAGGTGGACAAAATCCTTACTGATTTTCTGCCTGCTTGGTTTACCAATTACTGAAAAAAGTACGTTGAAGTGGGTTTGTCTATTTATCCTTGCAGTTCCATCAGTTTTAGGCTCACATATGTTGATGCTTGACCTACAAATTAATGATTGCTATGTCGTCTTGGAGAATGAGACCCCTTTATCACTGTCATGTCCCTTTTCATTCTTGATGATTTTCCTCGTTCTAAAGTCCACTGTGTCTCAAATTAATATGGCCACTCTAGGTAAGATTATTGTTAGCATGGCATATCTTTCTCTAGCCCTTTGCTTTAATCTGTCTCAGTTTTGATACTTAAAGTGAGTTACTTGTAGACAACTATAGCTCAGTCTTATTTTTATCCACTTTGACAATTCCTTTCTTTTAATTGGTGTATTTGGACCATTCACATTTAAAGTGATTATTGATGTGGCTGGATTAATGTCTGCTGTGTTTGTTACTATTTGCTGTTTTTGTGCTTGTTCATTGTTTCCTCTTTCACCATTTTTTTGTACTTTCTCCGTTTTAATTGGGCCTTTTTTCATGGTCCATTTTATCTCCTCTCTTAGCATATCATTTAGGCTTCTTTTTAAAAATTTTTATGGTTGCCATAGAGTTCAAAATGTGCATTTTTCTCTAATCTAAATCCATCTGCAGATCACACTGTACTGCCTTAGGTGCAGTGCATTTACCTCCTAACAGAGTATTCCCAGTTCCTCCTTTCAAACTCTTATGATATTCATTTCACTTTTCCATGTACTGTAATCATCTGATACATTGTTACAATTATTACTTTAAACAATAGGGATGCCTGGGTGGCACAGTCAGTTCAGTGTCTACCTTCAACTCAGGTCATGATCCCAGGGTCCTGGGCTGGAGTCCCACATTGGGTTCCTTGCTCAGTGGGGAGTCTGCTTCTCCCTTTGCCTGCCGCTCTGTCTGTTTGTGCTCTCTCTCTGACAAATAAATAAAATCTTTAAAAAAATAACAAATTATCTTTTAAATCAGTTAAAAATAAAATATTTTATTTTACCTTAATGTATTCTTGTTTTCCTTTTTTTTTTTTTAACAGATCTGAGTTTTTTCTTCTCCCTGAAGAACTTCTTTTAATATTTTTTGCAGGGCAGATCTGCTTCTGATGAATTCTGTTTCTGTTTGTCTAAGAAATTGTTTCTCTTTCACTTTTTTTTTCCTCTTTCACTTTCTTTTCTCTTTTTTTTTCTTTTTCTTTTTTTTCTTTTCTCTTTTTAAGGATACTTTTGCTGCATGCAGAATTCTAGAATGGTATATTTTTCTTTCAGCACCTTAAATATTTCCCTGCATTCCTTTTTTGACTTGTGTGGTTTATGATGAGAAGTCTGTGGTGATTCTTATTTTCTTCTTCTATAGATAAGGTATTCCCATTCCCAGAGCTTCTTTTAGTAATTTGTCTTTGATTTTATGCAGTTTGAAAATGATACACCTCTGTATTTTGATGTTTATCCTGTTAGATAGCTCTGACTTTCTTTAGCTTATGATCTGTTATCTGTCATTAATTTGGGAAAATTCTCAGACATTATTACTTCCAAGATTTATTCCAGAATATTTCCATTCTGCCTTTTTTCTTAATGTTGTATTCCAAATACATGCAATTTGTGCCTTTTGAAATTTATTATAGTTCTTGGATATCTTCCTTTTTTTTCATTTTTTTCTTCTTTACATTTCAGTTTGAATGTTTCTATTCACATATCTTCTAGCTCACTGATTCTTTCCTTGGCTGTGTCCAGTCTCCTAATGAGCCCATCAAAAACATTCTTTATTGCCATTATAATGTTTTTGATTTCCAGCCTTTTGTTATGATTTTTAGAATTTCCATCTCTGTGCTACATTGCTGATTTGTTTTTGCATGTCTTCTGTTTCCCATTAGATTCCTTAACATATTAATCATAGTTATTTTAAATAATCTAATATTAGAAGAACTGTGTCATATCTGAGTCTGGTTTTGTTACTTTTAGTATGCCTTGTATTATTATTATTATTATTATTATTTATTATTATTATTTTTATGTTTATTTTTTAAGCTTGACATGATGTATTGGATAATAAGAACTGTGGTAAATGGCCACTAGTGTGAACTTCCATGTTGTTTATCTGGCTAGGAGGCAGGATGTGTTTAATGTTTATTGTAGATGCCAGTGTCTTCAAGTTTCTCCAATGTCCTTGTTCTGGTCTCCCCCCTTGTCTTCAGGGTTCACTAAGAACTCTTCCTAAAGTAGAGCCTGTGTCTTATAGCGCTTTGGGCTGTCATACACTATTCTTATATTGAAGCCCTGTTTTGACATGATGTTTTGGTGTGAGTGAGAGGAAGTATCTTATAATCTTAAGATTAAATCTCAGTCTTTTATCAGGTGGGTGTCCTTGGGCTGTGAACTTCACTCCTGTTCAGAGTTCCTTCCCTCCACCTAGTGAAACAGAAGGGCGAGAGGCAGCTGGAAAAAAGTACTTGCCCTTCCCCAAGGTGTTAAATAAGGCTCTGATTTAAAGTCCTTTCCCTTCGTTATAGAGAACATTCTGGCATATTTCAATATATTCTCCCTTCCTTCCACCAGGGATGTGTGGAGAATCTCTCTTGGCTCTTCAAAGTACCAATTTTGTGAGATTCCTGGAAGTAAAATCCACAGAAGTCTTTACTTCCCCAAAGACTATGGCCCCCAGAAGTTTCTCATTCTCATTCAAATCCACACTCAGACTCAAACAATTTGTCAAAATCACCAGTTTTGTGTACCTACAGTGCATGGCTCCTGCAACTTCTGCTCTGGATAAATAGATGTTGGCTGTGGTTCTCTGTGTTCTCCTGTCTCTCCGGATTTCAGCATTTGAGTTTGCCCCATGACCTCAATTGTCTGATGGAGGCCATCGATTTTCAGTTTGCTTAGTGTTTTTTCTTAAGAATGGCAGTGACAATTTCCAAGCATATCATGTCAGAACTGAAATTAGATGTTGGGATTATTTTTCCTAAGTTTTATTTTGCTTCTGTCTCAGTTCTTTCTTTTAAAATTTGAATGGTATGGTGACCGTGCATTGCATGAGCAGCCCAGATCTTAGTGATCTTCTCATCCATTCAAGCTGATCCTCTTTTGGCCTCACACCAATCAGTACATGTAACTCAGACCCTTTGCTGGTTTTCACATAAGATCCAATTTCACTTACCATTCATCATCATTCTTCTCTTTTTCTTAGTTTTGTAGTCTCTACTTAAGATTTCTGGAGGCGCCGGAAAAGATGACAGTCTCATGCTGCACATCATGCCCCAGACAAAGCCCATTAAACACATCTCTTACAAAGTCCTTGCTGCTTTATGTATTCTGCTTTGCTGTCCTCTGGACACCTGCATATCATCCCTAGCAATGGTACTCAGCTTCTACTGGATTCCATACATGGGTACCTATTATTTTATGGAGGTAAGCACATATGTAAGTGAGAAGTGAGATAGTGAAATGCTCTGTCCAGTAGCACCTTAGATTATACATTCCTTACCAACAGCCACTTGAAGGTAGCTCTAATTAATCTGCACTCTCACAGTGGTAGCTGCTTTTGTAAACCACCTCTAGACTGCCCACATACTCCAGAAACTTGGGTTATTTCTATAGAACAACAAGGTATCCTGTATCCTCATGGACCTGATCTATCCATTTGCACAATATATTGTTCCTGAGTCTTTATCTGTTTGTTTCCATCTGATACTAGAAGTATAAGTTTACATAGTACAAAATATAAGTCATACACTATATTTTAGTCATCTTTTAATTTTAGCATCTTGCATTACTCCTGGCATATGCTAAGTGCTCAAAAATAGTTTGGTGAGTGAATGAATGACTTATTGGTGATGATTTTTTTTATCAACAAAGTAGGAATGTTTGATAAATTTATAATACCAAAGGAAAAACAACTTAGAACAATGAGTGCTAATTAATATGATTTTCACTAAACTTTCAGACATTAAAATTTTCCTTAATAATTTGTCCAAATTTGAATTACTTTTGAATTAACTTTGGGATTACTAATGAAACTAGAATAAAGTTTCCTGAAGGGCATTTCTAAAAAATAACTCAATTATACAAGTTAAACATGTTCCACATGAGGAACTTTTAATTCTGTTCTCTAAGGAATTATTCATGAATTATATGATTTGTCCATTCTTATTAAGAGAAGAATCAATAGGCCTCTAATATAAAATTAATTTATTTCCCTATAGCACTCATAGTTTTTATTAGGTTCTTTCCAATATTAAAGAATGTTAAAACTGAGATTATGTATTTTTTCCCAGAAGATAAACATGTCAATACTATACTCAATGAGATCTACAAATCCTGTATTTGGCAATGAAGACACGTTATCAAGGTATTGCAGTTATCTATGTAATTCATTATGGTTCATCAGAAAAAACTTATCCTGAGGTCTTTGGTGTTCATTGTCAGCAGCTGAGAAACATATAAACTGCCCTTATATATTTGCAGTTGAGTGAATGCAGCTAAATATGTAAGTGGTTTTCCAAGCAAACTACTTTCTGATTTGCGTGTACATAACTTATATTTAATTCAGAGTTTTTTTTTATGAGATTTCACGAAGATTGAATTTTCATTTCCAAATATTTTGATAAATTGACTTATAGAGAATAGGATGGATTTAAGAAAATGGCATACTCTTCAAAGTTTTAGATATTTTGTTATGTTTTATATCTCATCAAATATTCCTTTAACACAAATTCTCGTGTTTTTTTTTCTTTCTCCTCTTGGGAATGATGTAAGACTTGGGTGAAGTGAGAATTATGCTCACTAATGACAATTAGAATATATGAATTAGGTACTCAATTTGTGTGATACATTGCAAGGAATTGCAAATCATGTTTTGTCCCTGGCTTCACCTGTTTGAAAAAAAATGAGTCCCTTCTTTCCTCAACTTGCTGTACTGAGAGAATTCTTATCTACAGAAGTCAAGGAACAGCTGTTTACTAATGGATCACAGCAGGAGAATAAACACAGCAGTCTGGGCAGAGGATATTTTTCACTCTTGTGCAACTTGTTTCTCAATATTTTGCCCTCTGTTGTGGATTATAAAGTGTGTATGTGAGAGTAAACATCAGGCAATCACTCTTCTCTCTCTGCATGAGGAATAACACTTTGAGGCATATTAGTAATTCATATATTCTGAACCATGTGCAATGCAGTTCTTTATTGAATAAAATGAGTACAAAATAGAAACATGGATCGGGTTTACTTTTCTCATTAATCATAAGAACAGCATAGTAAGATGAGAATGTTTCTTTGAAATGGGGCATCCCTGATTTGGCTGTTTTTATATTCTGTTATATTATGCTCCTACCAATTACTGCATGCTTTCCTTAATTCCATGGCTATTGCGTGAATCTAGGTGAGACGTTACGAGGGGTGAACTAGAGAAGTGATTGGAATAAGAATATTTCAAGATAAGAGTTTTCAAATACTTGAAAGAGGTCATATATAAAAGGAAATGTAAAAAAATCCAACCCAGTAACATTCACTGGATTTGGCAATTAGGAGGCTTTTGGTAATGTGATAGCTTGGAAACCATATTACAAAAGATAAAGATTATACTAATTATTGATTACTCTTTCAAGCAGATTAGCATTAAGGACCATCAGAATTCATTTGGAGTTTTGTTTTAGATACGGTGAGAAGTATGCATTTCTTTGGGTTCGGGGTATATCTAGAATTATTTCTATTATGTTAAGTTCTAAATTTTTTTTTCTTTGAAGTTTGGGTTTGGGTTGTGGAGGATGCTTAGAAATTACTATTAAATAAATGGGAATGGGAGCTCTTTCTACATGCTGGATAGAGTGCTGCTCAGTTCGTGGATCTTTGAGTCAAGCCATTTATGCCTTTAAATTTAACTAAACTAATGAACAGGAAAGATCACTTGGGGGGGCACATGATTTTCTCTACATTATACAAAGATCAAAATAAAGGAAGGCATCTTTGAGTGTATATCTTGTGCATGACTTACCATATTTCTTTATTTTCAAATATAGTGGTATTCACTGTTCTCTTCGTTCATATTAATGCTGCTCAAAAAATAGATGCTTGGGTTGTAGACTCAATGACAAAGAGCAGTCATGTAATTTCAAGGCATAAACAATTCTGAAGGTATATTTTGGTATTTGACAGCACCCTGCCATTACACCTGTGTGCTGCTTGCTTCCTCACTGAGTGCCAAAGTTTAGCTCATAAAAATAGTAGAAAGAATAAGATCACTATATTAATTTTTTAAAAACCTAAAAAAAAAAAAAAACAACCTAAAAAAATTAAAAAAAAAAAGGACTGTGAAGATAATGTAACAGGAAAGAGATGTAGTATTCCACATTCAACAAGCAAAACACTAGACAAAATATCTAAGACAATGATTTTTAAGACACTATGCATCAAGCAATAAAAGACCTTGAGTGATGAGACACAAGTGACTTGAGCCCAGTGACTGCCCCAGCTTACCCCTAGCAAGAAATTCCAGGCTGCACCTAGGGAGGGGGAATCTAGGTGATCCCCTGAACAGACTCCCTGAAGGTTTGGGTTGACAAAAGCAGCTAGATAAAGTTTGCAGGACAGAGTCCTGGAGAGATGAGAACTAGACTGAGAGAAAGAAAGAAAAAAAAAAAGGAAGAGATTTGAAAGTTCCCAGCATTCACACAGGCCTGGGAATTGTGCCTGTTCCTACCAACCAGTCTGGAAAACCTAATTCATGGAAAATTTTGTAAGTACATAAACGGACTTTGCATCAGAACAGAGGCAAAATTAGCTTTAGGCTAAAGTGTACTCTGGTCCTTCTTAATATATTTTAAATGCAAGACCCAGAAAAGATCAAACTCCTTCCAAGTAACTTAATTGTATGCAAAAACAAAACTAAAAAATGATGATATATATTATAGTCATATAGCAGACTTACACTACTTGAAATGTTGAAGAATATCCTTTAGACAATGATACCAAATGGAAATACGGATCTAACCAGGAATAAAGAGACATGAATTTTTCCCTACATGGGAAAATTTATAAGACATTTTTATTATTAAAATATTTTTGAAAAAATGACTCTAAACAAAAATAATAGCAATGTGGTGTAGGGTTTATAATCTATAGAAAAGCACAAATCTCAGAGACCAAAACAAGAAAAATGGAAGTATACTATTGGGTTATTATATTATATGTGAAGTGGTATAATATTATCTAAATAGCAATTACTAAAGTAACAGTACAGAGAGTTACTACTAAAAAGCTACAAGATGAAATACACTGAAAATAAAATTCAATTAATCAAAAAGTTAGAAGAAAAAGATAAGGGAAACACATGTGGCAAATAAAAACACAAATAGCAATAGTAAACATAGCCATATCAATAAGCACAATAAATGTAAAAGGTCTAAATATCCCATTAAAAGGCACACATTGTCAGACCCAATTGTAAGCTGCCTAGAAGAAAGGCACTTTAAATGTAAAGACACTCCTAGGTAAAAAGTTAAAAAATGAATACATACCATCCTAACACTACCAAAGAAAGCTGAAAGAAAACTGTAATGGCTGTAGTTTATCAAAGTAGATATCAGAGCCAGGAATATTATGAGGGACAAACAAGGTCATTTCATAATTATAAAAGGGTAGATGGGTCAAGAAGACATTACAATCCTTAATGTTTAACGGATCTAAAAATAAAGAAACAAAATACATTACAAAATACATTAAGAGAAAGCTAATAGGACTGCAAGAAGAAATGAAGAAATCCATAATTATGGTTGGAGATTTTAGTCTCTCTCTTGATAATTCATCCAGTAGTCAGAAACTCAACAAGAATGTAGAAAACATAAACAACACCACCAACTTGAGCTAATTGACATTTATAGATCATTCCACCCCAAAATAGAATTCATATTCTTTTAAAGTGCACATGAAATATTCTGAGCAGACCATATTCTGGGCTGGAAAAAGAGTCTCAATAAACAATTTGAACTCAGTGAAAATAAAATTCAGCAGAGCAGAATTTGTGGAATGCCTCTGAAGTCATAATTCACAGGAAATAAATAATACTAAATGCCAGTATTAGAAAAGAGTTTTTCAAATCAATGACATCAGCTTCCAGTCTAAGAAACTAAAAAAAATGAGGGAAAATTAGGCCTAAATACATAGAAGAATGGAAATAATAGTATTATAGGGGAAATCAATGAAATAGAAAATGGAAATAGCATACAGAAAAATCAATTAAACCAAAATTGCTTCTTAGAGAAGGTGAATGAAACTGATAAATCTCTAGCCAGTGATTGGGGTAGGGGGTGAGGGAAGGGAGGAACCAATGAGTCAGATCAGGAATGAGAGTGGTGACATAATTATCAATTCTGCAGATATTAAGAGGATAATAAGGAAACAACATGAGTTAATAAATAAGGATGGGTTTCTTGAAAGACACAGACTACCAAAGTTCATGCAAGAAATAGAAAATCTGAGTAGTCCTTTATCAATTGACAAAATTTTGTAGATAGAAATTTTCCCACAAAGCAACTCGAGGGCCAGATGGCTTCACATTTTTTTGTTTTTTGTTTTACAAAAAATGCTTATTATAAAGCTAGCTATCAAGACAGTGTATTATTGACATAGAGAGGGATGGACAAATCGATGGACTAGAATAGTAGTCCAGAATTAGACTAACATATTTATGACAACTGATCTTCAACAATGTACACAGGTGATTCAGGAGAGAGAAAGTATGGTCTTTGCCACAAATAGTGCTGGAACTGTCGGGTGTCTAGGAGCAAAAAAGCCCCAAAATAACAACAAAAAAATCTTTGATTTATAGCTCACACCATATAAGAAATTAACTAAAAATTAGATAATATACCAAAGAAATCCTAAACTTGTAAAACTTGCTAGAAGAAAACATTGGGAAAAAAATATTGTGATATTGAGCTAGACAAAGATTCCTTAGACATGACACCAAATTGATGGTCCATTAAAAAAGAAAGAGATTGGGGGCGCCTGGGTGGCTCCATGGGTTAAAGCCTCTGCCTTCGGCTCAGGTCATCATCTCAGGGTCCTGGGATCGAGCCCCGCATCAGGCTCTCTGCTCAGCAGGGAGTCTGCTTCCTCCTCTCTCTCTCTGCCTGCCTCTCTGCCTACCTGTCATCTCTCTTTCTGTGTCAAATAAATAAATAAAATCTTTAAAAAAAAAAAAA
>CM053608.1:15950145-15997975 GCA_028646535.1 Procyon lotor
TAATTTGCCATTAAGGAAATGCAAATTAAAACCATAATAAAATACTGCTATACACCTATTAAGATGGCTAAACTTAAAAAGACTGACCATACCAAATATTGGAGAAGATGTGGAAGAAATGGAACTTCCATAGAACAGTGCTGGGAATAAAATTGGTGCACACACTTTAGGAAACAATTTGGTGCTGCCTTAAAATTTGAAACCTAACACCCACCCTGTAATCCAGCCATTCTACTCCCACATTTTTATGCAGGAGAAATGAAAGCATATAGCTAAAGCATATAGCTATACAAAGACATTCATAGTTTTATTTGTAATAGCTCCAAACTGGAAATAACCCAATATAATAATATATTTCCAATGGAAATAACCCCAACAACCCTATCTACCAACAGGAAACTGAAAGAATGAACTACTGATACAGGCAATGACTCGAAATAATCATCACGCTCAGCACATGAGGCCAGACCAAAAAAGTACATAATATGTGATTGATTCCATTTATATGAAACTCCAGAAGATGCAAATAAAAAAATGAATGAGTGAGTGCTTGAGAATGGGGATCAGAGTAGGAGAAATAGGTTATAAAGGGGAATGAGGAAATTGGGGAGGATAATGGATACATTCACTATCTTGATTGTGCTGATAATTTCAGAGTTTACATGAATCAAAACTTAATCAAATTGTACACTTTGAATATGTGCCGTTTTTATCAATTATACCTCAGTAAAGTTGTTTTTAAGAAAGAGTTGCTATTTATTCCCGTATATTTGGCTTTTAAACTGCCAAATTTGTACTGTGGGATGTTCTATAAATTAGGAAGAATCTGCTTCTGTGTTGTCTTAATGACAATATTTCTTGCCCCTGAAATCTGACCCCTAGACTCTCCTATAAATCTCTCATTAATGGGACAACAAAAGGTGAAGGAAGTGTGGAAGAGGGCGGCCTTCCCCAGAAATGCATAACACCAGGAGCTAATTCTTTCCATTCCCCTTGTAGCATGGCTTCTCAGGAACAGTTTTTTTGTTTGTTTTTTGAGAGAGAGAAAGAGGGAGAGAGAGAGAGAGAGCGAGCATGTGAGTGGGGGTGGGAGTGTGGGAGAAGTGGGAATGTGGGGTAGGAGGAGGGGCAGAGGGCAGAGGGTGAGAGAGAACCTTAAGGGCTCCATCTCATGACCCTGAGATCATGACCTGAGCCAAAATCAAGAGTCAAGACACTTAACTGACTGAGCCCCACAGGTGCCCCTGGAGAAACTTTTTTTTTTTTTAAAGATTTTATTTATTTATTTGACAGAGAGAGATCACAAGTAGGCAGAGAGGCAGGCAGAGAGAGGGGGGAAGCAGGCTCCCTGCTGAGCAGAGAGCCCAACGCGGGGCTTGATCCCAGGACCCTAAGATCATGACCTGAGCCGAAGGCAGAGGCTTTAACCCACTGAGCCACCCAGGCGCCCTGTCCCTGGAGAAACTTTTTATCAGCCTGGAGAGACAGTCTTCCAGGGTGGAAACTGTGGGATGGGAAGGAATGGAAAGCCGGAGTATATTAAAATCTTTGGAGGATGGGATGATGTATAGTTTAAAAACAAAGCAGATCTATGTCTTACTTGTAGTTTCCTTTTTGGTGATTTTTAACTTATTTTGATTTTTAAATAGTTTTAAAGATGGGCATTGGATTTTTATGTAAATGAAAAAGAGGAAGGTTTATAAAGGTCAAACATTATTTTAGGATATCCTTATTACTTTTTATTTAGTGACTCTTAATTTTTTGAGGAGTTTTGAGAGCTATAGGCCCTTTCCCTGGAAAAATAAATCCACACCTAATGGAAGTGGAAGGAGATCCCCAGAAGCAGCCCCCGAATGCCCACAGATTCCAGGCTCATAGCCTATATCTTCAATCATCCTGTTTTCAGATATCCTCAGGGATGTACCAGGAACTGTAGACACAACATGTTCTTCTGGGAGTATTTTTAAAAATTCAGGGCACCTGGGTGGCTCAGTTGGTTAAGCATTTGCCTTTGGCTCAGGTCATGTTCCCGGGACCCTGGGATGGAGCCCTGTGTCAGGTTCTGTGCTCAGCAGGGAACCTGTTTCTCCCTCTCCTTTGCCTCTTTTCTCTGCTTGTGCTCTTTCTCTCTCAGATAAATAAATAAAATCTTAAAAAAAAAAAATAGAGTCTGACTGGTAAATATTGGGATGATGAGATTAATCTGGCCTGCAGCCTTTGGAGAAGAAGCAGGAGGTAAGCCTTGGCTAAGAATATTAACTTTATTTCCTGCTAGCTGTGTGATTTGGGGGAAAGTACCCAGCTTCTCTGAGTCTCACATTTCTTTATTTTGAAATGTGGGGATAATAATACTTCTCCAATTTACTTTACAAGCACTGGATGAGGCTCAAGCAAGACATGATTAAAACCTGTGTAAGTGTAAAAACTATCAAATGTAAATAATTATTACTCTGCATAAAAAAAGTCAGAAACTACCTAAGTCAAAGGGGGCTTTTAGACAATGCATTTGAATATACGCTTTGAGATGGGACATAGATTTTCATCTATGGTATTTGCATAGTACTCTTACCATCTCACATAGCTTCTTGATCATTCTAGAAGGCAATGAAAATTAATCCACTTGTTTCCTATAATGCATTTGCCATTGCCACTGGGATGCATGAGTTTTCTGGTTTCATCAGGAACTTTCCATAATCTAATGCTTGATTCTGCCACAGGGTAGCTGCTGGGGTTGGGCGGAGGGTGATGAGGTAGCTTGAATGTTCTTGAACATTCTGTCCCTTCACTTCCTCATGAATCACCCAGATAGTATAGTGGAATGATTGTAGTACCACTAAAGAGCAAAACACGTTTGTAAAATTCATGCTGCTTAACCAGGTGTGTGGTTTTTAATACCTGCCTAGACTATTATTACGAAAGTAGATGTCGACTACACCAACCTTGCAGGAGTCAGGATAGAGTCAATGCTCAAGTGCCATTTTGCCTTTTCCTTTTCAAAGCGTAAAGCTTTTAAAGAGGTGTAAATTTTCCTGACCAGCATCTCAGCCACTCATATATCACTTGGTTTTAAAAACTCCATGCCTGTGGCTACCTCCTCCCCCTTCAATTCCATTGTATTGGCTAGGTTGACACCTCCAGTGCAAACTCATTTATAGTCTGAGCGCCAGCACACTGGAGTTGCTTGAACACCCCAGGGGGAAGTAATTATTCCATCAGACGACTCTTATTGTCCTCATCATGCCTCTAATTTCTGCATGATTTAAATGTGCATTTGCCACTGCCTATTATTTGCCTGGTGCTGACACCACAGGTGCTGTTATCAGCAAGGGCCTGGCTGTCTATCTTTTTCTTCCCTGCAGTGTCAGGCTGGTATTCTGACATTTGAAAAGAGAAAGAAAGCATGGAGGAGATTGGAGTCTAGTTCTTGGCATGCCCTTAACAAAGCACCTTGCACTGGATTGGAAGTCACAGATCTGGGCTCCTTTTCCGGCTTGGCATTTACAGGTCATGCAAGCAGAGGTAAGTCACTCAGTCTGAGTTTCAGGTTCCTGTTTGTGAGTAAGATGACAAAACAAGAGTTTCGGCCTGTTGGAGAAGTCCATTTCCAGGGTGTTATCTCATTCTTAGCCCCCTGGGAAAATCTGAAATGCAGAACAGGTATATTTATTATAAAGCTATAATAAGTTTAAGTAACATAATCTTAATGAACATAAAAGGACAATAATTATGTGGCAGCCTTCCTTCATGCTGTCACATTCTTGATCTCTAAGGCTAGAAATGCAAATATGAAATGCTTCTAGTTGACAATAAGGGTGAATGGCCAAACATCTTACTTTTAGGCTCTCTAAGCACCCAGCCTACCCTGAGAGAAAGTCACCCGTTCTGGACACTGCACAGAGAATGGGGGGCCAGATGTCAGACTCTGGGGGATGACCATTGGGCTCTCTCTGTATGATCATAGAAGCACGAGCACATTCCTTGGCATGATCTGGCTTTAGGATTCAATATCCATATGATGGATCAAATCATGGTACCTGCCTCATCTTCCCATCAGGATGCTTAGTTGGGGAAATAGGGTGTAGCAGACACAGCACCCACTAAGTCTCATGCACTTTCTTACATTTCTCAGGCTCCCCTGCAGTTGTGTTGGGACCCTGTGGTTAGTTCTGACCAATGAGCTAAGAGCAGATGTCTTGGTGCCTCTTACAGACACAGGCAATAAGAGCCAGTCTACTCCCACCCATTTCATTTATCCTGTCTTGGCAGCATGTTCTAGGTGGTATAGCTCCATGATGGGGCTGGCTGGTCAATTTGGATTAGACTTTACCTAACTGAGAAATAAACCTTTGTTGTTTTAAGTCATCCAAGTTGGAGGAGTTGTGTGTTGTAGTAGCTCGTGTTAATTAGCCCATTTAAGAGAGAGTAAAATATATAGGAGACGGAGGATGAGTGTTTGAAAGTTATCTAGAAACAATTTCAGTTCTCAAGGAAGAGTAGTCTTAAGGAAAATTTTCAAAAATAGATTGGTCAAGAAAAAATACTGACCTTGCCATGAGTTAGCCGTGTGTGGGTCACCACAGTTTAAGAAGAGCTTGCGTCCACGGGATGCTGTTAAACGGCTCCCGAGGTTTTCTTGCTGCACCCATTTCCCTGACCATCGGCAGACTCTCTAAGACAGTGCCTGGGAAGGGTTGCAGGAGCCCAAGACAGTGCTAACTGACAACCCAGGGCTTACAGAGAGTGTCCGGAGCATGTTTCCCCTTTGCCAAAGTCAACTTGCTGTTTTGTGATTTCCAAGGAAGACTCCAGACTCTGTTTATTGGATTTTCACTGTCCTTTTATTGTACTACTAAACCAGAATGCCTTTGACATAGGCACCAGGTACTTTTCTTTCCTAATTTACTAGATTCCTTTAGACCTGAGGCTACTTTTACCTTAGGGCTGTTGCCAGGCAACAGCTGAACGTTGCTGCTCTGAAACACCTTAGAGAAACTTTTCTTTTAAGAAAACTTTAATAGTTTCTTTTGACCCGAGTGTAAAACAACATGTTGACTAGCATTTTGGAGGGTGGCCTGCAGTATCTTCTCAATGTTCTTTGCTGTTTTGGGTGTTAGCAATGGCTTTTTGCTCTCTTCCTCTCAGGCCACATAAAAGCAGCTCCCCTTCAATAACCTTCATTGGTTAACACTTGAGAAAGGGACTAAAGAGGGGGCGCCTGGGTGGCTCAGTCAGTTGAGTGTCCAACTTTTGATTTTGGCTCAGGTCATGATTTAAGGGTCATGGACTGAGCCTTGCCTGGGGCTCTGCACTCAGCGAGGAGTCGGTTTGGGATTCTCTCTTTCCCTCTCCCTTTGTTACTTCCCCAGCTCACACACACACTCTCTCTCTCTCTCTTTCTCTGTCTCTCAAATAAATAAATAAAATCTTAAAAAGCAAGACAAAACAAACAGAGATGGTCACTGACGGGATGAAGCTGAAAGCTGCCCAGGCTTATATTACAGTAGCAGTGGTGATTTATGTCCTTCCTTTGGCACAAACACGGAAATAAGCCCCAGGCATATTTTAGGGGCTACAGGTTAGCTGGGCCACTTTCCATGTGAAAGTAACACCAGCTTTGATGTTAGTTGGTTCTGTCAGGGTCCACTACAAGACTTCCCATCCGGGGTACCTGGGTGGCTCAGTGGGTTAAAGCCTCTGCCTTTGGCTCGGGTCGTGATCTCAGGGTCCTGGGCTCGAGCCCCGCATCGGGCTCTCTGCTCAGCAGAGAACTTACTTCTTCTCCCTCTGCCTGCCTCTCTACCTACTTGTGATCTTTCTCTCTCTGTCAAATAAATAAATAAAATCTTTAAAAAAAAAAGACTTCCCATTAACAATTCAACTACATATACATGCACACCCTGCGTGTATTATATTCTTCATATCCATGAGTAGTTACATATATGACATTATACTTAACTTTATGTATTGATGTATGAGTGATTATATATATGTATATATATATCTATGTATCTCTCACATGTGTTACAACATAGTAACACACACACACACACACACACAAATAAATTTTGCAGACCTTGTGTCCTCTTCAGGGATTGGATGATTTTTCCTCTTCTTCGTTCTGTGCCCACCCACACCCCGCCCCCATAGTCATCATGATTCTTCTGTCACATGCTGTGCTTTGGGCACTGCCATAGTTCCCAAACCTCAAGTGCCCTCTATTTCTCAAAACTTACCTGTTCAGTGTCCCATTTACTAAGAATCTCTGTGGTGAGGTTGATTCTAGTCTAATAAACTAGTTCTCTGTGGTGGATGCTAATGACTTCCGGTGTTAGACTGTTCAGAGAACGTAATTGTATGTTCACTGAGTCCTTCTGAGATTTACCCCTAATGTGCTGCCTTCAGGGCCTAGAACAGGGCAAGGTAGGTCAGGTGCCTAAAAGGCAAAAAAAAGAGGGGCTTGTGCTACCCAAACAGTGAGTGCCCCTTTAGATTTTGTGCCCTAGGATCTTGTGTAACCACAGCCTTGTTCAGGCCCGAATGCTGGATGAAAGTGTAAAGCACTGTGGCCAGCAAGAACAGAGGTACTTCTTGTCACCTCCAAAATCACATTCCATAAATATCTGCTTGCTCTAAGCATTAACCCTGGGACAACTGAGGTCTTAAATTCATTTGCCGAAGTCAACGTATGAAAGAGCACAAAAGACGTCAGTTTGTCAGGGTATTCCTTGATGATTGCAATTTTGAAACATAGCTAAAAAAGAGAGAGAGAGAGAGAGATTCTGGGCAGTAACAACAGAGGAAGTTGAGCATAAAATGGTAACTAATTTGGTACTGACCTAGTTTTATTTTAGCAGAATAGAAATTCTGAAATTGTACTGTGTTACGGATGAATTTAAGGCCTAGAATGAGACACAATCAGTAAAAATGAAGTTTGCAAGGTCAGAGACATAGCTGTGTTTCTCAAATAGATTAACTGCCTTAAAAGGCAAAATTCACAGCATGTCCATTGGATGGGCACTGGCATGGGCATACCCCGTCAGTGAGGAGGTTGCTACCTATTTCCAGGTACAAACGGGTGGATATAATGCTGATGTTCAGTGACTTCCTATCGCCTTGGTTAAGTCACAGGTACAAAGGTAATATTGTGATAATAAGGAATATGTAGTACAATCATTTTGAAGGTTGTAGAAATCATTCTAGGCATAAATGTTTTTTCCAAATGGGCAATTAAATGAACAGGAAAATTTTACATTATATTATTAAAGTAATGGTGGTTTTGAACACTTGCTTTTGAAAACAAATGGGTGATTATTTCAAATCTATCTCCAATGGCTAACTATATTAGCCAAAAATAAGTGATATGGGTTTTGCTGCAGGCACTCCTATTAAAGAAGCAATGGTACATGATTTTCCCTAGCAGGTGCATGCTAATGATCTTGAGCTTCAGAAACTTCCTTTTAACTTCCAGTCATTTTTCTCTAAGGATACTTGACAGACTAGAGCTAAGGCATGTAACCGTGGAGGGGGAAAGAAACACTGAAACTTGCCCTACATCTTTTCAATAGTATTAGAGAAGGGATGGTTTTTTGTTTATTACTTTTATTACTTTTCTATATCACCTACTTTTTTCGTATTTTCTACATTTGTGTTTCATGAATTATGCAGCACCGTGGTGAAGGTAGGGTGGGTGGAGAGATTTCTGTGGGCATTCAAAGCCTGTCTTAAACCTTAGGCTAAACCCTTTGATGCAAGAGGGTTAGGTTTATTTGGGTATATAATAGCTAAGTGAAAAAAAGTTAGAAGTGCTTTACTGATTTTTCTGTTTTTCTTCTTGCACCATATCCAGATCTCAGGTTTTCTCAGGCTTGCAGTAAAATTCTGACCTCACTTCTCCAAGCTGCCATCTTGTAATGGCTTCATGCTGCTCTGGTCATCAAACCCAGACTCCCAGGCAGTAGTGAGCCTTGTGTGACAGGGACTCTTCTGGCCTCTCATCTTCCTCTACTCATCGTGTTCCAAGCACATTGGCTTTGTTCTGTTCCTGAAACATTGACAACTTTGGATTTCTGCATACATTCCCTCTCTCTGGGATTCTCTTCCTCCAGCTCGTCCCTTGGCTCTTCTACCCTTAGGTCCCAATTGAAATATCGCCTTGTAATAGAATCTGTCTCCATGTTTAATGCTTAACCATAGATAGCTGCAAGGCCTGCTCCTCTGGGAAAGCCAATAAGAAAGTCTGCACTCTCACTCCCTTGGCACTTCCCTGGGAAGGCCAAGGGAAGGGACATGCGGGAATTTAAATTATGCAAGCCCCAACCTATTTATGGGAACCCTCATGCTAACTCCAGCCCCTAACCACAATGAAAAACCAAGCCACATGCTCCTGTCTTTGCTCATGTCATTTGAACTGGTTTGCATATCTGTGGAGTTCTCTCTCAAAAGCCTCATTATGTAAGTAATAAACCTTTTCATACACTCTTAGTGCCTGAGCGGCTTCATAAATCTCCATATTGAAACCAATTTTGAGTAGAGGGTTTGACTCACCTTTTATGGTGCAACCCCAAGGCACAGTTCCTCAGAGAGGTCTTCTCTAGCAATTATCCCAGGATGGCTTTGCCCACAATTCTCTATCTCACTGGGTTTTCCATGTCCCAGTCCTCAAAAAAGTCATTAATGCTTTCTGTTGTTTTCAAAACAAGTAAAATAGTAATGATCTGTCTTTCAATGCCTTCTACAAAGTGACCACTACATCTCCAAATATGTCTCTCCCTACTCCGTGAGCTCCCAACTAACTAGTCTGTACAGTTTCTTCGGGACTAGGATATGAGTATTTTCTCTCTACCTCCTTACTCACAATTCCACTTACTTGGAAAGCCCTGACTCGTCTCTCCTTGTTCAAGACTGACACATCCTTCAAGTCTCATATTTGGACTATTCCTTCCATGAGCCCTGCTAAATAACTTCAAACAACAGCTTTTCCTGTGTTTTGTAAAACCTTTATCCATCGAATTGATTATATTAGTATGCTGGAGCAGGAAAGAGAAGGGAAGGTCTTTGAGAGGAAGCCGGAGAAAGTGAAGAGTGTCCTCAGCAATGGAACAGGAAGAGAGAGCTACTCACAAGGGAGTGGACACTGGGCAGCAGTTCCCAGGCAACATCCCAGGATCGGGGGTGAACAGACAAGTAGCTCTGGGTAGGCCAAAGAAGGCAGCACCTGAGATGTCAGAACTCAGCCTCCCCCCAACACTACCAAGCCCTGAGTGGACCATCGAAGTGTCAGAGTCTTTGGTCCTGAAGAAATCATGCAGACTGTTGTTTCGAAATAACTCACGTGGACCGGTGACTGGTGGCCTCCTCAGACCTGGATGTTCTATCAACTCAGGGAAATGAGCCTCTGGCATTGCCTCAAGTTGAATTTCCTTTCAATCTGGGCCAGAAGTAGGTTGATCTAGAAAAGAAAGATATGTGCTGTTTTTTGCACACCTGAATTCATGAACTTATTATTTTATATCTGCTACTCTAGTGATTTATTTAACTCATTAAATTAGCATGATTTTCGTCCTTCTTGTGTATTTTTGTATTGTATCTCTCCAGGTATATCAAAAGCTCCTGGAGAACTGTGTAATTGCAGACTCTAGTAGAATTTTCTGCATATCAGTAACAACCAGGTGTTTGTGTACAGAAAAACTGGGGCCACTATCTGGTATAGAAACTTTCAATTAGTCTCTTGGTAATCATTGTCCTCATAAATGGTTCAAGGGCTGGGAAATAGTTCACATGCATTCAGTAACCCAACTGTTATTATAGAAATAAGAGAAGATGTGTGAGTCAGGGTGTGGGAGAAAAAACAGATAGGTCAGTTGTTCGGGCTTGCCTGACTTAGGGCTATCGCTTATAATAGTATCTGCTGTTTGTATGTTCTTACTAGGGCAGGGCTGTGCCTCTATGCCCCCGACTTGCTTTCTTCCAGTGCTTGCGTTAGTAAAATGAGAAATGCCACTTTCAAATCAAAACTATAAAGGTGCTCATTAATAAAATAAGGCAGGACAAAACTGTATATGGAGTATTACCCTAGGGGCGTTTGCATGGCTCAGTTGGTTAAGTGTCTGCCTTCAGCTCAGGTCATGATCCCAAGGTCCCGGGATCGAGCCCTGCATCAGGCTCCCTGCTCAGTAGGGAGCCTGCTTCTCCCTCTCCCTCTGTCTGCCACTCTGCCTACTTGTGCTCTCTATTTCTCTTTTAAATAAATACATAAAATCTTAAAAAAAAAGAAGAAGAATATTACTCTTTGTTGTTTACATATATGCATGTGTATGTATTTGGAGAATAGACACCCACAAATATTTTTATGGCTATGCACGTAAATATATCTCTCTACACCAGTATCTACATCTGTACACGCTAATCCTTGTTGTTTCTAGATGATGAGATCCCTGATGACTTTTATTTATTATTTATAATTTTCTAAAATTTCCACAATGAACATACATATTTTAATATTCAGGAAAAATTGTAAATGGCTCAGTTTTTTAAAAAGGCAAGTGGATAGAGAGGCAAGATGGATTATTATTTTTTTTAAAAGATTTTATTTATTTGACAGAGAGAAGAGAGATCACAAGTAGGCAGAGGCAGGCAGAGGGAGAGAGGGGGAAGCAGGCTCCCTGCTGAGCAGAGAGCCCCATGCAGGGCTTGATCCCAGGACCCTGAGATCATGACCTGAGCTGAAGGCAGAGGCTCTAACCACTGAGCCACCCAGGCACCCCAAGATGGATTATTTTTGTCCCATGCTTTATTTATAACAGAGTTAACACAGTACTTATTCACTTGACATGTATCTGGGAAGAGAACTACAATTCTACATGTTCAATTATTGTCATCCTATGACCTGTGTTCTCCAGAATATTTTTAGTGAAACATTTTCTGAATTGTATTACTAAAATCAATTTTAGAAATCAATAACCTTAATGCTCAGGATATATAGCAATTTGCTTATAGCTCTGTAGCTAAATATATGAAGACAAAATTCAAAGTGGTTATTTCAAAATGAAACCAAATGTCAACTAAAAATATTTGACAAAGCTGGCTGTTTTTATTATACTTTATTTTATATATAGTTTATATATAGTTATATATTATATAAAATATATATATATTTTATATAATAAAAGTATATTTTATTATACTTTATTAAGTATATGGTTTTAGAATGGAGGAAGCATTAGTAGAAGAGTCAGTGGTGGAGCTACTCCATGCCTTTTGTTCCTCAAATCTGACCAACACTTCCATCTGTCCATGCCCTTGAGGGAAAGAGAGCTAATTTTTAGTCAACCCCTCTCAAGGGTGGGCTATAGCCTTTTTTGTACCTGAGTCTACATAAATACCTGAGTATTAGGTGAACAAGAACCAGCAGATGTATCTGACTTAACTTGCTAAGTGGCATTTTTTTTTTTTAACATTGATGAAACTGAGGAAATTTTACATTAAAGAACTAGATTTCCAGTTTTTCCTAAATTTCAAAGTTTTGATAAAACCAGGCTCACTTACCTGCATGGAATGACATGGGCCAGATATCATGGTCCCCACCTGCCTTGTTTCACACAATTCATTTATCTGCCTGGATCCTGCAAGCATTTCAATTTACAACCTATGAGAGCCCTCTAAACCCAAGACACCAAGGTTTGGGACTTTGCTTTAGAATAAACATTAGACGGTCTCCTAACCCCAAGTCACCTAAGTAACCCACAGGACCTCATCCTTTAATTGGGATGTGCAAGTACCCAGAACACCAAAAGTTTTAGCAACGCTCATTTGGCAGCTACCCTTGACCTGAACCGAGGTTAACCTTCTATAGCACTCATCAAACGTTTTAGTCTCCAGACTCCTTTCTCTTGAAAATTACTGTGGACCCCAATGGTCTTTTGCTTATGTGAGTTGTAGTCACCCATGGTTACCATATTAGAAACGAAAATGGAAAGTTAAAAAGAATATGTATTCATGTTTGTTCTCAAATAACAAGTCCATTAAATGTTAAGAGAAATAATAAATATGTTTTTATTTAAATTCAATTAGCTAACATATAGTACATTGTTAGTTTTGGTGTAGTGTTCCATGATTCATTAGTTATGTATGACATCCAGTGCTCATCACATCATGTGCCATCCTTAATGCCCATCACTGAGTTATCCTATGCCCCCCCACCTCCTTTTCCACAACCCTCAGTTTGTTTCCTGGAGTCAGGACAGAAATAATACTTAATGAAAATATATTTTCCCAAACCAAAATTTTAATAAGAAGAGTGGGATTATTTTATATCCTTGCAATCTCTGTATAGACTCACTTAACAGGAGACAGCCAGAGTCTTTTATCTGCTTCTACATTTAATCTGCCCTTAACATCACACATCATGGAACCCCTTGAAAACTTCACTATGCATTCAGAAGAGAGGGAAAGTGGAATATCTTAGTATTTTTATGAAAATAATTTTTAAAAAAATATTTTATTTATTTATTTGACAGAGAGAGAGAGATTACAAGTAGGCAGAGAGGCAGACAGAGAGAGGGGGAAGCAGGCTCCCCGCCGAGCAGAGAGCCCGATGCGGGGCTCAATCCCAGAACCCTGGGATCATGACCTGAGCTGAAGGCAAAGGCTTTAACCCACTGAGCCACCCAGGCGCCCCAAAAATAATTTTCACTTCATAGACCCTTTAGAAGGTTTTCGAGATTCCCAGCTGCCTCTAAATCATACTTTGAGAACAGCTGGATTCTTATAATCTTTTTTTATCCCACTTGATAGGAATGTTCATTTGTTTCACTGGAGAAATACTACGGTGTTTGATTACCTGGTGTGCTCCCAGACTTTGAGGGGAATGGGAACAAATAATATAGTATATACCCTACATGAATCTAATAAAATATGAAAAACTCAAAATTCCCCCCAAATTTATCCTTAAGGTAGATAAACAATTATGTACCTCATACACTTTCTCAAACTTGTTTCATGGTAGTAATCCAAACTGAAAATGCATATTAACACACAATAATAGTAATAAAGAAAACTTCAGTATAGCACAGTGGCAGATGTGTTTCTGAGAATTTAAAAACTTGCAACATCTGGAGATACAGCATGATTGAAGAACTATATCCTTATATTTTGGTATATCTTTATTCATTCAACAAATAGTGTTGGACTGTCTACTATGAACACCTATGATAGTGTTAGCTCTAAATTACTGACATTACTTGACATGGTGAAAAAGTCACATTTGTTTGATGAAGTTTCCAACCAGCAAGAATGATACATGGGTATTTAATTTTATGGCATGATTTAAATGTTGAAATGGAGTTTGCAAGGGTTGGTAAACTATGGCCTGTGGCCCAGACCCTGCCCTCTGCTTGTTTTTGTAAACACACAGCTATGTCCTTTCATTTACATATAATCCGTGGCTGCTTTTGTGAGAGTTGAGTCTGTATGACTCACAAAGCCTGAAATATTGGCTGTCTGGCTCTTTACAGAAAAAATTTGCCCACCCCACCCCAATCTGGAATGCTGATCTGAATGTCCTCTGAACAACTGGAAAAATAAGATGCAAGTTATTTATTATATGATGAGTGCTCTATGACATTTATATTGTTAAGACATCTCCGATGATTTCAGTTCAAGGAGAGTGTGGATCGTATCAGGAAATTCAAAGTTGGTGGAATACGTACTGAACAGAACTGACTTACTGAGAGGAGAGTTCCAATGGAGGCAAATTAGTCTTTCTAGATGAATTTCACTGCTGACCTCACTATTGCCTTCTGGGCTGATGTCCAAGGTCAGGGTCTATCCGTAGCACTTTGCTCCAGGTTGTCCAAGTATTTGATGTGGATAAGAACCAGCCAGATGGACAGTGGTGCTCCAGAAGTGGCCTTCCTATCCCCTGTTCAGTGTCAGGGTCTTGTGTCGTTCAGGGCTGGGGCCTTTTATCATTTCATTGAGACAATTGGATGAAGCTACTTTTTCTTGTTCTTCCTTTCACACAACTACTTGGATTGCAAAACTAATTCTGGCTTTGTAAATTGTACATCTGAAGAGTTCGAGTTAGGACTGCAGAGAGCGGAGTACAAAATGCCATCTTAATGTGATTATTGTGCCAATCACTCTCAGATTAACTGTGGTGAAGAGATGTGCTTCTTGTGAAGTCGGGATCAATTAATTTACTGTATTGATTCGGTGTTTACCTGTTAAAAGGTCATCCCTTTTAGGGAGAGAGTGTAGTTGGAAAGAGGGGCTAGCCACAAAGTATGAAGGAGTAAATTTCTCTGTCTCTCTTCTACTATCCTTTAAAAAACTTCCCCTTTCCTGGAAGTAATTATTTTTTTAATTGACACTAATGGCATTGGATAACTGTAGTAGTTATTATAAATCATTTAAAACTGTTACAAGTTAGTCTTTATCCATTATTTATTACCCACATATAAGCCTATGCTATATTTGTCACACTCTTATTATTTTGATCCCAGAAACCGAGATGAAGAAAGCAAAGGGACTTGGCCCAAATCACATAGTCAACAAGTGGGAAGTTGAGATGAAGTCTGGCTTTATTTATTTTTCCAAATCCTTTGCCTCTATTGTCTATAGGCTTCCCAGGACCAACCACTCAATTCTAGTCCTTTTGGATAATTCCCTAGGCTCTAGGCATTGGTGGTTCATGTCTCCTCCTTATTTCCCATCACAGCCAGCTCCCAGATGGACTGTGGATTGTAAGAAATGGGAAAAATAATTCACACTAGAACCAATTGGGATTGATTCATTTATATATTGTACAACAAATTGTTGATGACTTCTGTTTACCACATGTTTTGCCTGCGTCTGGATTCTGAAAATGAAAACAACATGCCTACTCTCCGGGAGCTCCTGGCTCACAGATGTATATACTGAACAAATAATGACCACATTACCTTTCCTCCGTGGTATGTGTGTGTATATGTGTGTTGTGTGTTGTGTGTGGTGTCTGTGTGTATATATGTATATATATATATATCCATTTTAAGAGGGATAGTGTTGTAATGATGAAACTTAAGGCACCGGCCCACCAGCCTTATACAAGTGTAAGAGAAGATGGGGGTGAGGGGTTCAGGGAAACCTAGGACCTGTAGTAGCTTCTGCATAAAGACAGTTCTGTTAGAACAGAGTCTGGTTTAGACTTTTACCATGCTTATAATATTAGTACTTGGGAAGTTTATGAAGATTTATCTCTTATTTAAATTTAAATTCTAAAATGTAGCCTAGTAAGCTATCATTCTTCAAGGACAATTTTGGCAAATCACAGTTTTGGCAAAGAGGAAGGCAAGGTGACCCTTTAATCTTGACATTTTAGGTTTCTTGTTCCCTTCTTTCTTTTCCTTCCTGCAGCCAGTCCAGAGGATGGTGCTGGTAGTTCAGCCAGTGGCTCTGGTGGGTTTCAGGATATACTAATCCCAAAATATGGCACTTTGGTGTATCAAATATCTCAAGCCAAAGGATTTTGAGAAACTAGTAGAGACAGAATGGTCACATCTCCCCATTATCTCACTTTCTTTCCTGAATGCAAGAGATGAGTCTCCTGTGTGAAAGCTGCCCTCCCTATATTAGGAGAGAGGAGGACATTCTCATCATCGGAGATGGGGAATTTAGGAATGAGAAATCCCAACAAACCAACCTCATTAAACTAACCCTTATCACCTAGTTTCTTCCCCACCATTTATTACCCTTAGTCCGGACCACTTTGTCCTAACTCTTCACCAATTTATTGTCTCTTTTTCTAAAAGACATATAAGCTCCCCGCTCTGGTGACTTTTTGAGGTCTTCCTTCTCTTGCGAAGTCTCCCAGGTACATGTAAAAATTCAATATGACTTGTATGCTTTTCTTTTGTTAACCTGTATTTGTCAGTTTAATTTTTTCAGACCCAAGCAGGGACCCTGAGAGGGCTGAGGAAAACTTTTTCCTCCCCTTCAGCTCTGTGAACTCCTGTCAGAAAATGGACTGATGGAAGATTACTCTCAAAATACATCATTTCTGAATTTAAAGATGTAATGAAACACTGCTGTAATGATACCATGCCTGCATATTTAGAGGAATTTTTTTTAAGTTTTATTATTTTTTTTTAGGAGGGAAGGGAAGAGAGAGAGAGAGAGAGAGAGAGAGCAGGGAGGGGGGAGAGGGAGAGAAGCCAACTCCCCACTGAGCATGGAACCTCATGCAGGGCTCCATTCCATGACCCTGAGATCATGACCTGAGCTGAAATCAAGAGTCGTACATTCAACTGCCTCAGGCACCCAGGTGCTCCTAGGAACAACCTTTTTTCTGTGTGTACAGTGAAATACACACAGATGATCTGTTAAAACTGCTATACTTTTACTTTCTATTTTTACATGGATCTATCATAACACTGGAGATAGACTAGACCTCAGGCATACCATGATTTGCTATGAGCAAAAGGTCTCTCTTGCTTTTTAACACGGCTCTGTACAATATTTGCATATATACACCACCAGAGTTTCTTTGATTGCTCTGAACAGATGTAACTACAAACACAAAAAGTCTCAATGAAAATCATCGTAAATACTTCAGATGTGTTCAAAGAAAGAACGGGGATCAGAGATGTAATCAGTTGCGTGGTATGGCTGCATATATTCTTAAGGAGAAGAAAGTCAGCTTCAGCAGACAGGTGACAGTCACCGCAAGGAGAATCTTGCTTGAGGATAAGCTGAGCACTTCACGTTGCCTTGCTGCTCAGCGTTTCCCAGAGAGCCTTCAGAGAGCCTGATGCCAAAGGCTGCTCTCTAGAAAATGGGCTGACGCTTACTTCTTGTATTCACAGTATTACCTTATAATTGTAAGTGCCTCTCCTCCACCACTTGTTACCTCATTTCCCCGAGCTCGAAATACTTTCTGCCTTCTAAATATTCTCTTATTAACCTCCAAGCTGTGGCGAGGTTGGCAGCGGAATTTGGAAGGACTATTCATCTTCTGAGCTCGGAAAATTCTATCATATCGGGGTCAAATAACTTGCAAGATCTCTGCTCATCAGAAACACATTTGAACCTTCTGGCTTTGCATGAACAGATGAGGGAATAAATACAATATGTTAGTGGTAGTCACCCAAAGGAATAGAAGAGCATGTTCGCCAAGGCGTTAGTTGAAGGTGTCTCTACAAGTACACAGTCTGAGTCCTGGGTGATCTTGGCCAGCTTTTTACATATTCTATTCACAATAAGAATTGTTTGTTAAAAATATAGTCCTGGGACAAAAACATAATATGTAAAACTCTGAGGTTCCCCCCCCCCCCCATTTAATTGAGTGGCTTGAGTTGTAGAATGCAAAGTACCAGTAGAAACAAAAGCAATGGACTCTGGAAATAGATTATGTATGCATAAAATGCTATGACTGCGAAAAAGGTTAATGTGTAGTTTAATTAATGTTCTCCATTACAGAGTCTTGTCTTTGCTAGACCGCACTTTCCTTAGGAAGCCTGAGCTAGAGTTGTTTACCTCAGAAAGGTCAGGGAACTACTTATGGGAGCGCAAAATTATAAATCCAGAAGGGGAGAGGGGAAGAAAAAGGAAGTTAAGATTGTGAGGCAAGGCTAGGTTAGAGGAACATTTGGGCCACGGAGACACGGAGTGTGTGTGTGTGTGTGTGTGAGAGAGAGAGAGAGAGAGAGAGAGAGAGAGAGACAGAGACAGAAGGAACTTTCGAGATCTTATTTGTGGATTAAAAATGTAATGCCCCCATTGATTTTTGATAGTTTTTGGATGTTATTCTGGAGTTTCTTTTTAAATGACACACAGTGTAACAAAGTAGTTTGGTTTTAGTAAGCGGAACGTGTGAAACGGCTGATCTCTGTAGGTCAACGACAGTCAAATATTGCCGATTTTTCCTGGGCCACCTTGCGTTTGGCGTGAGCTAGTGTCTACGCAGGACTGGCGGAGTGTTCCAGCCGGAGGAGGTCACAGGCCCGGAGGCGGCCCGGGAGGAAAGGCAAGGGCAGCGCCTGGGGCTGGTTCGCGCTTCCCTGGAGACGCGGTAGGTGACCTGACACTGAGGCCACCCCGGTGCTCCCTCGCACGCACGCCCTTTTGTCCAGACACGGTGCCAGGCGCTGATAGTCCCGAGTCCGGTCCTACCTCCCAGGGGTCCTATGAGGCGGGTGTCATGAGTTTGGGTCCTTCTCATTGTTATTGGACTAGTGAAGAAATGAGACTGAGATGGTTAATTTCATGTGTTCACGTGACCGGGCTGTCGTGCTCAGGGGATGTGATTAACTTATAAACTTATAAACGACTAGACTTTGAGTGAAGCATATTATGGGCCATAGCTTGGGTGGTCCTCATCCCATCATGTGACGGAGTTAAGAGAAAAGACTGAAGCCCCTTTGTGAGGAAGGGATTCTGGCTCCAGATGGCTCCTGCCTGAATTTCAATTTAGACTTGTCGGCCCCCACAATCATGTGAGCCAATTCCTTAGACTCAGTCTCTCCCTCTATCTCTCTCTCCTTCTCCCTCTCTCTCCTTTCCCTGTCCCCCATATATACCATATATATACACACACACACATATATATACATATGTATGTTTATACATGTTTGTGTGTGTATTCTCCACCCCCTGTGCATACACGCAGGCACACCTGGTTCTGCTGGGCTTCATGACTGAACTCTGCAGATCTTGTTTTTTATAAATCGAAGGCTTGCAGCAGCCCTGCATAGAGCAAGTCAATCAGCACCGTTTTTCCAACAGCGTTTGCTCACTTTGTATCTCTCTGTCACATTTTGGTAATTCTCTTAATATTTCAAAATTTTTCATTATTTTCTTTGTTATGGTCATCTGTGATCAGTGATTATAACTTGCTGAAGGCTCGGGTGATGGTTAGCATTTTTTAGCAATAAGGTATTTTGAAAATTAAGGTATATGCATTTATTTTTAGACATAATGATATTATACACTTAATAGACTACAGTGTGGTGTAAGCTCAATTAACCTTTTTATGTACTGGGAAACCAAACAAAAAAAAATCATTCAACTTGCTTTATTGTGAATTTACTTTATTGCAAAGGTCTGGAACTGACCCTGTAATATCCCTAAGTTATGCCTGCAGGTATATATGCTATGTTTATATAAAAATATATATTACAGTGCTCGCTTCGGCAGCACATATACTAAAAAAAAATATATATTACATATAAGATATATTTAAAGTATATATCAGATATATATTATATGTAAGTATGTATAATAAATATGTATATATGATGTACATATATGTATCATATTGGTTCTATTTCTCTGGAGGACCCTAACTAATACAGAGCCTTATTCAGGCAGCTGGAAAATTATAGAGCAGGGACAGGAACTCAAGGTTTTTCTGGTTCCAAAGTCTATACTTTTTATCGCTTCATCACACTGCTCCCCCTTATTTTTCATTATGAAAGTGTCAACCGGTGTTCCCATTATTTGTTTAGGTGTCTGTTTCCTCTATTAAGCTATAAACTCAAGAGGGCAAGAACTTTTATATCCCTAACATCTACCACAGGGCCTGAAACATGGCATTGCACAATACATATTTGTTTTAGAATTTGAGACAAAAGATTTATCTTTTGGTGCTTTGTAAGGTGCTTTGATAACTGTAAAGCATTATCAAAATATGAGACTATTGTTATGTGGCAAATACATAATTCTTGTTCAGTTATTTATAAGCAAATAGAGAATGTGTGTACCTAAATAATCAGACTGTATATACCTAAGCCAGTGTGAACATCTAAGCTGGCATTATTACTTGTTATAATTTTTACCCTTTGCCAGCAACCTGAGGTGAAGGAGTAATTCCAGGATAGAAAATAAAATTGTATTTCTCTCTGTAACAACTAAGGAAAGAAATAGCAATCACAGACTGTTTTCCATATAGAATAAGGCCAGCAGCATTTAAGTTGGAAAAGGCAAGTAGGTTCAATGTGAAATGCTAGATTCGAATGACTGGTGGGGTTGTCTACAGCCCTTGAGAAGATTGTGATGGCAGTTGACCCCTCCGCAAAGAGTTCCATGATTAACTAGCAAGGTGCCCCGTGGGCAGAGGATTGGGGGTGGGCAACACAAGTGTCATTTTGTCTCCTGCCCTGATTTAAGCAATACAAGACGAGTCCCTTTAGTGTTTTTGTGAATTGGTGAGGCTCACCATTGGAAAGGAGGACAAGAAGAAAGGTTCAATTTGAAAGGGAGCCAGAATGAATTTCTTGAATCAGGTAAAGCATTCTGAGTTCCTAGGTGAAGATTAGTCTCCTTGGTACAGTCTTTAACACAGAGTATATTCCACGTTTTTTTTTCCTTGTAATCATCAAAATCATATAAAATCAAATTAACCAACATTTTTGGGGACATATTTGCTGGACTAGAAGAATAAGTTGTCAAAGCCCTATCCGAAGGTAGGATAGCAGGATAGAAATATATACTATTGAGGCACCTGGGTGGCTCAGTTAGTTAAGCATCCAACTGTTGATTTCAGCTCAAGTCATGATCTGAGGGTCATGAGATCAAGCCCTGCATCGGGCTTCTAATGGAACCTGCTTAAGATTCTCTCTCCCTCTCCCTTTGCCCCTCCTCTTCTTCCAAGAGGGAAGAAGAGAAATATACTATTGTGAAGGAGTATTTTAGTTTTTACCTACATTTCACCGTAAACTAGATGTTAATTTCATAAATTTATACAGTTACTGGTTGGTCAATATCTTTGCACACTATTCCTTTTTGCATGTCACATCTTCCATGTGGGATCACTTTACTTCTGTTTGAAATTTATACATTGTTTAGAATCCATGGTAGTAGGTATCTTTTGGTGGTAAGCTCACTTTTTCTTCTGTCTGAAAATGTCTCTGTTTTCTTTTCGTTCTTGAAAGATACTTTTTGCTTGGTATGGAAATTTTGGTTGACAGTGATTTTCTGTCAGTTTGTTTTTCTGCGTTCTTCTGGTTTCCATCCTTTATGATGTGAAGTCAGCAAGCACTCTTTTGCATGTAATCTGCTCTTATTCCTTAATGTTATTTATTTATTTAAAAGATTTTGTTTATTTATTTGACACAGAGAGAGAGATCACAAGTAGGTAGAGAGAGAAAGGGAAGCAGGCTCCCTGTCAAGCAGAGAGCCTGATGCCGGGCTCGATCCCAGGACCCTGAGATCATGACCTGAGCCAAAGGCAGAGGCTTAACCCACTGAGCCACCCAGGAGCCCCTTCCTTAGTGTTTTAGATATATTTTGCTTTTGTCACTTTGCAGTGTCACTCTTATGTGTCTAAAGTTGAACTCATTTTTATTTATTCTATTTGAGGTGTATTGGACTCCTGCATCTGGAGGTCTTCCAATACTTCTTAGAAGTTCTCAGCCTTTTTATCTTCAAATATTATTTATTCCCAATTCTTCATCTTTTTATGAATCTCTAATGAGGCATTATTATAGCCCTTGTGACTCCATCTTCCATGTCTTTCAATCTGTTTTTCATACTTTACATCAAGTTTCTTCATAGCTGTGTTTCAGTTCTCTGATTCTTAATGAACATGCATCTCATCTGCTGTTTAATCTCCCTTAAATTTCTAACTTAATCATTAAAGTTTTATTTATTTGGTTTTTATATAAATATAATTTTTTGGTTTATTTTTTTGGTTTATACATTATCTAAATGCAGTTTTATTTGGTTCTTCATCAAATCTGGTCATTATCATGACTTGTTCTTTGCTCATGCCTTTGAGTTTATTTAATTTTTAAAAATTATTTAAACATATTAAATATAATGATTCTGCATTCTTTATTTAATAATTCTAATGTCTGAAATTATTTTTAGTCTCTTTCTATGGTTTATTCCTTATAGCAACCTGTTCTTGTGAATCCCTGGGTTTGTAGTGTGAACTGTTTGTTGTCTTGGTCTGTATTTGTGTCAGGTCTTTGGTCAGGGTTGAAACTGACCCTGTGAAAGTTGACTTACGTTTATTTATGCCATTCTCTTTTGTGTGACACATCCAACTCAAAACCACTTCAAATTGATTTCTTAATTTTTGAACTACAAAGCATGAATTTGGGCCCAAATCCATTTGAAGGCCAGGTTGAGCTCTCAAGTTCTCGAGGTAAGTGTTTTTCATCCAGGGTCATAATCAAGACAGACAAATTTCCTTACTTTCTCTGTTAGTGTCATTAGGGTCCCTGCTATATATGTGGTCTCCTTTTGGCTCCCCCATCTTCAGCAGGCACTAGACTTTTTCTACCTCCTTCCGTGTACAAAAATGCTAACAAATCAGAAGCTTAGCTTTCCATCAGTCAGCAAAAATCCTCAGGATAGGGGCGCCTGGGTGGCTCAGTCGTTAAGCGTCTGCCTTTGGCTCAGGTCATGATCCCAGCGTCCTGGGATCGAGCCCCGCATCGGGCTCCTTGCTCTGCAGGAAGCCTGCTTCTCCCGCTACCATTCCCTCTGCTTGTGTTCCCTCACTCGCTGTGTTTCTCTCTGTCAAATAAATAAAATCTTTAAAAAAAAAAAAGAAAATCCTCGGGACAAAAGCCAGCCTTGGTATTTACTTAACTCCGTTAGTTACTATTACCCCTAATTTTTAGGATCTTTTGATTCCTTGCTTTTATGTGTGTGCTAGTTCAGCAGTGCATTTAAAATGATTCCTAAGAAAATAGTTTCTCTGTCTTATTCAGAAAAGTCATTTGAGTTGTATAACCTGTTATACTGCTAAAAAGTCAAAATCAAATTTTATCACACCATATTTCACTCAGACTTCTGCCAGGGACATTTGGCTAGAACACATGAAGTCTCTTCACTTACACAGAACCACAGTCATTGAAAGTATTTAGGGTGTTCTCTGACTTCACAGAACCACAGTCATTGAAAGTATTTAGGGTGTTCTCTGACTTGGGGGTTGAAAGCTATAAATGCATTTACCAATTTATGTACTTTTTGTTGTACTGGACTCTGCAATGTATGAATAAAGGGAAATTCACATTAACTCTGGTTAGAAAGCTCCTGGAGTCATTCTAACTCCCATCAGCTTTTACCTGCATATTATAGATCATGTCCAGGCAGGTGATGGAGAATATTGAAGTACACAGTACGTGAGGTAGTAGCAGAGAAGCAGGGCCATATGGCTTTGCAAAATTTCCCAATGCTCTTCTGCTGCACATACTCCCCCTCTGGGATGGAGGACCCTGTGACCATAAGTTTGTGCTAGGAAGGGCAGGCTGCTCATCATAAGGCACCATCTGGGACAGCTTATCCAGATGCAATTTCCCTTAGCAATTTTCCTATGCTCAGCTCCATTACCATAATGGATAGATTTCTATCATCTGTTCCTTGGGAATATTTTGTAATATCAGTGTTTATAGTGTTAGGATTTAAAAAAAAAATTTTTTTTTTGGCAAGGAACTAAAGAGTGTGACAATTTATTGTCAGTGAATATGAAGAGTAAAATATTCCCTTGCTCTGAGCTCTTTTGTTCAGTTTTGCCTCATGAATACCCTGTTCCAATTACTTGAGTCTGGAGCCAACTGTACGTAAGTGAGATTCTGACATGGAATTACATCACTGCAGATAAAATACCTTGTTTGAATCATAAAAACAATGTTAGGATTCTAATTCTTTAAAACAGTGTCATATTGCTTTATCACTGTTTTGCAATGACAAGCAGGCTTGTAAATTTCAAACCAAAAATAAGGATGCCATTTGAAATAAAATTGCCTTTTGTCTTCTTTAAATGTAACAGATAATAACATCTAAAGAATTGAGCAGGGTGGGGAAAAATCTTAGGGTCTGTGAATCATAACACGTGTTTTCATCATTTCTTGGGGCCATCACCTCTTACTGCGTAATTTTGTTCACATTATTGATATTTTTAAAGAATTTTCATGTCAAATAGCAAGTAAGTACTAAAAGTAATATTTAGGGAGGTGCTTGTCAAGTGAGGTTTCTCTAGTCCTCAATATTGTTTACACAGGTTTTTTAGGGAGTGAGAGGGGGGACAGAAGGAGAGGGAGGGAGAGAAAGAATCTTAAGCACGCTCCACACTCAGTGTGAACCTGAAATGGTGCTTGATCTCACGACCCTGAGATCATGACCTGAGCTGAAATCAGGAGTTGGTCACTTAACTGAATGACCCAGGCACCTCAAAGTAAAAATTCTTTTTTTTTAAATATATGTTTTTAATAGTTTTTTTAAAAAAGATTTTATTTATTTATTTGACAGAGAGGAGAAAGATCATAAGTAGGCAGAGAGGCAGGCAGAGGGAGATGGGGAAGCAGGCTCCCTACTGAGCAGAGAGCCCGATGTGGGGCTTGATCCCAGGACCCTGAGATCATGACCTGAGCCGAAGGCAGAGGCTTTAACCCACTGAGCCACCAGATGCCCCAAAGTAAAAATTCTTAATATAAGTTTACAGGGTGTATTATTCAACCCACTACACAGAAGTCTGGATATGAAAGAATCTATCCATTTAGTTGAATCAGAGGAGGTTTCTGAAAGACATGGCATTTAAATTGATCTTCAAAGGATGCATACTAGTGTGGAGAAATCATGTTTGTATGTATGTATGTATTTATTTATTTATTTATCATAGAATGTATTATTTGCCCCAAGGTACATGTCTGGGAATCATCAGGCTTACACATTTCACAGCACTCACCCTCTCCCATGTCCATCACCCAGCCCCCCATCCCTACCCTCCCTACCCCCAGTCATCCTGTTTGTTTCGTGAGTTTAGGAGTCTCTTATGGTTTGTCTCCTTCCCCATCCCATCTTATTTCATTTCCACCCCCAACCCCCACTATCCCCTGCCCTGCCTCTCAAGTTCTTCATATCAGAGAGATCATAATTGTCTTTCTCTGATTGACTTATTTCGCTTAGCATAATACCCTCCAGTTCCATCCACCTCATTGCAAATGGCAAGATTTTATTTCTTAACAGTAGAATTTTCCTCTAGGAAGAGGCTTGTTTTATTTGATAAATACTCTGACAATTCTGTTTGTGGTGGGGTTCTGAGGCTGCTCAGGTGCAGGCTATGTACCAGACTTTTGAGTTACCAAGTAGAACAAGTGAAGTAAGTGTGAGCTGAATTTAGCTCTTAGGAAAATAAGAAGGATTTTTCAAGGCAGCAGAATGCAACAGATGGAAAACAAATGAAGGGTCTTCAGGGAAGAGGTTTTAGGGGAGAAAAGATCAATGGGGAATCATATTGGGTTTCGGGTAGATTTTGCTACCACATGAATCCTTTTTTCTTTTTTTTTAAGATTTTATTTGAGAGAGAGAGAGAGAGAGAGAGCAAGTGAGAGAGAGCACAAACATGGGGAGGGGCAGAGAGAGAGAGAGAAGCAGACTCCCCACCAAGCAAGGAGCCTGTTGTAGGGCTCAGTCCTAGGACTTTGGGATCATGACCTGAGCCAAAGGCACATGCTTAACCGACTGAGCTACCCAGGTGTCCCTACTATGTGAATCTTCTTTCCCGTAGTACCATAACGTATTTGGTAAAATATCCACTTCTTTTAATGTATTCTGGAATTAGACCTACCAATGTCCTACTTCAAGTCTATTACCAGAGACCTCGTCTCTGATAACTAATGGGTAGGATTATAATGAGAGCAAAAAGTAATTTTTTTCTTATTTGGGTTCTTAATCAAAGTTACAGAAAGAATGCTTGAGGGTATATTTTCTCTCAAGTGTTTGAAGTCTACATAAACTGAACTCTTGATTGGGAGCTTATGAAAATATTATGGAGGGCAGAGGACAAAGAGTGGAGTTGGCAGGACTTTGTGGAAATTGAGAGCTCTTGCTCTCGGGAGAGATCATTGAAGGAAAACTCTTCATATGGGAATATATATTTGTGTGTGTGTATGTGTGCGAGTGTGTGTATGTTCACGTGTGTATGTGTGTTTTGACTGTTGATAATGCAGAAACTTGAAGCTAAGAAAATAACCGCCCCCTTCAGTAAATACTATTTCTACAGTCATGGCGCTTACATTTTACAAGGGAGACAATCATTAGGCTATGAAGTAGCAATTAATTTCAACTGGGGTACGTGCCATAAGGAGAGTTAGAAGGAATTCAGGTTTAATGAGGGGACCTGATCCAGTCTTGTTGATCAGGGAAAATTTCTCAGAAGAAGTGACATTCTTCAGATATAAGTTTCAATGAAGGAAAAAGGAGAGAATATATTCTAGGCAGGAAGAGAGATTATCTAGAGCAAATTCTGAGGTGGGAGAGAGGCTGGCAGGGCAGAGGTTCAGCATGGCTAGAGCCTAGAATGGGGGGGGCGGGGGCGGGGGCTAAGACGGTAAGAAGTTTAGGCTGGAGCTGTCAGCAGGATCCTGTAGGGCGCTTTTTTGGAATTGGTAATACAGTCATTAAAGAGTATGGGAAGGGGAGTGACACGTTTATTTGAATTTGTTTGCCTAAAAGACCTCTCTGGTCTGATGGAGAATAGACAATAGGCAGTGTGATGTACTGCATTAGCTTTTCCACTTCTGCATTTCCCCCACAACTGGAATAACAGATCCCTGTTTTTTATCTTGTGATTTTGTACCCCTTCCCACTAGATTGAGGGGGCCATATGTACAGGCCTGCGGGATGTTAGGCTTGGCAATGTGACATACATTGCCCAATGGAACATTGGTGGAAGTTCTGGTTGTGCTTCCAAGGTTTGCCTGGGCCTCCTGCTTCTGTGGCAGTCATGAGACCGCACGTCTGTGCACCCCTGGTCCCAGGATGAGGCGGACAGACCTGAGCTAAGCCGGCCCCCAGGCCTCGAGTACGAAGAACAAATGACTGGTGCAGTAAGCCACTGAGATTTCACCGTGGGCTTTGCCAACCCGCAGGAGAGCATCAGAATGAAAGCAAGGAGACAAGTTAATGGTCCAGGTAAGAGTTAACAGTGGATCGGACTGGGATATGGCCGTGCAGAGATGACAGAAAGAACTGAAGAGATTCCAGAGATATTTAGGCTTTCGGGTTGGTGATATGGATGACTGATTGAAAGCAGACGTAATGGGAAAGAGAATGCCAAAGATGATATTTCAACCAAAGATTCTTGCAGTATTGTCTAACCTTATGGTCCTAAAGATAAGTGAATATGCTCAAAGCTTTCCAATGCGTTATGTCATTTTATCTGTGACTATAGAGATCATGATTTTGTGAAAAAAATTCAATAGTCAAGACCCCTTCTCCCAGGAGCCCCTGGTGGGGGCTGCGGGCTGTTGGCCACGCACTGTTCCTCTCACGGAGGTAATGCCAGCCCAGGCTTCAGAGGACCTGTGACCATGGGCTAGTCAGAGCACAGGCCCTGACTTTTGACATGATGGATCATCTAATGTCCTGTTAAGGCTTTGGGGCTGTCATAGGCATGCCAACTTTTGCTCTTATGAAACACTAAACTTATCACTTTTACAAAGCAGCATAACCCGCCCCCCCCCCCCCCAATTTATTATATTTTGGTGCAGGATGCTTGTCAGGCTTTCTGCCTGAGGCACGCTTTATGCCTGAACTTGGAGCCACAGCTTTATAGCCTGCCCTTTCCCCACACAATTTCCCAATTCGTTCTGGGTAATTCTAATGGCTGGTTATTTTGTGTGTTGTTTTTTCTTTTTTCCAGAGAAGCAATGAACTATTTTCTGTCCGTTAGTGAGCTGCAAGCAGCACGGTTTTCATTAACATAGTGAGAAAATAAATGTTGGCCATTCAGTTGTTGGGAAAATGAGGTTGCGAACTGCATCAAGTCAAGAATCCAGGCTGAGTGTGACTCATTCTGCCACTGAGCAGGTGGGGTTTCGAGGTTGGTGAGGATGTAGAGACAGCAAGCTGGCTGAGTGGACTTCCTGACGGAGGTTAGGGCATCAGAACTAATTGGGAGTCATTCATCAGGAGGTTTAGCCTGTTTGGTCTGATCTTCCCTGTTTTGCCACTACATTTGCCTCCATTAGACCGAACTCCAGCTTGGCAGTTGGTTTTTCTTCTCCTTTTGATGGGGTTCAGCCATTACAGGAATTACTAAAAATAAATAAATAGATAGATAGATAAATATATGTTTTGACACCAGAATTAGGAAGATTAGTTAAAGTTAATTCTTAAATAAGTGTTTTAGTAAGTTGGTGAAGTTGAGGTGCATAAGATCCCATTTGGCCCCCCACACTCAACATTTCTTTAAGGTTTTCATTGGAGCAGCTGAGAAGGACTAAAATATACTGATACGTATTTCTATCTTTTTCATGTCATAGTTCTTGAAGTCTAGGGGAAATATGGCCCAATAAAGGGGAAGAACATGACAAAAATCAATGTAGGAAGTGGTCTCAAAAATCTCCAAGCCATGTCCTGAAAAAAGTCTCCTCTTTTTAGGTAAAACCAAATACAAAACAAATACTCTTTTCCTTTTTTTGTTTTCCTCCTTCAGTTGTCAAAGATACTGTTTCTATAGAAGTGGCAGGAGATTTGGAACTAGTAAATTTTGTTTTTCTAATTCAGACACTGCCAAAATTTATTGTATGGCCTTGGGCTAGTCATTTAACACTTCTGAGCTGCAGAATTCTCCTGTGGAAACTGAGATTTTTCTTGGATGACCTCCATGAGGACCTTTGTAGACAGAAATCTCTGTTCTTCATTCTGTGGATTGGCAGTTGATGCTAGCCTGGATCTACTATTTTATAATGATATTTTTGCTGGTATAGACACCTTTCAGAATCCATGGATCATTCTTTGACCTGACAGTAATTTATTTTGACTATATTGGTTACTCTTACTGCCATTCATTTTCTATGATTAAGAAAAAAGAGCATCCTTTGTCTCCATTCTGTTTATATTTTTTCAAAGCTATAATTCTCATCCCTTTAATCTCATAAATCTAAACCTAGCAATGGAAAGTGCAAAGAAGTGCAAACACATCAAGCAAAATGAAATACAAAGACAAAATCAAGCACACAATTAAACCAACAAAAAAAATAAAAGCAAAATATTAGAGGCTGAAAAATCCAAAGCAAGATTTAAACTATCCAGAAGGATCTAGGTAGGAGCTCTGGCTTAAATTACCTACAAAATGATATTAGGTGAAGAGGGTCTAACTGGCTTTGTAAAAAGTGTTTTATTTCCAGGCTAATTTGGCCTTTCAATAAGATCTCTTTGCTTTAGCAGTTGACTTTATTATTTTCTGCATCTTCTCCACATGCTGCTTTCACTGGTGTAAATTTCTGTCTTTATTTATTTATTTAAGAGAAAGAGCACACATGTGAGTGGGGGGGGGGCAGAGGGCGAGGGAGAGAATCCCAAGCAGGCTCCCTGCCAAGCATGGAGTCTGATGTGAAGCTCCATCCCAGGAGCAGATCATGACCTGAGCTGAAACCAAGAGTTGGATGCTCAACTGACTGAGCCACCCAGGTGCCCCTGTGTAAGTGTCTTAAGATGCCTTTCCAAGGATACCTCAAAGGATATTTCAGACAGAACTGAAGAAGACTTTGAGCAGTAGGAATATTCACCCATTCCTGTAAAGGGGTCCAGAATATGTCACCCCAAATTTTGCCACTTTGGCATTTTTGATTATTTTGAGCTAAAGGCAGTTGTGAAATAGCAGACACAAAAAGAGCTTCCTGCCCTCGTCCGATCTGTCTGAAAAGAGGGAGTAAATCCCTACCTCCCACCTCACGCCAGGGTGAAGAGAGAGACGCTTACCACTGGAGGCAGAGGGCTGGCACTGAGATTGGTCGGTGTGACAAACCTTACTAAGATAACTCTTATCTTCTGTGATTAGCCCTGCCCAGTATTTCCTACTCGCATCCCACAGTTTATGAGTCCCGGCAGCCCAGACCCCTTTCTTTTTCAGTCATGTCTCTGTAGTTCATCACCATTTGTTAACATGGTATGTAAACACCTGAGTCTAGCTGCTCCTCTGGGTTTTTACTTCTTCTCTGTGATGTCCCCATGCACACAAAATGTGAAATATTGATAAAATTGGTTTGCCTTTTCTATCAGACTGTTAGTCTGTCTTTTGTTCGTTTAACTCACAGGCCCCAGTCCCTGAACTTGAGGGAAGAGGAAGTTTTTTCCCTCCCGTATACCTGAATCCCACTTGTCTGCCAGGAGAAGGCCAGGAGTCACTCTGCCAGCAAACCCTAGCTGTGGCCTTTGATAAAAGAAGAGGAGTGAATTTGCACCCTTGTAATGGCAGAGGGGATCGGGAAGGTAGGATGCCCTTATCCCAAGTGGGATTTGGCTAGCAGAGAATCCTTATTGGTTATTCATGGTTCAAAAGTGGTCAGAACCTTTGGAACCACATCCTCTTTAAGATGTAGACTTGACTTTCTGACCAACACCAGCTATATATATTTTCCTAACTACAGTTAATAATTATTTTTATTTCTTCACAAAACTATTTTCATGCATGCTTAATTTATTGGTCACAAAGAATCTGCTCACATTTCTAAAATTAAAAAAAAATTGAGTGTGTGTGTGTGTTGAGTCTTATATCCCCATATACAGTCCAAAGTGGCTGCCAGTTCAAAATATATAATCTGACTTTGAATTGCTTAATTCTTATTTTGTAATGGAATAAAAATAAGAACGGATTTTGCATAATTATAGTTATTCTAAATTTTAATACATTATTTTAAATAGAAATTAAAAATAATTTCTATCATACACACCTGTCTTCTGAGTTATCAGTATTTCTAAGTGTATTTAGGGCTTTGGATTTACCATAGACATAATTTTAAATCTTAATGTTTACATTTTTCTTAAAGCTTCAGGCTGAGCTTAATAGGAATTTCTAACAACCTAAACATGTAGGTTAGTTAGATGTCAAGAGATCTTCTGAAAGGATGCATTTTTTTCCACACTGTTTTTTCGTGTTTCTTCCCTTCCTGCCATGTATAATGTTTATTCTGTTAGGTGTGTCCTTATTACTGAAAAGAGAAATTTCCCTAAAGAAAAAATGTTTTTTCCTTTATCTAGCACCCAGTGCAGATCAAACTTGACCAGGGATATCAGTTTGGAGATTCTTGTTTTTTGCTCAGAGCTGAAAATATGTACTTTCAGATCTCTTCCTACCGTGTGATTCTCACATATGGCTGAGAAGTCCTGGTGTTATGAAAGGAACTGTTAGGGGTTGGTTTATTGGATTGCTAATTCATACCAGGTAAAAGGAGAAGGGAGGTGTGTAATGGTGGGGGTGAGGCAAAGATATATCCAGGGGAGAGGCCTTTCTGCCCCTCAGAGACTAAGGTAATTTTGGCTCAGCCCCTGCTAAGTATCTGAGAATTCCAAGTTCTTCTCACCACGTAGGAACTTCTGACATGTTTCTCCTTTGTGGTTTCCTCTGGATCTTGTCCACTTGTGTTTTAAAACATAGCATATTAGTAGAAAAGTTGAGGTACGGTAAGGTCAACAATGGGGAGATGATTGCCTTTGAAAAACTAGTTACTCACTGCGCCCAAGAGGAGGAGTCATGCCAAGCCTTGTAGGGCTGTATGGGAAAGCATGAGCGTCAGCCTGAAGCAGAGAAAGCAGGAGAAATGGAATCAAGGGCCTTTACTGCGGTTTCTGCAGGAAGGAACAGGCAAGGCTGGGTAAGCAGGCTTGGGATTGGCACATCAAACAATTTCATCAGGCTCTAGGGCACAGGAGCTGTCCCTCATTGTCTGAGGCCACGAGAGCAGGTATGAAATAGTGGCCCAGAGTGTGAGGCCAAGAAAGGAGATGGTTGGAGGTGTGTGCTCTGCATTACTTGGTTTGCATTTGAAGAGCTTGCTCCTAAGAGAGTGGTTTCCTACCTCTAGGAATTGGCCAACTCTGGGAGTATCAGTGAGACCCCAGATCAGAACACATGGTTAAAAAGACAAGGTTCATACAACGAGGTCTAGCTCATTATCTTGGTTTTTCCTCCTATAGATTGAGACCGAGAATACCCTTCATCAGTGTCCACAAAAGTTCTAATCACAATCAGAATTTTATTAGTGTAGGCTTGAAGTGTTAGAGGAAAGATGTAGGCTTGAAGTGTTAGAGGAAAGTTTCAAGGAGTTATAAACAACTGTGGGCATTATCTCTTTTCCTGTCTTTGTCTAGCTCCTTCTTCCCTCTCCAGTGAAATCAATTTCCTCTCCTTGCCTCTGGTGGGTAAGTTCTTATATTTAGTCCCTCCGAGGTCTTAGCTTCTACTCAACCAGGAGCTTCAAATAATTTTCTGAGCATTGGTGGATCTCTTCTTCTGATGATAAATGCTTCTGTCAACTGCTAAGAAAATAAAAATGCCCTATCTCATACTGATAACATCATAAACATATATAAACATCAAACTGATAAGATGGCTGGAGGAGAACTGAAAATAACAAAGGCAAGATGTGATTTTATATTAACTATAAAGTTGAAATGAACATGGAGAATGTGGCACCATTGAATCCTAAGTGACAGTTTTGGCAGCAGCTTTGATAAACGTACCAAGACTTTGCTCCCTGAGGCAGGATGTGATCTGTGAGCTTGTGTAGAAGGAATTTATCATCTATGCTGGCATTATTACAAGGCAATTTGTGTTATCATATGGGGGGAACCAAGGATGGTTTGCTACATAGCATGAAAAAGTTCTCCTGGGTGCCCCAAACCCTGGCCTTGGAGGGGTGAAGCTGTCTCTAGGACATGTGCCCCTGGTTATTCTGTGAAAATGACCTGGGAGCATCTTTAAATATCTACTCTCATAGGACATGTGTGATCGTTAATTTTATATGTTAACGTGAATGGGCTGCAGAATATCCAGAGAGCTGGTAAAACATTTCTGGGTGTGTCTGTGAAGGTGTTTCTGGAACAGATAGTATTTGAATTAATGAACTGGGTAAAGATTTTGTCCGTATGCATCACGCACCTCACTGAGGGCCTGAAGGAAACCAAAAGGCAGAGGAAGGGCAAATCTGTTCTCTGGGATATTGATCTATTCATCATACATCTTCTCCTGTCTCCGACATTGATGCTTCTGGATCTTGAGCCTTTAGAATTAGACTACATTACACACCCAGCTTTCCTACTGATCACATTTCTCTGGGAAACTAATACAGCATGAGTAACTGGGAGCAAGGATTCCTGGTACGTGAAATAAAAGCTGTGCAGTTTGCTTGCTGTGTTCCTTTGGGTCCTTCTGGGGCTTGCAATCTACTCACCTACAAGATGGGAATAATGTCTATATCACCTGATTGTGCAAATTCCTCTAAAGAACGTATTTAAGTGTTCATCCTTGGAGTTAGTACTGTTGGTGGTTACCATTCTCTGGTTAAATTGATCTCAAGTACAATGAGAATCTAAATCTCAGTGTAATAAACACTCTTATTTGCCTGAAACTAATTATGATATCTGTTACCACGTTCATATATTCTAAAAAAAAAAAAAAAAGAATTGGTCAGAAATGTACTTTTTAAGTATATATTGGCCTATGTGTTCTTATCAGTTACAGGCTTCTTGAGCTGAACCGGAGAGGCAATCAAGTCATAGGGTGTGAGATACTCCTCCTGATGGGGCCCGGGCTCTGATTGTTGCTCGGGCCTCATCATGAACAGGTAAGTGGCACTTCTAGGAACCAGACGGAGAGAGAAGGAGAGAGAATGCAGAGTGGGACCATGAAGGGCTCTTGAAGAAGAGCTGCCAGAGGACTGCTCTCTGATTTGCATCCAGAGAAATCAGGAATATACCGCTCAGACACCTTGATTTTGCCATAGCTACTTCCTTCTTATTTCTAAGTAATGATTAAACATGTATTCAGCTCTCACAGTGCCCGGCACAAACCAAATAAAGAAAGGCCCGTCATAAGACAGCTTCTACTTTTAAGCCTTTTTTCTATCTTTTAATCCAAAGCTTAAGATTACCCAGAAATATGAGATCATAATAAAAGAAGTAGCTAATAGTATCCTTCTGGACCATTCCCTAGTTGTTCTGCCTTATAAATATAAGTTATATTTAGTGAGTAGGTGTAGTAGTGTATTTGTGGCTAATCACTGCAGGAAGAAGGTGGGACAGATTGGAAAGCAGAGGACTGAATGGCCACCATAACCCATATTCTGTTGGTTCAGGGAGACTGAATATACGAAGGGAGAGTGGTCAGACTATATATAAAGATAGAACTTTGACCTACCACCTGCGGCAACCTGCCCTGGAAACCAACCCCTTATCTACAATAAACAATCCAGGAAGATAGCCTGCTATAACTCAGACTTGAAGGAAGTCAGATTTCTATCTCTAGTGACAATTCAAGAAGCTAAATAATAAGTTCTGCAGCAGTTGGCCCCAAATAGCCAGAACCTGATTAATAACTAACACTTTCTCAGGGCACCTGGGTGGCTCAGTCGGTTAAGCGTCTACCTTTGGCTCAGGTCATGATCCCAGAATCCTGGGATGGAGCCCCAGTTTATGACCAACAAAAGAAAGCCAATATGTATTTTTTTAAAGATTTTATTTATTTGACAGAGAGAGAGAGAGAAAGAGCACAAGCAGAAAGAGCACGGGAGGGAGAAGCAGGTTCCCCCCCTGAACAGCAGGCTCCATCCCAGGACCCTGGGGTCATGATATGAGCTGAAGGCAGATGCTTAATGGACTGAGCCACCCAGGTGCCCTGCCAGGTATGTATTCTTAACCAATCATGGAGCACTTCTAGTTAGCCCACCTGCAGCTTCCTTGTGCCAACAGCCCCAATGTGGGCACACTTGAAGCCTTACCTTTTTCACCTTAAAATTTCCAACTCCTCTGCCTGTCTTTGAGTCTATACCCAAACGCAAGCGATAATGGCTGACTGCCTTGCTATAGCAAGTTCAGAATAAATAGTCTTTGCTTTCCTCATTGGTGGGTGCTCATTTATTTCCACAGTTCTGAGAAGGATAAAATAGCCGAGTGTGGGTGTCCCCGTACAAATCCCTCCCCACTGTGGGAGAACTCAGTGATTGCCATGGGGGGCAATGGCATCTGTCTCTAAGTGGACAGCCCGGTGGGTTTGTGTGTGAGTGGGTGATGGTAAAGACCCTAAGAGTGTGTGGGCAACCAAATTTCATATCTTAGCAATGAACCTGAGGGATTGGGTATAGACATGGTAAAAACAAAACAGCAAAGCCCTTCCAGAAGGAGTCTGAGAGGGTTAGGTAGAAAGCCAATACCTTGCAAAAAACCACAAAATACAGAGACCGAGCTGAACTTTTAACTGTTCAATGTGCTGCTGTTAAATTTCAAAAAATTATTGACTTTAGCAATTTTATGAAAATATTTTTCTAACTTTTAAACTGCTTTTGACATAGCCTTGAAATTCATTTAAAAGGATTTTCCCCCTACCTTAAACACATCAAAGCAGGGCTTCAGGCAGAGAAATAACTCAGTGAGTTTTACTCTTATGAAAGTCAATTTGGAAAAGGTAAATTCACAAAGTCAAAGTGAAGTCACCAAAAGTAGCATCGGAACAAACAAAGCCCAGTTGAAGCTATTATCAACAGAGCATTTTTACTCTGTTTCACTTACCAAAAATAACTGTACACATGACACAATTGTGATTAAGATCTTCTAACTGTAGAATGAATCTTCCTCACCTCACTGGCTTCCGGCGCTAATTGAGATGTGTTTCTTCATTTACTTTCTTGTTATTTGTTATTTGTGTATTCTCAATTACAAAGGTCAGCACTGCAATGCTGGGAGCTCTCCCTGGGGCTTTAAGAATCTGGAGGTTTCTACTTACCTACCTAGGGTGCTCATTCTTTATGGTAGCAACTCATTAGAACCATCTATCTCAGACCAATTAAATCATAACCTCTCAGTGCGTTTATAAAAATAGCTCCCCAGCTGAGTCAAACGTGCATAGACTGTTGAAAAAAACACTCCTAGAGGAGGCAAGATTTCCTTGACAGTGTCACCTTGAGTTGTGTTTTTTTTGTTTGAAGGTTGTCAAAATTTAATAAAGCAACTTTTACCTTGTCCATTTTAAAGTGACAGTAACACCGATGTTACAAACTGGAGCCTTGCCTGGCTAGTTCGCTGCTGTTGTTCCCAGGATCCAAGGGGGTGGTGGTGGTGGGGTGGTTCTCAACAGACTTGGGGGATGGGACAACAGAAGGCAGATTCATCTATTTCTTCTCTGTCGCTTCAGTTTTCAGTATGAAAATGATCAGCTAGCTGGTGCAGGAGGCAAAGAGATGAAGTGCAAACATGAGTCAGGTTGCTTGTATGTATGAATTGTCAGTAATGTCACAGGGTCACATGCTGGCTCTATTAGGAAGGAAAGTGTTCTTTCACCAGTGATGGTGACCACCCAGAGGACACAGGGCCTACAGGTGTGGTGGCACCTTCACACTAATGATTAGAGAGAGCCTTGAAAAACAGATTTGGAGGCATGGAATCTGTGCCTCCCAGTCTCGGATTGCATTGCAGAAATAACACCAGGTGACTCCATATGAGGGATTTTGTTTTCTAGAATTCATGAGACCACAAATGAGATACTAGACTTAACGACTCTCAGTGCCTGAGCAATTAGAGGAGGAAAGCAGGAGTGTCGGCCCTGTTACCAATCTGCTCCTGTGCTTGTGGAGGGTCTGGCCTCCCAGCCTCTGCTGACTAGAACTTTCCTTGAACAGATATGTCTAGGGATGGCCTTTGGGGCCTCCTGACAGATGCCTAACTTAAAAAGGGCTCTGCATTCCTGATTTACTTTGAACATGTTTTTGTAGAAATAACTGCTTTGGATTGTTTGTTAATTTCTCCTACCCCTCTTAATTGTTAGAGATGGAAATGTTCTCATTGTTTTTGAGCTTCTCATTGATCTAGAAAAGAGATTCAGAATGATATGCACTCTCACTCAAGTTAAATAAGTGCCTTAAAGGTACCATTTTGTGCATGATCCCTTTCAGCGCTGGGAGAGGGGCCCTGGTGGGCTGAGTTGTGCCTTTATTGCTGACCTTCTGATGACTACTTTTCCAAGATCACAAAGTTCATCTGTGAGTAAAATTACTCCAACATTACCCCTGCTTTCACCATGAGGCAAATTCTCAATGACATTTGCTAGTGGCACAGGAGGCAAGTGAAGCCATAAAGAATATTATAGTTAAAATTTTTTTAATTTAAAAATTTTTAATAGACTTTTTAAAAAAGATTTTACTTATTTATTTGACAGAGAGGGAGATCACAAGTAGGCAGAGAGGCAGGCAGAGAGAGGGGGGAAGCAGGCTCCCTGCTGAGCAGAGAGCCCGATGTGGGGCTCGATCCCAGGACCCTGAGATCACGACTTGAGCCAAAGGCAGAGACTTTAACCCACTGAGCCACCCAGGTGCCCCAATAGACTTTTTTTTAAGAGCAATTTTAGGTTCACAGCAAAATTGAGTGAAAGTACAAAGATTTCCCATATACCTCCTGCCCCTAACCCTGACATGCCCAGCTCCCCCATGATCAGCATCCCCTACCAGGGTAGAATATTTATTGCAATTGATAAACATACCTGACACATGATTATCACCCCAAGTCCATAGTTTATATTTGGGTTTACTCATGGTATTATACATTTTATGGGTTTGGAGAAATTTATAATGACACCCGTCCACTCTTATAGTGTCATACAAGGTCATTTCATGCATTAAGTCCTCTGTGCTCTGCCTATTCATTGTTCCCTTCCCCTTAAAGTTTAACTTTAATTACTAAATCTGACAATTCCTCTTACCAAACACTTCCAGAACTGTGTTCATTTACTCAGCAAATATTGTGTGAACCCTTATGAAGTGCCACACGCTGGTCCAGGCACTGGACGTACAGCAGTAAACAAGCAGCTCAAGAGCTGGTCTCACCTGAGTCTTACATTTTAGGGGGAGAGGAATAAACAACAAACAAGCACAAATTCAGAAAAGAATGAGTTTCGTGAAGAAGACAAATGAGTGACCTAATAGTGATTGGCGTGGGAGGGAGGGCAGGGCTCCTCCATAATGGATGGTTGGGGCGTTGCCTTTCTGAGACAGGGGCATTTGAACTGCCATCTGAAATATGGGAAAGGCTAGGCCATGCAGAGATTGGGGGGAGTGTTGCACAGAGCAAAGAACAAATTCATTTTTTTTCCCCAAACAGGAATAAGTTGGTACATTTGAGAAATGGAGAGAAGCCCTTTGTGCTTGGGGTATAGTGAGTGAACTGGAGAGGGGCAGGAGAGGGGGGCAGCAAGGTAGGCAGGGCTGGACAGCGCAAGGCTTCCTGGGTCGTGGCGAGGCACTGAGGACTTTTTCCAAGTGAAAAGGGGAGGCATTGTAGCGTTCAAAAAGGGGTGTGCTGACTTTATGAAAATCACTGTAATTACTTTGTGGAGACTAGTGGAACGTTGTGGACAGAGCAGTGAACCTGAATTGGCAGCTGTAAGGTGGGATAGGAGGCCATTCAAGGTCTAGGTGAGGGATGGTGGGGGCTTGGATGATGGTGGTTGTAGTAAAGATGGAGGGAAAGGAACAAGGAGGTCGAGTCCAGGGACTTGATGGATTAGAAGCAGGGTGAAGGACCAAGGGCAAGCAAAGATGACTGCAGTCATCTTTGACATTTACAAGATAGGGAAGAATAAATAAGGAGCAAGTATTTTTGTTTTGTTTTGTGGAGAGGCTAGGCAGAATTAGTAATTGTGTTAGACCCATTAAGCTTGGGAAGCCTACTGATGTGTTCATGCTGAATCAGCCGTTGATTGCCCAGGTTTGATACTTAAGAAGGACAATGGGGCTGAAGATGTAAATTTGAGAGTCATCAGGGAATAAATTGTATTTAAAGTCAAGGGACTAGATGAGATCATCTAAGAGAAATGAGCAAGAAGCTGGAGGGAGTGGTGTGAGGTCAAGAGAAAATTGATTTATTTCCTTTTACGGCAGGGCTGCCAGAGCATGTTTGATGGTTATGGAGGTGACTTGGTCAATGCTAGTGTCAAACAGCAAAATCCGGAGGTCTGGTTGTAAAGTCTTCCCTACTACCTCATCCAGCAGGATTAATTATTCCCTTGTCCCTACTCTCACAGGGTTTGCACAATAGTATTTAATAACATTGTATTATGGTAAGTTATGTAAATTTCTGTCTCTCAGGTGGATAGTAAACTCTTTGGGAGAACAGATATCATTTATTAATTGTCAACTCTGTCAAGCCTTTATTAGGCACATGATGTGTGTGATCTTAGTTACTCTTCACAATAGCCCTTTATGGAAGACATAATCTTCTCCAGTCTGCAGATGAAAAATTCAGGCTCAAGGAGACTGAGTAACTGGCACACAATATTTTGGGTTGGAAGCAGAATGGAGATCCCAGTGCAGCCCTGCCTGGCTCTCAACCATACACTTCTTTTTTTTTTTTTTTAAAGATTTTATTTATTTATTTGACAGAGAGAGAGAGAGAGAGAGAGAGAGAGAGAGATCACAAGCAGGCAGAGAGAGAGGGAAGCAGGCTCCCCGCTGAGCAGACAGCCCGATGCGGGGCTCGATCCCAGGACCCTGAGATCATGACCTGAGCTGAAGGCAGAGGCTTTAACCCACTGAGCCACCCAGGTGCCCCTACACTTCTTGCCACACTTCTTTTTCAATGCGTTCTACGTTGCTGGTGCCCGCTTAGCACAGTAACCCATCAGGCACATGCTAACCTGAAATTCAGTAATGGTGAATGAAGTAGAACAAAGCTACAGTAATAAGCCTTAAAAACCTGCAATTTGATTACTCTCTCATTATCTTGTTTCTGATGATATATTCCATTTGTTGATCTAGGGGGAGCATCCCAGAGTTTTCAAACCTACACAGGTCCTTCCCCTGGAATCCTGCTATACTTCTTGATCAGGAGAAAGAAACAGGGGAGTTGGTGTTGGAGGTTAGTAGAGCCGATCTTGGCAGCTGGTGAAGCTCCACTTGAGAACTGGCTAGGAAAAAGGAGCAGTGGAAAGAGGAGAACCTTTGGCTAAGTAAGTGGACGTGGTCTGCTGCAATGCAGCAACTACACAAAGTCAGAGAATGTAATTCTTTGGCATCAAAATGACTCTTTCCTTTTGTTTGGCAGTTTTCCTTCTTAGGAAATTGTGCTAAATTTGTCACATTATGATGATAGCCTCATGCAATTTATTTGCAAAAAAAAAAAAAGAGTTTTTTTGGGGGCGATCTTTGGTATTGATCACAGTCATCAAAAATACTCATTTACTAGTTTCACCTAAATGTGATATAGTGAAACAATTTTGTCCAGTTGCCAGAATGGTAGCAACTGAGTCTAGAGGCAAATATTTGCTGTAACTGAATGAAGCCAATGCACTGTACCTTATCTGGGCTATTAATATCTGCACTCACTTGTGTTCTGTTCTAATTCAGTTGAGGTCAGCTGGCCTGAGTGGGGATTTTGCAGGTCCTGACCTTGCTTCGTCACCAAAGGAAAAACTGCAGGACTCACGCAGCTCAGTGTTTACCAAGTGCTCTTTTTGTGTTGCCAACATTTTTCTATATACTTTGGGAGCTACGAGAGAATTACTGTCCTGAAGAAGTTTCATGCAATGGGTATCTCAGGGTTTGAACAGATATTTAAACCACTGTAATGGCTGGATTCAATTAAGAGCCAATCTTTCATTCAGAAAGCTCATACTGTTTACCTATTATGTACCCAGACATGTGTTAAGAACTACAGAAAGTTTAACTAAAAAAACCCCCAATGTACTGCTCTCAGTGAACTCAGATTCAGAAAAGAAATGGAAAAATTAAAAATGACTAATTTACAACATGGAAAATGTCTTGATGAGGATAAGAACAGGATGCTTTGAAAGGAACACATAAGTGGAAATCCTACATCTACTAAGAACTCCTGAGAAAGCTTTTCAGAAAGAGGCAAGATTGAGTTAACTGCAAAGAATAAGCAATAATTAGCTAGTTGAAAAAGGTGGTGGAGTGGGGAAGAGCATTCCTGGAAACAGAAACACATTTGCAAAGGTAAAGAGTTGAGGAGTCGGCTGTAATTCTATGTGGCTGGAGCACGAGGTGAACGCGGTGTGCTGGGAAGCAGTGAAATGTGAGGTTGGAGGCAGGCAGGCATGAGATAACCAGCTGCTTGGTTTTGCTAAGGGGTGTGGGTTTCACCCTGAAGGCAATATAAAGCCTCCACGGAGACACTTTAAGCAGGTTTGCATTTAGGAACTAATACTCTAGGAGGAATGTGGATAATGACTTTGAAAATGGACAAAACCATAGCAAAGAGGCTGGGAAGCTGCTTCAGTAATCCAGTTTGGAAATTTTGAGGGTATAAATTTCAGCCTGTGAGAGTAGGACTGGAGAAAGAAGACAGTTTAAAATGTAGAGTTAGGTGATGGAATCAACAGAGATTGTAAACTCTTTTAATGTTGCTAGTTAGGGAAGGAGGTCTAGTAAGTCTTGATTTTTGCCTTCGCTGGAATGGATGAATGACACAATCTCTGGGTCTGCTGGTGGACGGGGCAGGGAAAGGATAAAACAACAGGTTAACCCCAGAGCATGTTAATTTTGAGGTATTTGTTCTGTTTCTGAATGGAGATAGCCAACAGGTAAAGAGTATCTCAGCAGGCTGCACAGATAGTACATTGTCTCCAAACATGCACCATTTTGAGCTAGAGTCAATGCAGAAAAGATATAGAGACGTGTATCTTCACCATTTTGCAGATTTTAAATTCTCTGACAACTTGATCACTCCCACGATCATGCCCTAGACATTCTCATTATCAATACATCTTACTCCTCCAAAATCTTAATCTCATCCATCCCACTCTCTGACCACTAACTACTTCCTAAATTTATAACTCATTCTCTCTAGTGTACTAACCCCAATGATGTGTCTATGCCTACCGGGGCCTACAATCCTGCGTTTACATCTTTTTCATGAAATAGTATGTCACCATTTTTTCCACTAACCCTTACTCCAACGCTCAGGATCCCTGCTTATGCATCTTAAATTTATGGTCAATCTTTCTAACCTCTTTCTTGCTCCCTCTTGCTTTATTGTACTAACCTGACAAACAGTAAGCCTGATTAAGTCCAGTCCTTTGCCTACTTCTAGTACCTGTGCCTGAGCAACTGATTGTGATTGGAAAACAACAACAACAACAACAACACACAACCACACTACCTGGTCTCATTTTTACATTCTTGACCTTGAATTTCAGGTGGGTCCTTCAAGTGCTATCTGGCAATCAGATAAGATACCTTTATCTCTTATTGTACTAGATGGTTATTTGATATCTTCTTTCGTGTCTTCAATCCCCCTTCCCCAAACAACCCCTAATTTGCTTTCTATTTCACTGAGAAAATTAGATAATTGGATAATTTACTGAAAACATCTACAGAATCCCTCCGTCACCCCTACCCCCCATCAGAATCTAGCACACATACTTCACTTTCTTGTCTATTGCCATAAATAAAGTCCCCACATTCATATTGAAAGCCAGACATCTGAAATATGTATGCGCTAGATCCTGTGTCCTCTTGCCTACTCAAGGACATCATTTCAGCAATCTCTATCTCATCAATTTTCCACTCTCTGCTCAACCATTCTCATCAACACACAAACTGAAATAGTTCTCCATTAAAAAATAGCCTCTCTCACCGTCATTTTGCTCCTCTTGGCTGCAAAATTCCAATTCCCCTTCTTCTGTTCATACTTAAGTCTCCTCCAATCAGATCTTCATCTCCACCAAAATTACCCCTGTCAAAATGACCAGAGATCTCCATGGAACCCACTTCAGCTCTCATTTTCCCTTTCTGTATCACTTGAAATAGCTGATGACTCCCTTCTCTTTGTTACTTCTTTTGGCTTCTGGCATCCGAGCCTTCTTTGTTCTTCTCCTCTATTGCTGATTCCTCCTTCTAAATGATCTTTGCTGGTGTCTTACCTCTTAATATTTGATCGCCTTAGGTCTCAGTTTTTTGTTCTTTTCTACTTCCCATCAAAACTCATTTTCTTAGTCATATCATCCTGTTATATAACTTTAAATACTGGGTGTATGCTAATGACTCCTAAATTTATAACTTCTGTCTAGACTGTTCTGAATTCCAGACTTGTATATTCAACTGCTTCCTTAATATTTCCAGTTAGTTGTGTAGTAGACACTTCAAGCTTTCAGGTCCCAAACGGATCTTCCAACCATCTGTCTCCCCTCAATGTTGTCTGCCCACAGTTTTCCTCATCTCAGGTGATGGCAACTCCATTCTTCTGGATACTAAGGTCAACAATCTTGAGTTGTCCTTAACTCTTTTTTATCTCTCATATCCTATATCCAGTCTATTAGGAAATACTCTTGGGTATAGTATACAATTAGGTATTGGGTGTAAATAGGGACTGACCACTTCTCACACATCAGCATTTGCATCCTGTGTAAAGCACTACCATCTCTTGTGCAGATAACTGCAATAACTTCATGATTGGTCTCCTACTTCTACTCCTGCATCTTTATATCCGTCCTGAATATACTAGCCAGACTGATTCTTCTACACAAGCCACATAGCGTAACTTCTAAGCTCAAAACCCTATAATGGCTGTTTATTTCACTCAGCGTAAAAGTACTTAGAATAATCTAAAAATCCCTGCATGACCTGGGTCACCATCATCTTTCTGAGTTCATCTTACTGTGCTCCCCTTCTCTGCCTTTCCTTGAGCATTTCAAGCATGCTCATGCCTTAGGACCTTTGTACTTGCTGTTCCTTCTGCTTTACTCATTATATACATGGCTAACTCCTCACGTTTTTCAAGTCTTTGATTAACCATTACCTTCTCAGTGAAATCTACCCTAACTACTGTATTTAGGCCTACCAGCTGCCTTCCCACTGGGCTGGCCCTTGTGATCCCCTTTACCTTGTTCTGCGTTTTATGTAGCCCTTACCATTTTTCAAATATTGTATAATTTACTTATTTATTGTGTTCGTAGCTTATTGCCCAATATAAGTTCACAAGGATCTTTGTGGTTTTTTAAAATTTTCTTTTTCCAGTCAGTTAATAGTGTAATACTAGTCACATGTACAGAATCTAGTGATTCATCACTTACATACAACACTCAGTGCTCATCACAAAAGTGCCCTCCTTAATACCCATCACTCATTTAACCCACCTCCACTCACTCCCCTCCAGTAACCCTCAGTTTCTTCTCTATGGTTCAGAGTCGGTTTTCTGGTTTGCTCCTCTCTCTTTTCTCCTCCATGTTCATCTGTTTTGTTTTTTAAATTCCACACATGGGTGAAATCATATGATATTTGTCTTTCTCTGGCTGACTTATTTTACATATCATAATACTCTTTAGCTCCATCCACATCACTGCAGATGACAAGATTTCATTCTTTTTATGGTTGAGTAATATTCCATTCCATTCCATTCCATTCCATTCCATTCCATTCCATTCCATTCCATTCCATTCCATTCCATCCCATTGTATATATACCAGTACATCTTCTTTATCCATTCATCAGTCAATGGACATTTGGACTCTTTCCATACTTTGGCTATTATTAATAATGTTGCTATAAACATCAGGGTGCATGTATACCTTCGAATAAGTATTATTGCATCCTTTGGGTAAATACCTAATAATGCAATTGCTGTATCATAAGGTAGCTCTATCTTTAACTTTTTGAAGAACCTCCACACTGTTTTCCAGAGTGGCTGCACCGGTTTGCATCCCCAACAACCATGTAAGAGGATTCCCCTTTCTCACCAACACTTGTTGTTTCCTGTGTTGTTAATTTTAGCCTTTTTGACTGGTATGAGGTGCTATCTCGCTGTAGCTTTGATTTGTATTTCCCTGATAATGAGTGATGCTGAGCATCTTTTCATGTATCTGTTAACCATCTCTATGTCTTCTTTGGAAAAATGTCTATTCCTGTCTTCTCATTTTTTTAACTGGTTCATTTGGTTTTTGGATGTCGAGTTTTTTAAGTTCTTCATATTTTTTAGATACTAACTCTTTATCAGATACATCATTTGCAGATATCTTCTCCCATTCTGAAGGTTGCCTTTTAGTTTTACTGATTGTTCCCCTCACTGTGCAGAAGCTTTTTATCTTGATGAAGTCCTAATAGTTCATTTTTGCTTTTGTTTCCCTTGCCTCTGGAGACGTGTCTAGTAAAAGTTGTTATGGCCAATGTCAAAGAGGTTTCTGTCTGTGTTCTCTTGTAGGATTTTGATGGTTTTCTGTCTCACTTTTAGGTCTTTCATCCATTTTGAATTTATTTTTGTATATGATATAAGAAAGTGGTCCAGTTTCATTCTACATGTTGCTGTCCAGTTTTCCCAGCACAGGTTGTGGAAGAGACTGTCTTGTTTCTGCTGGATATTCTTTCTGGCTTTGTCGAAGATTAGTTGACCATAGAGTTGAGGGTCCATTTATGGTTTTTCTATTCTGTTCCATTGATCTATGTGTCTGCTTTTGTGTCCTTACCATACTGTCTCAATGACTACAGCTTTGTAATATAACTTACAGTTTGGAATTGTGATGCCTGCAGCTTTGCTTTTATTTTTCAAGATTGTTTTGGCTATTTGGGGTCTTTTGTGATTCCATACAAATTTTAGGATTGTTTGTTTTAGCTCAGTGAAAAATGCTTGTGGTATTTTGACAGAGATTGCATTAAATGGGTACATTGCTTTGGGTAGTGTAGACATTTTAACAATATTTAACAATATTTGTTCTTCCAATCTATGAGCGTGGAATGTTTTTTCCATTTCTTTGTGTCATTTTCAATTTCTTTCATCAGTGTTTTATAGGTTTCAGAGTACAGATCTTTTATCTCTTTGGTTAGGTTTATTGCTATGTGTCTTATGGTTTGTGGTGCAGTTGGAAATGGGATTGATTACTTGATTTCTCTTTCTGTTGCTTCATTATTGGTGTATAGAAATACCACAGATTACTGTACATTGATTTTGTACCCTGCAACTTTGCTGAATTCATATATCAGTACTAGTAATTTTTTGGTGGAGTCTTTGGGTTTTTTATCATGTCATCTGTAAAGAGTGAACTTTGACTTCTTTCTTGCTGATTTGGATGCCTTTTATTTCTTTTTTGATTGCTGAGTTTAGGACTTCCGGTAGTATGTTAAATAACAGTGGTGAAAGAGTGGACATGTCCATGTTGTTCTTGACCATAGAGCTAGAGGAAAAGTTCTCAAATTTTCCCCACTGAGGATGATATTAGCTGTCAGTTTTTATATATGGCCTTATGATATTGAGGTATATTCCCTTTATCCATACTTCGTTGAGGGTTTTTATCATAAATGGATGTTATACTTTGTCAAATTCTTTTTCTGCATCTATTGAGAGGATTACATGGTTCTTATCCTTTCTTTTATTAATGTGGTATATCCCATTGATTGATTTGTGACTATGAACCACCCCTACAGCTCAGTAATAAATCCCACTTGATTGTGGTAAATGATTCTCTTAATGCACTGTTGGATTGAATTTGTTGGTTTTTCAAAAATTTTTATATCCATGTTCATCAGGGATATTGGCTGATAGTCTTTTTTAGTGAAGTCTTTGGTTTTGGAATAAGAGTAATGATGACTTCATAGAATGAGGTTAGATTTTATTTATTTATTTGACAAGGAGAGAGAGCACAAGCAGGTGGAGTAGCAGGTAGAAGGAGAGGAAGAGTGAGAATCAGGCTCCCTGCTGCGCAAGCAGCCCAGTGTGGGACTCGATCCCAGGACTCTGGAATCAGGACCTAAGCTGAAGGCAGATGCTTAACCAACTGAGCCACCCTGGTGTCCCCATGGAATGAGTTTGGAAGCTTTCCTTCCTTGTCTATTTTTTGGAATAGTTTAGAAGAATAAGTATGAACTCTTTATTTTTTTTATTTTTTATTTTTTTAAAGATTTTTATTTATTTATTTGACACACAGAGAGAGATCACAAGTAGGCAGAGAGGCAGGCAGGGAGAGGGGGAAGCAGGCTCCCCACCGAGCAGAGCCCGATATGGGGCTCAATCCCAGGACCCTGAGATCATGACCTGAGCCTAAGGCAGAGGCTTTAACCCAACTGAGCCACCCAGGTGCCCCAAGTATGAACTCTTTAAATGTTTGTTAGAGTTTGCCTGTGAATCTATCTGGCTCTGGTCTTTTGTTTATTGGGAGATTTTTTTTTTTTAAACATTTTATTTATTTATTTGAGAGAGAGTGTGATAGAGAGTGAGGTGAAGGGCAGAGGGAGAAGCAGACTCCCCACTGAGCAGGGAGTCTGATGTAGGACTTGATCCTGGGACTCTAGGGTCATGACCTGAGCCAAAGACAGACACCTAACCAACTGGGCCACCCAAACACTGGGCCAACTGGGCCACCCAAACAAAATCTTGGGGGAGATTTTTGATTACTGATTCAATTTCTTTGCTGGTTATCAGTCTGTTCAAGTTTTCTAATTCTTCCTGTTTCAGTTCTGATAGTTTATACTATTTCTAGGAATTAATCCATTTCTTCTAGATTGCCCAATTTGTATAATTTTTTTGTGTAATTTGTATAATTTTCATAATATTCTCTTTTAATTCTTTGTATTTCTGTGGTGTTTGTTGATATTTCCCTTCATTTGTGATTTTGTTTATTTGAGTCTTTTTTTGATAAGTCTGGCTAGGGGTTTATCAATTTTATTTTTTGAAACTATTTTTGGTTTCATTGGTCTGTTCTACTAGATTTTTTTGTTTTTGTTTTTTTAGTTTTTGTATCATTTATTTCTATCTGATATTTATTATTTCCCTTCTGCTGGTTTTAGGCCTCATTTGTTTTTCTTTTTCTACACCTTTAAGTATAAGTTTTTCTTTTTCTTACACATTTAAGTGTAAGTTTAGGTGTTTATTTGCAATTTTTCTTGCTTCTTAAGGTAAGGTTGTCTTGCTATAT
>CM053608.1:16014662-16038386 GCA_028646535.1 Procyon lotor
GAGGGCATGTTTTGCATGGAGCACTGGGTGTGGTGCATGAACAATAAATCTTGTAACACTGAAAAAATAAAATAAACATATTTGGGAAAAAAAAAAAGATTAGACTTTATAAATTCTGTTCAACCTCAGAAGGTAGGAATCTGAGCCTGTAGGAGCCAGCGGAGGACTCCAGAAATATCTTTCACATAAGGTCTGGGTATCTCAGGAGCCAGTGTTTACATGAGCAGATTTGAAGTAGCGTCCACAGGAACTACTGACAAAACACCTAACTCTTCTCATCCCCCTCTTGTCTACTGACTAGTCTGGTAAATACCGCTGCACCATTTGGGAGTTGACCAGGACAGGTGTTGGACAGTAGCCCTCTATGTCCTTGCTGGTCGGTGACTGTTCCACAGGTCTGAGTATCGTTATGTGATACTCAGAGGTCGTTAGCCGACCTCACTGCTTAGTCTGTGTAGCTGGAGGCAGGACTTCGAAGCATTTTCCTCTGCAGTTTTCTCAACCTTGCCCGGGCTTTAACATCAAAATGCAAGCCATAGAAAAATCAATCAGAGCGGGATTTACATGTTCTGGAACAAGACTGTTGCTCCTGTTTTATTTTCTTCCCTCAAAGGGCTTTGATGAGGGATGTTTTGATGACTGTTTCTCTGAACAGTTGGAATGTCGGTATAAATGATTGTTCTACAGCTTTAAAGAAAATTCTGTCATACCAGCTCGCAAGTTCTTTTTTCCCAGCTCTAATTACATAAATTGTTATATAAACAGATGTCTCTTACACTAAAGTTGACTTCACTAGGGAACTCAATTTTTTCTGAGTTCATATGCCAGTGGGCTAAAAGAAGCATCTTTTGATGTTACCAAGGAACATTTTATGCCATCAGGATGTGAGCAGAAAGGCACTCATCAATCAGGCTCCTTTGCCTTCATGCTCCAAGGAACAGAGAGAAAAGGCCCAGAAGAGAGAGCACACGACAAGTCTCGGCTTGATCCCTAACAGAACTCTTTATCTTGGTTAAATTAATTCCTTTTCCCAAAGTACACACTTTTGTCAGTGTCTCCTCTGTAACCGTGATAAAGACAATAATATATAAAAGACTTTCCTCCATAGAGTTTTATTGATCTTCATAAGAAAGTCATGAAATAGGTAAAGGAGAAACTGTGGTCTTCCATTAAGTAAAGACTCAGATCTCAAAGCCACAGGGCTAATAGCAAGTCATTCATTCATTCATACATGCATGCAACAAATATTTCTGATTGTTTACTATGCACCAAGCACTGTTCATGGTTCTATGGAATGATGACCTGAAATATACCTGAGCATTGCCCTCAAAAAACTTATAGTCACGTTGAGGAGACAGACATCAATCAATTAATAATAAAATTGATGGAGCACCAGAATAGCTCAGTTGGTTAAGCATCTGGGCTCTTGATTTCAGCTTGGGTCATGATCTCAGGGTTGTGAGATTAAGGCCTGCATCTGGCTCTGTGCAGAGCCTATTTAGGATTCTCTCTCTTCCTCCCCTCCCCCACTCTCTCTAAAATAGTAATAGTAAAAGTTGATAATTATAAGCCATGGTAAACTTATGATTTGAAAGTATAGGGATTATAAGAGTATTTGGGAAAAGTACTGAAAATGTTCCCTTTAAGAAATGAATTTTGGGTTGAGTCTGAATAATGCGTAGGGTTTGCCTAGGACAGAGCAGGTCAAGGGAACACATGAGGTAGGGGAAAAACATATTATGCTTTGTGATCCTGAAAAGACCAACTTGACAGGAACTTCACCAGGGAGGAGGCAGGGGGTAAGATAGGAAAGGGGTCAGAGGCAAGGCATCAGATTGAGAACAGGCTTGTATGTCGTGTTCAGGTTTTTTCCTCATTCTAAGAGCAACGTGACAATAGTATGTATTTTTTTTCTTCAAAAAGACACATAACCAGACTTGTATTTTTAAAAATAAGTCTGACTATAGTGTAACTAATTAGCAGGAGGCATCAAAAGTGGATGGGAATTACCAGTGAGGAAATATTCTGGAGTCAGTTGTCTGTGGAAAGGAAGACCGGAGTTTTAACTAGGTCTGGGTAGAGAGAAGTTTATGGTATATTATGGATATTTAGAAGATAAAGTTTAGAGGAGAGTGTTCTTAGCATCTCCCATCTCCAGAATCTGGACAGAGTCCTCTTTGGGCATATTCCCTCCCCCCAGCCTGCTGGTCCTGACCGTCTTCAGCTTCATCTCTGGGGTAACCTCTCAGTAACGCTCTCTTTGGAGCCCCAAACACTAGCTGCAGTTGTTGCCTTGGTCCCCGTATTAGTAGACACTTAAAAATTCTGAGCCCACCTGAGACTTGCAAGCATGACAATTCTTGGCTCCTATCTCCAAACCTGTCGATTTTTCTCTACCTGTTACCCGCCGCCCGCATCCTTGCTTATAATCTCAGGAGCAGAGATGTCCCTTTAATTGCTTAAGGTTGACCTGGGCTTCCAAGGCAAGGCCAAGGGAGCACACTTTCTGTGTCCACTCTCTTCTCCTGCAGGTCATCCCCACTCAGTTTTCCACCAGCTCACTAACAATCTCCTGCATCCCAAATGTGCTCTGTAATCATCAGAACATGTTTTTGAATAATTACTCAGCATTTGACATAATTAACTGCTTCCTCCTTTCAAAACTCTTCTTTGGGTTTCCACGACACTACTCTCTGCTGGTTGCTTTTTTCTCTGATCCTTCCTTCCTAGGCTTCTCTAATATTCCTATTGTGAATTCCTTATGGCCCAAGGTTACATCCCGGGGAAACTTTTGTTTCCCTGCTGAGACATGTGCTGCTCCATTGGTTTTGACTATCACACAGCTTAGTACTCACAAAAGGAAACTTCTAGCCTATACCTCAATCCTCAATGCTAGTATTTTCTTTGTAATGTGACTCGGACACCTGTACCTGAACACCGAAAAACCCAATACCAAACAAAACCAAAAACAAACCTCCAAAACTCTTATGCCATATATTTAAGATATTAATGACAGGAAGTGAACTGTCCTATCCTTTTCATTGGACATATTCAAGCTGAGTGTAGAGAATCATGTTTTGGGGATATTGTAGAGAAAATCCAAACATTAAAAAAGGGGTTGGGGTTAAATAAAACCTTCTTTAAGGACTAATGCAACTTGGGATTTAATGATTCAAATGACATTCACATGGACATGGTGCACGTGATACATCTGGCTTTCACATATTTAGTTTTATTAATCCTCTGAGCATTCCTATTATTTAAGTATTAGGTTTGTATTTTTTGTGTGAACAGAAAGCAGACAATTTGTCTAATCACATAGCAGAATATAGGTGGCAGAGCTGAGATTTGGAGATTTAATTTATGTCTTAACTCCAAACCCCATACCTTTCACATGATAACAGATGGTTCTTTGGTGTGCATTATTTCTTCAAGAGCATTGTTATCTTTTGGAGAATGAGAAACATAGACACTTATTTAATTAATCCCTTAGAACACTTCATCACTGTACTAAGTGCAGAGGTAGATTTAGATTTCATGAGGATTGAAGTTTGTAAAAAGTTTGGGGTGCCCTCTTAGAAAAAAATGTATAAAATTATGAAGATATCTTCTGTGGCTTTGGCAGGGGCCCATACATTTGGGGTCCCTGAAACTTAAATCTCATTAGTCCAATTACATGAATTGCAGAACTAAGCACTTGTTACCTAAACACAATGATCTCTATCCTAAATCATTACAGAAAATAGCAGAAAAGACTATTTGCTTTTTACAATTACTCTAACCATTTTTTTTAGCTGTTTCTGATCAGTGATGTGATACTTTGGATGCTTTCCAAAGGAATTAGCCTATTTGTCTAAAAGCTGAAGCCCTTCAGGAGTATGGAAAACTGGCATTCAACACAGTAGATTGATTTGATAGTATTTGCATGCCATTGTAAGGCATATTCTTCTCATTAGAAAGATATATTTGTGAGTGTAACTTCTGAATGCTTCTAATCCAGCCCAGACAGACTTAGAAACCCAAGCAGAACTCTTGTCCCTATTAAGCTAGTTTCTATAAGCCTCCGATGAGCAGATATCTTGACAACAAATGAGAGGTGAGGGGTTTGATCATGATGATGGCTGGAAGCATGAAAGATAAACTTGGTACAAAGCAAGGAAGTTATTAAGAAGCGAGTGTCTTTAAGACCATTGAAATATGTGCTTAGGCACCCTTGTTTGCCATTATGGCTTGTTATTGACTAATCTAGAATTGTGCACTTTTCTCTGTAGTTCTGATCCAAAGTCACCCTGAAATGTAGCAACAAATTTTATGCCTGGATGACTCACTTCCTTAACAGTGTGAGGTCTTTTTAGTCATTACTAGAGGTAAGAGGATGAATGAAATAATACCAGCAGTTGTATTTCAGTCTTCAGGGAAATGGTGGATTTTTGGTTCTCTTGTTCTTTAAATTCCAACTTCAAAAATAGGAAGCTGAAAAAAACCCTTACTTAAGCCTCCATCCTTGTTTTAAGGGGAAAGAAAACAAATTAGCTGTTTTAGGTCAAAAACGGTATAGAAACATTCTTCAGTGATAGCCAGCTGAAGACTGATTGACTGAGCTAACAGTGTTTGTGGAATTGGCTACACTGAGTAGTTCCAACCTGGATTAGCTAGATACATAAGTTATGTGTCTACAGAAAGGGTTCGAACAATAGTGTGCGTTGGTGGTTTAGTGGTGAGCTTAGCTGCCTTCCTAATACCAATGAGTAGGTTTAACTGGGTCATCATCAAAGCAACTCTCAACTCTATGAGATAGATTTAAATGACTATTCCATGCTAGGGGACAGAGCTTTGATTTTAAAAAGAATAGGAGAAAGAAAATTTGATGAGCTTTTGTTTTTCCATTTGCTCTTCTGACAGTTACCATCGTGCCAGTACTGTAACAACATATAGCAAATAAAGTGATGAGGATTATGTGAGCTCAGAAGACGATAGATCCTAAGACGTGTGCCAAGACAACACACAGTTCTATTTTGTATGGAGCTGTCCATGCATTGCCAAGTAACGTGTTCAGACATTGCCTTTTACACTTGCCCTTGAAGTAATTTTTAAACCAAAGGATAAAGAAGAAGGGATAGCTATAATTTAGGACATAAATAATCAATGCAATAAGACAAAGGGTATGGATAGTGACAAATGAAGACAAGAAAGCTGACTATAGGCATTAGTGCTGATCTAAAACAAAAAGATTCATAAAACAAAATGGGTACTTCTTGTATTTTTCTGTCACCAGGCTTCAGTAAATTTCTGCTTTCAATAGCTGCGCAATGTCTTTTCTCCAAGTGCATATGAGGTTTTCATGCAGTATGCTTACTAATGATGCGCCAGAGTTCCTTGTTTTGTCCTAGTAAAGATTATATAGAGGACTTTTTCCATTTTACACTAGCAACAATTACGTTCTTTAAGTAAATAGGGAAAATAAATAGAGGCTATGTTCTTTGATATTGTGGATCAGGATTCAACATATTACCTTTTAACAGCATTTGTTGTCACCTGCCTGCTTTAATGAAAAGTAGATCAAGCAAAGTAAGTGAGTTCCATCTCAAAAATTGTTATATATTCCAAGCATTAATAATAATCATTATATTCAACTTGAATAAGACATTTTAAATCTCATTGCAAACTATTATATTTTTCCAACACGAATTCTTTTAAACCTGAAAATTTACACTGGGAAAAATTGCTGAATGATATTCTGTTAACTAATGATAATATTTATTACTATTACCTAGTTAATAGCGGCACTTGAAATCACAGTGTAAGTGAAGTTACCATGTGTAAATCCTGTAGTGCTTTGTTATCCGAGAGAAAAATGCAAATGTGTGCACATAAGACACAGGAACTCTGTCAGTGGAATGTTCATAGTTCCCCAAAGAGAAGGAAGATGAGAAACATGTTTATTAGTTCTTATGGTGTCTCTCCTCACAGGGAGTATAGAGCTTTCTCTTGAATCAGGCATGAAATTTGCTATTGGATTTTTGTTTGATGGCCTCAGTGAATGCTCATGGTTTGGTCTGTATGTATTTATTCACCCAAATATGTTGCTTATGGCCTGGTTATATTACCCATGAAGAAACTAAAGCCTCAGACTGACTTCAGTTTAGAGACAATATACATAAATTTTCTGTTAGAAAAAAAGAATAGGCCCTAATTTCTAACAATAACGTTGTGTATACTATTATCTCTGTGTCATAAATGATCCCCAAACTTAGCAGTTTAGGACAACAGCAAGCAATTATCTCACAGTTTCTGTGTGTCATGAATTCAGGAGTGGTAGGGTTGGGCAGCTTTGGCTCAGTGTCTCTCATGGGCTGTCATCAGATCCTGCTTGGGCAGTAGTCATCTGAAGGCTTGACTGGGGCTGTAGGATTTATTATTAAAGTGCTTCATTACAGTGAATGGTAATAATTAGGCTACTGAGTGAATCTTTCTGATGGGCAGAACCTAGCATTTGACAAGCCCCTCAAGGGCAGCTACCTGGTATGCTTTTTCTGAAACAATACCCTGTTTTATCCTAGTGTGATATTTAGAAATCAATAATTTTGGACATTCTCTGAAGATTCTTTGTTTTTGTAAAAAATAAACAAGTGAAAAAGTAATTTCTATCTGGATAAAATAGGCCTTTAAATTCATTTCTGATCTCAAAGTAAGAAGTGAAGGAAATCTTTTGGGGCATTCTTCACAGCTACCCAAAGTATATAAAGGATCAGTGAACAAGAAGCTATCACAGATAGTCAGAGTTGCTCTGAGAGCAAATGATTATTCTAGCTCTATCATCTATTGGGAGACTAAATCTCTGACAGTTACAAGACAGAAAAGCTGATACTGGGAATTCCTCATTAGCCCACACAACTTTAAGGGACTAAATTGGTCCCTGAACACAAATTCTTTTAACTTCTAGTAGAAGTAAAAGTAAATTTTCTCTGGCCTGTGCTCAGTATTAGGAACAATAAAAGACACATAATTAGAAATATAGATATTTAAAACACAGTAAGTGAATATTATGAGTGACTGAAGGCTGCCAATTTTGAAAATTTATGTAAAGGAAAAATTCCATAAGTAGTAGAATCTGCCCAGAACTGACTCAAGAAGGATACCTAACTTGTCCTACAACCATTAAGTGAATTGAATCAGTAAATAAAAATTTCCAATAAAGAAAATACAAGGGCTCAACAGTTTTGCAAACGAGTATTACCTTAAATCTTAACATTATGATCTGTCTGTCTATGATGTCAGTATAACTTTGATATCAAACTGGGCCCTGATGCTTCTGTTATTGCCACAAAAGAAACTTCACTAGTTAGCCTGCTAGTCCAGGGAGGATGAGAGACATGTGGGATAGACCAGACTCAACCTGAGCTTAGAGCCAAGTACACCTTGATCCTGCTTAGATCATTCTGGCTATAGGCTACCCACAGATACATGAATGAGTATAAATAATTACTGTTTTAAGACACTGAGTTTTGGGGTGGTTTTTTATGCCACATTATATTTTTTTCAAGTGGCTACCTTATTCACTGTAGAAAAAGCATTTAATAAAATTTGACAACTATTCATGTAAGCCTATTAATAAGCTATGAATTGAAGAGAATTTCCTTTTTTGTGTAAAGTAGATCGGCCATAAAACCATACTAGCTATTATGAAAATTTGAACACGCATAAGCCCCATGCACTACAAATTTCACTTCTGAAAAATGCCCTAGAGAAACTCTTATACACATGTGCCAAAAGGAATATGAAGTCATACTTGTAGCATTATTATTAATATTGCAGAAAACCAGAAACCCCAAATGTCTATAAAATGAAAATAAATTGCTGCATATTTATACAATAGAATATTAAACAGCAATACACATGAATAAATCATAATAATGTGCAACAACACAGATAAATCTTACACACATAATAGTCAGAATGGCAAAATGTTCAGGACTGCGTACATTATGAATTGATTTGTATAAATCTCAAAAAATGGAAGCTCTTAAGTTGAAAAGGGCTTCATAGTAGTTATTTTGCTATTATGATTATAATTCGTATATCTGTTGCATATATCTATTTGTATCTATCAATATGATACAAAATATGATCACATAAAAAAATAGAATTGAGATTTATGTCAGAATGACATTATTATAATTTCAGTTGGTCAGTCAATAAAAATTTATTAGAGACACCATATTTTAGCCTTAGTGGCTTTTATGGGGAACAGACAATGGGCAAAGATGGAAGTGATTTGAAGTATTGCTGATTATGCACAGTATTATATTTTGTGGTTATTTTTGTAGCTATTGAAATGCAAATGTCTCCTGAATAAAACAGGTGACAGGAAATTTGAAGCTTTGGAGTATTATGTCTTATTTATTTGTGAATGGCCATTATGCAGTCAGGATGAATATGATAGTATCTATTCTCAACACTACTATTCAAAATTTTATAAAGACTGAATATAAACAGGACACACATGCTCATATGTATGCATTAGTTAGGGAAGGATAAAACTGTCATTGTACACAATGTAATAATCTACCTAGAAAATCTAAGAGAATCGATCAAAAAAACTATTAAAATGAAGAAGGTACTTGTATACAAAATTCAGTACATAATAACTTTTCTATATAGGGCAATAGCCAATTAAGACATATCATGGAAAAACATTCCAAATCACAATAGCAACGGAAACCAAAGAAAAATCCCCAGTGAGAAATAAACCTAGTAAGAGATCTAAAAGACCATTATAAAAAACTATGTAACAATTTCTAAAGGATACATAAACCAACCTAAAGAAATGCAGGGATATAACATATTCCTGGAAGAGAATATGTAATATTTAAAAGATGTTAGTTCTTCCCAGATTAATCTGTAAATTTAATGCAATCCCATACAAAATACTAAAAGAACTATTTTTGGAGCTTGACAGATTTAATTTAAAGTTCAATTGAGGATGATAATATAATAGCCAAGAATATCTTGAAAAAGAGCAAAGGGTGAGATTTGCTCATATATGTTAAAAATACCTAGTGTAAGTCTATGGTAACTAAACCTATGTAATTGTTCAGGATTGACAGCTTATTACATAGAAGAGGGTTGTGAAAGATCAGATCCAGCTACTTAGGGAAATTTCATATGTGACAAAGGCAGGGAAATTAGTGGAGGAGGGAACAGGTTGTTTAATAAAAAAGTCATGGCTGAAAATTTGAAAAAAAATTAAGTTTTGCCTTATCTCACACCCTCACAAAATTGTTTGGAAATGTATCAAGTAATTATACATAAATAACAAATATAAAATTGTGATGAGAAAATAAAGAGAATATTCACTTGTAATTTAGGGTCTGAAAGAGTTTCCTGAGAAAAGCTCTGAATTCAGAAATCATAAAGAAGAAAGTGGTCATATTTGCCTACATAAAATTACAGAGTTCGAAGTGGCAGAAGTCTAAGAATTAGAAGACAAGTCACAGATTTCTTTTCTAGAGAAGTAACTCCCATTTGCCCACAGATGGAAATACAAGGATTTGATAGCAAAGAAAGACTGGAATCAACCTACGCATCCATGGGTCCTAGACTAGTTGACCCTCAGGACCTCCACACTATGATGTAATCACATAGTACTACATAGACTAACCCAGAATGATCTCCAGTACATGTTAGGACATGAGAAAAGTAAATTGCTGGTATCAAGTATAAAATTATGTCAGTTAGGCAGAAGAATGCTTACAAGAATGTGTAGATGTATAGGTATATAAAAGTGCGTACTTGTATGTATGTATATCTTACATTGCATTGAAAGTGAACTGGAAGGATTGACTAACTTCAGTTAACCCTGTTGACCCACGAAAGGGGAAAGAGATCCAGGTACATGGACAGAAAGTGACACTTTCTGTCCAGAGTAATACTTTTGTGCTTGAACTATTTTTACAAAATATATTTTCTTATATAACTAAAAACAAACCAAAAAAGATATAAAGAAAGAGAGGAATATATATTTCATATATATTCACTTATATATGAGAATATAAGTAAAAGAATGTTATATTTTAATATCTGTATAGGAATTTTGATATCAAATCACCTATGGCTCAATTAATCATACTACTTCATTGGTCTACTTGCTTTGTATCTGAAGCAAAAGTGAGACTCTTTTTTACTAAGGTCAAAAATTCAACAAGTCGGGGCGCCTGGGTGGCTCAGTCGTTAAGCGGCTGCCTTCGGCTCAGGTCATGATCCCAGAGTCCTGGGATCGAGCCCCACATCGGGCTCCTTGCTCGGCAGGAAGCCTGCTTCTCCCACTACCTTTCCCTCTGCTTGTGTTCCCTCTCTCGCTGTGTTTCTCTCTGTCAAATAAATAAAATCTAAAAAAAAAAAAAAAAAAAAAAAAATTCAACAAGTCAATAATGGTGGTAAATTGATGGTCCTAGCAATTTCTTGTGCTGGATTTTAGGGAAATGGGTTGACATTGCATATATGCTTATGGGGGAGTAAGTGAAGAGTGGCCTTTGACATAGAAACTTACTGAGTTCTGGTTGTATTGATGTCATTCTCACCTCAATAAAAATTCCAACAGACATCTGTGGGGTTATAGCCGAGTTGAATATCAAGCTATATTTTAAGTTATGAGTAACATACATTGCTTTGAATTGGTTGCTAAAGGTAGGTGTGTGATAAAATATTCTATATAAAAATGCTTATGGTTGAGTAAGCTAGTAATACCTAATCTTTTGAGATTTGATGAAAGTTTAGGATCTTTTCCTTGGGAAAAATGCTCAAGTGTAAAATTTTGTATACAGTGTCTCTTCAGTAAATTTCCTGCTTGACTTCATGCAAAGAGGGCATAACATATTTGCTGCACAGGGATCAAGATTTATTTGAGAGAGAGAGAGAGTGTGAGCACACACTAACTGGGGGTTGGGTAGTGGGAGAGGGAGAGGGAGAGAGAATGAGTCTCAAGCAGACTCCTTGCTAAAGGTGGAGCCCAATGCAGGGCTTGATTTCATTACTCTGAGATCATGACCTGAGTCGAAACCAAGAGTCAGGGGCTCAACTGACTGAGCCACCCAGGCTCCCCGTATATTTTATTAAATAAAATAAATACGTATGAAATAATGAAACAACATAAATTTGTTGGCTGGTATTTTAATAATATGTATTAGGTACATACTAATGCCAAGCTCTCTTTTAAGAGAAAATGGGAAGTTAAGGAACTTGCCTACGGTCTCAGAGCTGGTGGCGGAGCTGGGGTTTGAACCCAGGCAGTCTGGCTCCCAAGTCTATGCCTTTGAGAACTATGACATATGGACTGTCAAATCCCATCTTCTTTATACACCCACATCCTGGTTTTAAGGTGATGGGAGGTCCTTTCCTATGTAGGCTTGCTATGGCTGAGCTTCCATTTGTCCTTGAAGATTCTTTCTTCAAGGGTCCCTCTGAAATGCCTCCCCCAATGCCTGAAGGACCTCGTGTGCTTACTCCTAGCTAGAGCTCATAATCACCTGAACCCAAACATTTTGCTGAGACTAAGAGAAACCAATTTACTTTTGCTTCCGCTGTATTCTCTGAGAGACCTCATTTATCTCTCCTTTTCTCTCCTCCAGAAAGTTACTTCCAGGCTCCTCAGACTCGTTTTTTTTTTTTTTTTTTTTCTTTTTCAGACAACAGGCTCATTTTCTCTTTTCTCTTCAGACAACAGACTCATTTTCTTAGGACACGTCACACAACAGAAGGCATTCATTGGGTTTTCTCTTTATTGCTCTATCATTACTGTAAATGTACGTGCGAACGGAGCCTAATCCAGTAGAGAAGAACAGGTTGCGTCTTTAATCTGGTCATCTTTATTTCATTCCCTGCTTTTCTCCTAGGCTGCTGGCACTTCGTTATACACAACTGTGGCATTGCCTTTTAAAATTGCTCCCTGAATGTGAAAACCTCCCAGCTGCCTCCTATTCATATGCATTCTCCAATCCTGACTGTATTGACTACAGTGCATTCAAAGCAAAACAAAGCCCATCACCCCCTTCAATTAAACACAGATGACTGAACTTTCTACACAAAAACGGACTCATTGCTAATGATTTTTGCTCAACTTCTCAAATTAGGCAGGAGTATTTCTTTGGGATAGGAATATTTTCCAGTCTTCTAAGTAGACTTAAGTCTCAATTTAAAAGAAAGAGCATAGTGATAATGGTTGGGGTCAGAAATGTGATTTAGGGGTGCCTGGGTGGCTCAGTTGTTAAGCATCTGCCTTCGGCTCAGGTCATGATCCCAGAATCCTGGGATCGAGCCCCACATCGGGCTCCCTGCTCGGCAGGAAGCCTGCTTCTCCCACTACCATTCCCTCTGCTTGTGTTCCCTCTCTCTCTGTGTTTCTCTCTGTCAAATAAATAAAAATCTTTAAAAAAAAAAAAAAAAGAAATGTGATTTAAAATGCACACTCAGGCTGGTGAATGAGGGGATTGCTGAGTAAGGGGGGCATATGGCAACAAAGTCTTTGATACTTTTTGAAACAGGCTACTGAATGAAGAATAAAAACTGCTAATTACCAGTTTTATATTACTATTTCATGTTGATATATTCATGTTGGACATTTAATACACCAAATCTACACCAAGTTTAGAGGTATTCTTAAGAGAACATGTCTGGATTTGACTCTTAAAAGTTAAATCCATAACAGATTACGTTGGTGACTTGTTAAAGAGAATATTGCTTCCATTAGATGGGTAGACATTTTAAAAAACTTATTTTGTGTGGTTTTCCCCTAGGACACAACTGGGATATGCTAAAACCCTAACCAAGTAAGGAGTGGATAACATCATAGTCTGCTCTGAAATGCTCACCTGCCCATCTAGTCTCCCTGTTGCCCCTACCCAGTCCTCATCTTCCAACTTACACCGGAAGGAAGGAAAAAAGGAAGGAAGGAAGGAAGGAAGGAGGGAAGGAAGGAAGGAAGGAAGGAAGGAAGGAAGGAAGGAAGGAAGGAAGGAAGGAAGGAAGGAAGGAAGGAAAGAGGGAAGGAAGGAAGAAGAAAAAGGGAAGCAACGAAGGCAAGACAGAAGTTAATATGAAGGAAAGCCAGAAAATGGGTTAACTTTGTTTTGAGGATTTACTGTGCACTAGCCCAGTGTGAACTACTTTCTTTGTATATGCTAATTTACCCATCCACCCAGTTTAATGCACAAAATAAACCAACATTTCCAATGTAAGAGACCTAGGTACTGATCTTTCATCTTATTTTATAGATTAGGAAACTGTGGGGGACCGGGTGGGGGGGGGGGGGACGAAACTGCCCAGGATCATACCATGGGATAGTGGCAATGTCAGGAAAAAGGTAGAGATCACTCAACTCAGAGTTTAAGGTTTTCCTAACATTCCTATTAATCTTTGAATAGGACTTACGAACTTAACATATTCAGTAGAAGTTTCAGATCTTACAAGGTTCTAGAAACTCTTCAATCCAGCCAATATATCAACTCCTTCTTAGCTAAAGACAATGGCAACCATGTGTCTGTTAGCCATTTGTATGTCTTCTATGGAGAAATGTCTGCTCATGTCTTCTGCCCATTTTTTTACTTGATTATTTGTTTTTTGGGTGTTAAGTTTGAGAAGTTCTTTATAGATCTTGGATATCAGCCCTTTGTAGTGTCATTTGGAAATATTAAGGAGGGCAAATATTGCATGAGCACTGGGTGTTATACATAACCAATGAATCTTGGAACACTACGAAACTTTAGAATGTAAGTGAGGTCCAGAGCTGACGGCCAAGAAAGAATTCTTAAGACATCTCTGGTGCAAAAAGATGATTTATTAAAACACCGGGACAGGACCCATGGGCAGGAAGAGTTGCTGCACTGGGGTGTGAGGGGTTGCTGACTATATAATATGGGGTTGGGGGAAGGTAAGGAAAAAGGGAGGTTCAACAGAACTTTCATATGCTAAAGAGGACTTATAAGATACCAAAGTCCTTGCCATTGGCGGGTTAAGATTGTTTTCCCCTCTAGCAAAGTATTAACATTAACATAGTTGCAAGATTCCGGGAAGAATGTTACACATGTCCCACCCAGGAGTAGGGAGTGGGGGGAGGTCGCAGTGTGTCAGCTTCTGCTTTGTCCTCCGCTTGTCTCCTGTTCTCTCATTTCCCTCTGAATAATTTTGACCCTTAAATCTTTAAGGCTGTTGAAGGTGGATGGTCTCATCTTCTGTAACGTCTCCTTGCTGAACAGAGGCATAGAGTTGTCCCTACGTATGGGTTAATATTGGTCAGTTGGGAAATGTATAGGGGAGTTGTGAAGGATGGAGGCAGCTGAATCCAATGAGGACAGTAAATTCTCTCTCTGTGAGTAGTAAGGATCATCTGTCGACGTGAAATCATTGTAGCAATGGAGTCTTAGCACCAAGTAGAGAAACACTGAAGGCAACACATTAAGATTAGGAAGGTCATAAGAATGAGAAGTCCAACGAAGATATCTTTAATCATTGACCGTAATCCTCCTTTAAACCAGGAACCTACAATCACTGAGAGAGAAAGAAGTATTTTGTAGAAGGGCGCCTGGGTGGCTCTGTGGGTTAAAGCCTCTGCCTTCGGCCCAGGTTGTGATCTCGGGGTCCTGGGATTGGGCCCCCGCATCGAGCTCTCTGGCTCTCTGCTCTCTCTCTGCCTACTTATAATCTCTCTCTCTCTGTCAAATAAATAAGTGGAATCTTAAAAAAAAAAAAGGATTTTGTAGAGCCCCAATTTGGGTATTCATATCTCGTATCAGTCTGGTGACATTTTTGTGATAATCTGGGATGGACACACAACATTCTGTTTTGATGATTGCACATGTACCACCCTGGGCAGCTGTTAGGACAGCTAAGGCCATTCTATTTTGTAAAACTGCTTTATACATTTGTGTTTGAGTTATTTAACCATGTACTTGTTAAGACCTTTCATGTGCCAAACAACATCCCCTAGTCCCAAAGGGGGAACAAAAATGGATGTTAGTTGGTCATACCAATGAGACACAGAATGAGCTAATTCTTGTTTTAAGTTTTGGAAGGTTGGCCAGGTTGGTAATGGTTTTCATAATGCATCCATGGATCCAGGCAAAAGCGAGAGTACAGTGGCCTCTCCAGCCTTGGAGAAGCCATGAACGTAAGTTAGAGCCATACAACCATTGGGTCCATTAGGAGACAGTCCTCCAAATCTGGGTTTTGTAACTGCAGTCAAGATATCAAGGGTTATTCAGTTTTGGAGGGCTATCTTTTTAATGTGTAATGTGAGGCAGTCCGTTGTTACTTTGTAGGGACCAAGGGAGTCCAAATCTAGGGACAGTTTTTCTTCATGGAGTTTTTTAACCTCCAAGGCCTTTTTAACCAAATCAGTGGCCTGGTGTAAATGCTGTATTACTTTCATTGGTTCCCACGGTTATGATCCTTTAATGTCCTTTGCAGTAAATTATTGCTATCTCCTTAGGTAGGTGTACAGCCTTAAGAAGAGTATTAATCTCAGGATTGTGGAGTTATGGCTTGATAATAATCCCCGTTTCCTCCAAATTGCTCCATGGACATGTAGGACTAGGAAAGCATATTTGGAGTCAATATTAATATTAATATTAACTTTTAAGGCTTTGGCAATTGCGAAGCACTAGTGAGCACTATGGCATACCCAGCCTTTCTTATTCTTTTTATGAAAAATATTGTCATCAGTAAACCAACTGTCATTTGTATTTTTAATAAGGGCATCTTAAATCTGGTCGACTAGAGTAAATAAGATCAACAACCTCTAAGCAGTTATGCTCTATAAGGAAGTACAATGGTCAGGTCCAGGCATAAGGGAGATGAGTTTAAAGTCTCACAGGTTAAGTATTATTTCAGGCATATCTGTAAGTGTAGCCTGGTATTTAGTAAGTCAGCCTCCATCATCCATTGGTGGCCTTTGGTTTCTAAGACACTTTTAGAAGTCATTACAGTCAGGGACTGTCCCATAGTGAGCTTTGAGGCTCCTTTTACCAGGAGGGCTGTTCTATGCTTAGCTAAAGCCTGTACCTCAATAGAAGTGTCCTCAGCTTGACTTCTGTTCCCTCAACTACATAAAAAACTAAAGCCTATATCTCAATAGAGGTGGCTTCTAGGATAAATACGACTAAAGGATAAAACCATTAAGAAGCCCTTTTTGAGTGGCACAGCCTTAACAATATCCTAATTACAAAAGATCACTGGCAAGTGGGAGAAAACATGTCAAGAGATAAGTGGAGTCCCGCATGTATTATCCAATCTATTCATAAAGAAAGTGGGGTCATACGTTATATCCCCAAGTCCATAGTTAATCCTATAGAGTAGGGTATGCTTCTGGCTTTTAGGCAATTTTATTATCCCAGCCACACAGAATTGGTCAAGGTGATAGTTAAGTTATACAGTTGTTGGGAAATCAATCCCATTTTCCAGTTGTTTAATCATGTGCCATGGGGTCCTGTTATTATCCCCACAGAATAAAAAGCAAGAAGATCATCTAAACAAGCTATTGTGCAACTTCTCTGAAGTTTCTCTCAAGTTGTTAAGCGTAGGTAAACATCAAATATTTAAAGACAATCAAATCTAGAATTTAACATCCATAAAGGTATGTTATTGAAACATAATTTTTCTCTCTAAAATAACCCTCATTTCCAGAGATAACCAAATCAGGAATAATTTATTTGAAAACCAATCGAGTTTTAACAGACTTTGTCTAATTATTTATGTAAGCTCAGCAAGAACAGTGAGTGATCATATAGATCTTTTAGAATCTGCCTTGCTGGGACTTTATGAGGAATCTCTAGGTTAAACTTTTAGTAGCCTCTCTAGGTCAGAAGCCAAGCCAAGTATTTGCCATCAGACATGCCAGCCATACCTGTAGATTTGGGCGAATTCCTCTTCCTGAGGTCCCCAAAGTATACTGAGGTTCCTGCACCTGCCAGGAAATGACATTCTTTACTCACCTGGTGAGGCTGCTGGGAACTCTGTAAGCAAGGTATCAGACCAACAGTTCCAAGGGGCTTTATGGCTCCAGGTTTCATTAAGTTAACCTGAGTCTATGCTTGTCTTTCTCAAATATGACATTTCAGTTAAAGCTTTCGTAAAATAACCAGTTTCCAATGGTGTCCTGTTACAAGGAGAACAGATTCTTATTGAACTTATGCAAATGACTGATTGCCCTGGAAGAAAGAATCCTTACTGAGACCTTTTGAGTTTCAGAGGGTTCAGATAAAGAGAAAAATTGAATGCTTTGATTTGTTTACAAATGAATATTTTTACATTTCTGTAAGTCACAGATATCTTAGGTAAAAGTTTCCTTAGTCTGGAAGAGCAAACATTAGAGAACCAGCAATGTTTCAAGTAAGAGAACACTACAATCTTTTAATTCATTTAGTCCCATGTTACTAATTCTGGTTTAGAATGAATGAAGCTTTAGTTAGTTCTGGAAATTCTTACCCATTGCAGTTTTAAGATTTTCAATATCTTGAATACCTGTATTTGTCCTAAAAGTCCTTTATATGAATCTCCTTGAAAATCTCATTTTACAAGAAATTAGAACTATTATAAATGACAAAAAACCCTCAGAAATGGACATTGTTAATGATCTTATCTGAGAGTTCACTACGATACTATAGACAAGGAAACTCAGTTATGCTGTGATACACTGACATAGCACTTCAACAGCCAGAACCAGAAGGTAACATACCAAGCAAGCAAGCCTAATTAGTCAACAAGACTTTGTTCATGATTTTAAATCTTGGGGAAGTTTGTTAAAACCTTAGGAAGTTTTAAAGCACTTGCCCAAATAGGATTAGGGACGTTAAACACCTAATAAAGGCAAGACACAGAAACTGGTTTTTCTAGTCAGGCAGAGAGAAAACAACTATTTGCATTTTCTTATCAAGAGCAGACCAACAATTGAGAATACTTTGTGTTTTTGAACGTAGAGAAAGCCGACTTTCAATCTTATATCAGTGTCTTTAAAATTCATTCATTTCAATCTTGGTCCATCCTGGCCACACCTAAAATTCGTTTCCAATGATTTCCCTTCACAAACCTTCTACAACTTTCCTCTGCATTCCGATTTTGTCCCAAGCCATTTCTTTCCAAACAACCATCTCATCTAGAACAAAATTATTTTTGTATCTTCAACAAAATGCATTCCTATTCCTTATCTTTCTTACATATCTCCTACTTTTCCACATACGGAGTTGTTTCCCTTATTTCCCTCAGTCTTAGTTACAGTTAGCAGAATTTTTCACTCTTTAGAAACCTTAATCTCCAGTGAAGACTAAGGAGTAACCAACTGTGAACTGTTACACCAGAATTCTTTAGATGGCAAATTTGTGAATTAGTTAAGCACAAAATATGTTTACCAACAGATTTAAATATCCTTAGTTTCTTTGCAGTAAGTCAAAAGCACAAACCTATGTCCAGTTAACAGTGATTTAGCACTTTATCCCATTTGGAAAAGACCCAGATGTCCAACAAATTTAATTTCATTTATCATCTAAGCAAAACTTTAACGTTTCAGGTTACCAAAGACTTCGAAAGCTATCTTAACAATTACTCATGAAAACTTTGACACAATTAACCATCAGTTTAGTCATCTTTTGGTTAACAAATTCCAACAGAGATAATATGAGCTTATTTGACCTTCAGCAAACCTCAATACAATAAGTTCTACATTTAGTGCTGATAACTTTAAAGACACATCTATCTTAATTAAACCAACAAACTTAACTTAGTTTATATACTGATTTATGGGGGCACCTGGGTGGCTCAGTCGTTAAGCGTCTGCCTTCAGCTCAGGTCATGATCCCAGGATCCTGGGATCAAGCCCTGCATCGGGCTCCCTGCTCAGTGGGAAGCCTGCTTCCCTCCAATTCCCTCTGCTTGTGTTCCCTCTCTCGCTGTGTTTCTCTCTGTCAATTAAATAAAATCTTTAAAAAAAATAAATACTGATTTATATTATCTGGGTCCACTCTATTTTCAATTTTTACCTGAGACCCTGGTGGGGAAATCTGGAGTAGGAAGTGTTAGGTTCAGGGGGTGCTCTTCTAGCTCCTTGACAGTGGAGAGAGGAGGGGCCGTAGTGCAGGAGGCACCGAAGATGGTCTTGAGGCCAGGGATGCAAGCCACATCCAAGTTGGTGCAGAAACAGCAGAAGGGGGAGACAGAAGAGACAAAGTGCTGCCATAAGGCAGAGAAAGAGTTCCCAGTTCTAGAGCTTGTCAGCTTAAACAGAGGAGCAGATGCCATGTTTTCCTGCTAATAAGGGCCTAGGAGTTAGGCAGTCCACGTCGGGCCAAAGAAGACAGGGAATCTCCCCGGAACAAAGGGAGTTTCAGCAGCTGCTTGGGAATATTAAAGTCTCCCTCCCGAGGAAGACTAACCACATCTGGCTCCAGTTATAGCCATTAACCTGGGAAATGAGTGAGGGAGAAGCCCCCACGTCTATTAGGAGGAACAGTGAGAGTCAGAGTTCCCTTTGCTAGGGATGGCTTGTGTATCCTCCAGCAACTTGGGTATGCTAGGAGGATGCTTATTTAGATAATTATCATCTAATATGTCAGGAGGGAGTTTACTAGCTGACTCATTTGGGCAAACACATTCTGCAAAACGCCCATAGGTTGGAGTCCTTCCTGGTGTAGAGCAATGAAGGCCTAGATATGAGCAACGAAGGTATCCTAGATGCATTTGCCCTATTTCTTCCAGAGGAGATCTAACTCATAGATCCCACTGAGGCCATGCAGTGTTACAGGAGCTCAGTCCTTTCCTAAGTTATACAATTTGAGTTGTTTCCAGTGGGTTAAAAGGCACTCCAAGGTAGAGTCCTTGGGAACCAAAGAAGCCTACTGAGGCCATGCTCCCAGAAAAGTAAAGAAGGTCCATTACCAAATCTCCCTGGACTCCTGGGTGGCATCCCATGCAGGATATGTCAAAGGTTCCTATGTGTCAAAAGCGACCAGAGGCGTCCCTCAAACAAGACATCACTATTGAGGGGCGCCTGGGTGGCTCAGTGGGTTAAAGCCTCTGCCTTGGGCTTAGGTCATGATCTCAAGGTCCTGGGATTGAGCCCCGCAACGGGCTTTCTGCTCAGCAGGGACCCTGCTTCCCCTTCTCTCTCTGCCTGCCTCTCTGCCTACTCATGATCTCTCTCTGTCAAATAAATAAATGAAATCTTAAAAAAAAAAAAGAAAAAGATATCACTATTGAGCACAATCCGGCCTTCCCTTTTAGGCATTCCTGCTGTAAAAGGCTCTGAAGAGATGCCGGCGTCCCTCCCCTTCCCAATCACATCCTCGGCTGCCGATGGGTGCCTGGTGAATGGTCTGAAATACTGTGCCATGCGGTGCCATCGTCTGTCCTGAAGGTTGCGTACTGCCCTGCAATTTTAACCCATGGAAAATACTAGAAAAGTTTTGCAAGGAGGAATTACCCAATTGTGTAGCTTTAAGTAGTTAGTAGAGGATACTGACAAGAAACAGTAAAGATGGAAATCCATCATGGTCTAAGCGACGTTCTAACACGCGTCCTCCTTACAGCCAATTTCCTTAGGAAATGGTCACAGGTTGGGTTTTAATTCAATTGGGTACTGGTTTCAGCCGGCTCCCAGTGGAGGTCCCGCGGCCAGAAGCAGCGAGACCAGGGATGTGGAGGGGATCACATTAGGTCAATCAGGAGGAAACCTCACACAGGAGTCTTAGTATTGGCAGTCATCCTGGTGACTTAGGTGGCTGCCCTGTGCCCAAGACAACTTTATATAAGAACAGGAATCAAGAAAGGGCATCAAGTTTTGGGGTCTTATTACCATTCCGGCCAGGGTACTAACTTCCAGTCGAAAGGCAGACTTTCCCTCCCCTTAGAGCAGTCATGGACTAGAGGATTACAGCCTGAGCAATTGACATGAAAGTGTTCCAATAAGACCACACTCCTTGAAAAGCCCCTGAAATGAGAGTAAAGGAAGAGGAGAGGAAGTACTCACTAATTTTGCACCGAAGCTCAGAGTCCAGATGCAAAGACTCAAAGCCCCACGTTCGGGCGACGAATGATGAAGTCTTAGAATATAAGTGAGGTTCAGTGGGGTGGAGTCTGGAACCAATGACCAAGAAAGAATTCTTAAGACATCTCTGGTGCAAAAAGGTGATTTATTAAAGCACAAGGACAGGATTTGTGGGCAGGAAGAGTTGCTGCACTGGGGTGTGAGGGGTTGCTGACTATATACTATGGGGTGGGGGGAAGGTAAGGAAAAAGAGAGGCTTCAATAGAACTTTCATATGCTAAAGAGGACCTACAAGATACCAGAGGCCTTGCCATTGTCAGGTTAAGATTGTTTTTCCCCTCTAGCAACGTATTAATATTAACATAGTTGTGAGATTCCTGGAAGAATGTTACACTTGTCCCACCTTGGAACAAGGAGTGGGGGGAGGTCACAGTGTGTCAGCTTCTGCTTTGTCCTCGGCTTGCCTTCTGTTCCCTCAACTACATCAAAAACTAATGATGTAAAAAAAAAGTAAAAATAATAAAAATAAAAAAAGAAACAGTGGCAACCAGTCCCTACCCATCTCTTCTGAGAGGAGCAGGAGGTAATGGTGTTTCCTGGGGTGTTCTACCCAGGCCTTAAAAAATTCATAATTGTGACTATTTTAATACAAGGAAGGATGTTAAACTTAAGATATGAAAACCTAAGTTTATCTTTAGCTTACTACTAGTTACCTAAATTTAATTAACTCACTAGCTAATCTGGACCTTGGTTTCCTGAATTGTTAAATGAGGGGGTTGGAAGAGACAACCATTAAAGACTTTTCCCGCTGCAGGACTTACAAATTAGGGAAACCATTTCCAACCCGAGTACGTTACAGTGAATGAGATAGATTTATTTTATCCAGGTCCTTTTTCTAAATGAATGACCATGGAATAAATTGGTAAGTTTATGGGTATAGATAGGAAGGGAGAGGTACAGTAGAGCAAGAGATAAAAAGGGAAGGTAGCCATCATTTATAAAATAATAGCTAAGGGCATGGATATTTTGGGGGAGGATCCAGAGATAATTAGTTTCAAATTATTTAAATATTATGATTTTCATACTTCCCAATTTCAATATCTTTTATGACTTTTTGGAAAAAGTCACAAATTAACACATTTTGAAAATGAGTTGATCAGAAAGTTACCACTTGAGCAAAGTTAGATGAATAAATATTGAAATGCAGTAAGCAAACAATCTCTTTACATTTTAGAGCTTTTAAAGGGTGGTTCTCAAAGCCTAAGTGTAACTGGTTAGTGAGATCCATTCTGAGCATTGCCCTCAGCTGTTGACAAGACTCCTTCCACGACCAAGTTTTAGTCTTGTTTCTCTGAACCCTCTTCTTAATTACATTTTTTTGATCTTGTCTGCCTTTAGCAAGAATCCTATTAGGCCACTTTAGCAAACCCCTTCCCCCTTAGTATCTCCTTTTAGTGATTTTCTATCCATCAACTCCCTCACTGCCCTTTGGTTGTAAATCCCCCACTCATCCCTTTTGTATTCAGAGTTGAGTTCATTCTCTTTTCCTTGTTGCCATGGTGCTGACCCTATTACTGTAGGAGTGAATGAAGATTTCTGTACCATTTTAACAAGTGGCAAATAATTTTTCTATGTGGGATGGTGAAAAGGAAGCCCCCCTCCTGAGCCAAGGGCCCACCTGTGTGGTTGAGTATAAGTAAGGTTTACCTATGAGACACATGGGAGGCCCCCTGCAAGACTATGAAGAATGTTTGGGGACACTGAACTTCGACGGTTTGTGATCAAAAACTAGTAGCCCCTTGATTTCTTTCCAAAAAGTTTATTTTTGGCTCCTTTTAGTTAATGTGCTTAAAGCAGGGGAATATATGCTACTGTCTAACAATCTCGTAGTAAATGAATTGGCTGCTGTGGTAAGACTATTGGGAGAGATGTCTACGGAACTTTCTGTCCCATGCATGTCAGTGGGTGCTCTGGCTGGGCAGGACCGGCTGATAAATCTGTCCTGTGAAATTGGATGAATCCCGTTCCCTGTCTCCCCACACTTCACCCTCATTTCCCCACAGCGTTTCTTTCCCACACCGATAAACTAGGGTTTCAGCTACAGGGAGATCTTTCTAACTGCCACTGTGATTGGTGGGAAACAAGACTGAATCTAAGAAGGAATTTTCTAATGCCTAGAGAGAAAAATTCATCCCAAGAGAAGAGAAATTCATCCCAGTGTTGCTTGGTAAATCTAGTTTAGGGACAAGCCAATAAATTTGTTCTGGGCCTGGGAGCACCTGGGGAGAAAAATAGCTGTGGTTGAAAATAGATCCAGCCTTTTTTTTTCAAGTTTGGCAATGCTGCAGGGGCAAAATAACTTGGGGCTCCCCTAACTGAGCCCAACACAGGGAGAAAGGTCATTTCCCCCAACTCTTCCACGGCATTTACTATTGCCCGGGGAGAATTGGCATGGACTGGCTTCCAGCAATGGTGGTCGATTACTAACAGCAAGTGACTGATGATAAACCAACAAGTAAAATGGTGGAAATTCCCAGAAAGACTTTAAGAACAGGAGCTCGGAAAAGGTCCGGGCTTCCCACATGGGCTAGCGAAGCACGGGAGCTCTCTGGATTTGAGCATTAGGATTAATGAAATCATAATTGCATTTGTGGGTTTGAAATATTATTATTATTTTTTAATTTTATTTATTTGACACA
>CM053608.1:16038886-16057241 GCA_028646535.1 Procyon lotor
TGATTCAAAATTAGAAAGGTGTAAAATAGATACATTAAAAATTTCAAGATGGTCTATATTTGGATAGATATTTAAATAAATATAATTTATAATGCCACTTGACAAAAAAGTATAACTTAATAGGAAAATAAGAATCTATATACTTGCTCTTATTTCCTTTCCTTTTGTTCATGGAATCATGTACTATATTTTTATAAATAAAATTAAGTTCCTTTCAATCCTCATCTCCATTTTCTCTATCTCCATCTTAATCTTTTCCTGTTTGACACATAATAAGCCCCCAGTTAGTTAAGAAAGTATGTAATTGAAATGATCAGCTAAAAGAATGTAGGCTTTGGGGCAGACGGAGTGCACTATAGATTTTTCATCAAATGGAAAATCCTCTTCATTTGGAAAAATGTTGCTTTCTTAATCTATCTCTCTCTCCACCCTCCTCCCTTATTCCTTCCCCTCATTAAAAAGATTTAGAGAGGTTGCAAATGGTCCAGTGACAGGTTAGTTGGTTTGCATGCATGCACACATTTGTTCATTCATCCAAAAGGTTTATTTAACACCTACTACAAGTTGAAGGCTGAGTATAATATTTTCAGATTAGGATAACCATCATAGACTGACTACTGTTAATTTGTGTTATATTATACTTAGTGTTATTTTCTACATTTATTCATAATAAGGAGGTTATTGCTATTGTAACAGCAAATTTGCCTATGATCTTCTACCCCCTAGCCACCTTCTGGCAGTGATGCATGTCACAAGTAACTTACTGAAATCATCTTCCTTCTCAAGAGATTTTCTTATTGCCTCCTGAGTTCATTTTGGGGCATGCACTTATATACAGTTAGAATAACACACTATGGAGGGTTTTCATTTAAAAAATCACATTAATTTACTAAACAATACCAATATTCCATAATAATTATAAATGTAAATAAGGCTTATATTTTCCAATGAGTATCTAGGGAAATTTTAGAATTCTTTCCATAATGATTATAAGAAGCATGAAGCTTGCTTTCAAAAAGTGAGTAGTTAGGTGGCCCCAAGAAATCATTCGTAGAGTTTATAAATGTATATTTTCATAAATATTTCAATATTTTTTCAGAAAACTGTAAAAATCCATATTAATTATAAAGCAATTATTAGCAAATCTTCAGAATATGAGGCAACTAATTCTTTCTTGGCAAATTATTGACCAAATTCAAAATATCTGAATGGCTCTTTGAAGAAGCAAGCAAAATAAGGTGATTATAGCCAGTGAAAAAGTTTTTTTTTAAGATTTTATTTATGTATTTTAGTGGGAGAGACAGAGACAGCACAAGCTGGAGGGGCAGAGGGAGAAGGAGAGAGAGAATCTTAAGCAGACTCCATGCTGAGCATACGTGATGCTGGGCTTGATTGCAGGACCTTGAGATTGTGACCTGAACCAAAACCAAGAGTCAGACACTTAACCTACTGCACCACCCAGGTGCCCCGACTATGAAAAAGTTTTAATTGTATTTTTTAAAATGAATTTTCTAAGTCATATAAGTATTTCATTTCACCTTTACATTTGAAAGAGGAATTTATTTGTAAGTGCATGCACACACATACACACATTTAGTATCAGAATTTGATATGTATGGATTTGAAGGGGAATACTTCTAAATGATCTTTCTTTATTTTCCCAATTTCATTTGTTACCACTACACAATTTTAAAACCCCCATTTGCCCACATATTTAGATAAAATACCCTCATATATCATCATATTCTCTTCAACCACTGATGTAAATGTGTATGTATGTACGTATATATTACATAAGCACAAATATTTTTATATGCACACACACACACACGCATATCCATACACACATATACACGTAGAGGCATGCATAAGATTTTTGTACAAGTTTGTAAAATTTCCAAACATAATCAGTTTCTTTAGTTATTCATTGTTATTTCCAACTTAATTTCATTGAGGTCAAAGGTCAGATTCTTTGGATTTTGTTGAGGTTAAATTTCCAGGTATGGCATGGAGTCAATTTTCATCGATATCCCCCATGTTCTTGAAAAAAAATCGTAATTCTACTATTAAGGGGTATAAAGCTTTATATACCTCCATTAGATCAATATTGCTAAATATGCTTTTCAAATCTACAGCCTTCCTTGAATTAGTTCTACGTTAATGAGAGAAATCTGGTGAAATTTTGTACCATGATACTCTTCCCCATGTAGATTTCTTGAAATTTTTATATAGTTTAAGGAAAGTTCATTGAATATATGTTTTATTTACATAGTTTGATGCTTTTATGTCTTACTGGTGAATTGAGCCTTTCATCATGAAATAATAGCCCACATTTCTAAAAAGGTTTTTGATTGGTTTCTTTGCTTATTTCAATCTTAAAGCCCTTTGCCTTATATCAACTTTTTTTGAGTTCGTAAATCATAGTAAATTCAGGTTAGTAAATAATAGTAATGATTTTTCATCATTTGCTTTTAATATTTTGGTGTCCTTACACTTAATATATTTTCCCTTGTAGACAATATATAATGAGTTTTTTAAAATCTAGGTTGAAATCTCTCATTTTAAATCTCTCTTTATAGTGGTTACTTTTATCTTTGGATTTACTTGTTTCTACCTGTAGTAGTATGTACGTATGGACGGATGGATGGATTTATTTTTTACTTTTCTTTTTTATCCTCTTTTATACCTTCTTTTTTTTTCCTATTTTCATCCAATTATTTTTTTCCACAAATGGTTTGATAGTAATATACTCTATGTCCTGTTACTCTAGGTAATTAAAACAATTTAGGTTATTCATTTCTTAATCCTCCCACACATTAAAAACAATTTAGAATTTTTTGTTCTAGTCACACTGCCCCAATCTGTAAGCAGCTTTTGCCCAATAATTTAGTTCCACTTGGCCCTTGGCTGTAGACTTGAGGGCTGGTAGGGCCGCTTGGCCCTACAAATGAGACTCGAACATTAGGATTTGTTGGATTTACCCATTTATTTCTCCAGTGTCATTGCACTCCTTTCCCCTCATGTGCCACCCCAACACTCTTATGTGGCTTTCTCTCTGCTACCCAAAATGCATCCTTACTTTCTCCTTTTGTGAAGGTATTTGATAGTCAACTCTCAGTTTTTGTTTACCTGAAAATGTCTTAATTTTACCCTCATTCTTGTAAGATAGCTCCTCCAGGCTTATACTCCTAGATTCACAACTACTTCCTTCCCACCCACTGAATACGTATTTCCCTTCATTTCTAGTTCCATTACTGTTATTGAGCATTCAGCTGTTTGTCTTGCTGTCATTCCTTCAGGAAAATGTCTTTCCTTTCTGATTGGTTTTAAGATCTTTCTTTGTTGTCTGCAGTTTGTTTTGGTGAGACTAGAAATGGATTTGTATTTATTTATGCTCTTGGGGTTTTCTTTTTTAAATTTGTGGACTTGATAATTGTTTCTTTTTATATTTCATGTGTCCTATTATCTACATCACTCCTTCTGGAATACTGATTAAATGTATGTTAATACTTATTGAATTTTGTATGTCTCTTAATCTCTTTATCTCCTCGTCTTTCTAGATATATTCTAAATATTTTATTTATAATCTGTTTTCAGTTCACAAATTCTCTCTTCAGGTGCATTTAATTGGCTGTTTAATTTTCTATTTAATGTTTTATTTTAATATTTACTATTTTATTTCTTGAAGCTTTATTTGGCTCTTGCACATATTTGCTTATTCCCTGATCATATTTACAAATTTCTCTTACTAAACATTGCTATTAGATATTGTGTCTGATATTTTCAAAATCTGAGTTAATGTTGATTTTTTTTCTCTATTGACTATTGTTTCTGCTAGTTCCCAACCATATTTCTTTATTTCCTTTACTGTTTTGTGAGTTTGGATAGAGAGCTGGTCATTTTTCTTTGAGACCCGGGTTGAAGTTGGAATCCTACAGAGATTTGCATTGCTTTTGCCAGTTGCTTGGTAACACTTTAAATTGAACTCTAGGAGGAGTTTTTGAGTCAGTCAGGTAGTGTAAATTCAGATCTCAAGTGCACTACAAGGGTCAGTCTGGGATTACAAAAATTCAAAGAAGGATTTTTCCACTATACTTGGCCTTGGACCTGAGATAGGAAATATTTTCAGGATCCTTTTACATGGCAAGGTTTATTTTGTGTCTGATGCTAATTCTCACTTTTACTATGAGTGTAGCCCTTTCAGGATCCAATCTTTTATTAGATTCTTTACCTTGGAAACATCCTGAATTTTATCTGTTCTTTCCCACACCTTGTACCCCCATGGAAGCTCAGAAACAGATGGGAGTCATTCTCTTCAAACTGAATGATGGAACAAAATACCTAGGATCACACGATGGTGTACTTGATTCATCATTATTTTACTTTGTGTTAGCTAATGACCATGGAGCCATATGCCAAGGGAAAAGCACTCATGAATTAGATACTTTTTGACCTCCTATCCCAAGATTGCCAGACTCTCAAATTGATGAGGGAAACACTAATAATGATAAAGTGAAAAAGAAAATTATTTCCTCAGGCAATCCAACTCATCTTAATCCAATCTTTGCATAGCTGCAGTACATTCAAGGAGCACCAGGGAGAAATTATAGCAAGAGGGCTTTTCAATTTTTTTTTTATTTTTTACCCCATGACGTTGTATCTATTTGGGGGAAAAAAGTAGACAATTGGCTCTTTCAAAAACCTGTAAGAATTTTTGTTTTCTGAAGAGCAGGGAATGGGATATTTATCTGAATGGAAAACTCTAAATGGTGATAATTTTCTTCTCTCCTACCTCCCTTCCTCAACTCATGCCAAGGATTGATCTTAGGTAATATTTTTTCCTAAATGATCTGATACGAGTAACTTCAGAGAAATAATATTATGTTTTTCTGGGTAATAAATTGGGTGTTGGGATAAATTGTAGGAAAATGGCATGGACAGTTTTAGAGACAGCACTTCAAGAGTAAGGGACTTGGGAAAACTATTTAAAGAATAAATACAAGATTATGGTCTTTCAGCTATTTGTTACAATATACAAAGTGCTTGGGAGTCCAAGTACATATTACTTGAAGCTAAAGAGTTCAATAAAGGCTCTCTGCATCATTGCAACTGAACAGGCAAAAAGGAATTTCACATATGCAGAGTAGACAGGTGTTGGGCTTGCAGAGCATTAGGAAATTTCCCATATCCCCAGATGGTTTCCCGTCCCCCTGTGTATACAAACTCATTCTTTTGGAAGGTATATTTTACTACTAAAGATCCACTAAAGATGTATAATGATTCTGTAAAAATACTTTTAAGCTCCATGGAAGTACAAAATTTTTTTTTCAAGTTTTTATTTAAATTCTAGTTAGTGAATATATAGTGTAATGTTGATTTCAGGAGTAGAAGTTAGTGATTCATCACTTACATACGGCACCCAGTGCTCATCAAGTTGCCCTCCTTAATACCTATCATCTATTCAGCCCATCCCTGGCCCACCTCCCCCCATTAACCTTCAGTTTATTCTCTATAATTAAGAGTCTCTTACAGTTTGCATCCCTCTCCTTTTACCCCCTCCTCCTATGTTCATCCGTTTTGCTTCTTAAATTCCACATATGAGTGAAATCATATGGTATTTGTCTTTCTCTGACTGACTTGTTTTACTTAGCATAATACACTCTAATTCCATCCACATTGGCACAAATGGTAAGATTTCATTCTTTTTGGTGGCTGAGAAATATTTTGTTGTATATATGCCACATCTACTTTGTCCATTCAGCAGCTGATGGACATTTGGACTCTTTCATAATTTGGCTATTGTTAATAACACTACTATAAACAGTGGGGTGCGTGTGTCCCATTGAATTAGTCTTTTTGTATCCTTTTGGTAAATAGCTAGTAGTGCAACTACTGGATCATGAGTTAGTTCTATTTTTAAATTTTTTAAATAAAGATTTTATTTATTTATTTGAGAATGAGAAGGTGGTGGGGAGGGGCAGAGGGAGAAGGAGAGAGAATCTCAAGCAGAGTCCACACTAAGCTGAGCAAGGAGCCCCATGCAGGGCTCGATCTCACAACCCAAAGATCATAGAGCATGATAGAAGAATATCAATTCCTGGCCAAAACCAAGAGTATGAGGCCTAACCAATTGTGCCACTAAAATAGGAGCCAAGTGCTCCTATTTTTAATTTTGTGAGGAATGTCTATACTATTTTCCAGAGTGGCTGCACCAGTCTGCATTCCCATCAGCAGTGTAAGAGGGTTCCCCTTTCTCCACATCCTCACCAACACCTGTTGTTTCCTGTGTTGTTAATTTTAGCCATGCTGACTGGTATGAGGTGCTTATCTCACTGTAGCTTTGATTTGTATTCCCTAATGATGAGTGATGTTGAATACCTTTTCATGTATCTGTTAGCCATCTCTATGTCTTTTTCAGAAAAATGTCTATTCCTATCTTCTGCCCATTTTTTAAACTGGTTTGTTTGGTTTACAGATGTTGAGTGTTTTTAAGTTCTTCATATATATTTTAGATACTAACCCTTTATGAGATACATCATTTGCAAATATCTTCTCCCATTCTGAAGGTTGCCTTTTAGTTTTATTGATTGTTCCCCTCACTGTGCAGAAGCTTTTTAATCTTGATGAAGTCCCAATAGTTCATTTTTGCTTTTGTTTCCCTTGCCTCTGGAGACATGTCTAGTAAAAGTTGCTACAACCAATGTCAAAAGAGTTACTGTGTTCTCCTGTAGGATTTTCATGGTTTCCTGTCTCATATTTAAGTCTTTCACCCATTTTGAATTTATTTTTGTGTGTGGTATAAGAAAGTGGTCCAGTTTCATTCTTCTGCATGTTACTGTCCAGTTTTCCCAACACAGGTTGTGGAAGAAACTGTCTTGTTCCTGCTGGACACTCTTTCTGGCTTTGTCAAAAATTAGTTGATCATAGAGTTGAGAGTCCATTTCTGGTTTTTCTATTCTGTTCCATTGATCTATGTGTCTGCTTTTGTGTCCTTACCATAGTGTCCTGATGACTACAGCTTTGTAATATAACTTACAGTTTGGAATTGTGATGCCTGCAGCTCTGCTTTTATTTTTCAAGATTGTTTTGGATATTTGGGTTTTTCTGTGGTTCCATACAAATTTTAGGATTGTTTGTTTTAGCTCAGTGAAAAATGTTTGTGGTCTTTTGATAGAGATTGCATTAAATGTATGGATCGCTTTGGGTAGTGTAGACATTTTAACAATATTTGTTCTTCCAATCCATGATCGTGGAATATTTTTCCATTTCTTTGTGTCATCTTCAACATCTTTCATCAGTGTTTTATAGTTTTTAGAATTCAGATCTTTTACTTCTTTAAGTTAAGTTTATTGTTAGGTGTCTTATGGTTTGTGGTCCAATTGTAAATGTGATTGATTCCTTGATTTCTCTTTCCACTGCTTTATTATTGCTGTATAAAATGCCACAGATTTCTGTACATTGATTTTGCATGCTGAAACATTGCTGAATTCATGTATCAGTTCTAGCAATTTTTTGGTGGTGTCTTTCTGGTTTTCTATATAAAGTATCATGTTGTCTGAGAATAGTGAAATTTTGTCTTCTTCCTTGCTGATATGGATGCTTTTACTTTTTTTTGTTGTTTGATTACTGAGACTTGGACTTCCAGTACTATGTTAAATAACGATGGTGAGAGTGGACATCCTTGTCTTGTTGCTAACCATAGAGAAAAAGGCTCTCAGCTTTTCCCCATTGAGGATGATATTAGCTGTGGGTCTTTTGTATATAGTCTTTATATATAGAATCTATCGTATATAGACGTTGGGGTATGTTCCTTCTATCTCTACTTCGTTGAGGGTTTTTATCAAGAATGGATGGTGTATTTTGTCAAATGTTTTTTCTGCATCTATTGAGAGATAAAATGGTTCTCATCCTTTCTTTTATTAATATGGTGTATCATGTTAACTGATTTGCAAATGTTGAACCACCCTTGCAGCCCAGGAATAAATCGTACTACATTGAGGTGAATTATTCTTTTAATGTACTGTTGGATTTTATTTGCTGGTATTTTGTTGAGAATTTTTGCTTCCATGTTCATCCAGGATATTGGCCTGTAATTCTCCTTTTTAGGGGTCTTTGTTTAGTTTTGGAATCAAGGTAATGCTGGCCTCATAGGATGAGTTTGGAAGCTTTCTTTCATGTCTCTTTTTTGGAATAGTTTGAGAAGAATAAGTATTAACTTTTCTTTAAATGTATAATAGAGTTCCTCTGGGAAGCCATATGGCCCTGGACTTTTTTTGGTTGGGAGATTTTTAATTATTAATTTAATTTCTTTGCTGGTTATGAGTCTGTTCAAGTTTTCCATTTCTTCCTATTTCAGTTTTAGTACTTTATACATTTCTACAAATTTATCCATTTCCTCCAGATTGCCTAATTTGTTGCTATATAAATTTCCATAATATTCTTTTATAATTCTTTGTATTTCTGTAGTGTTAATTCTTATTTCTCCTCTCTCAATTGTGATTTTATTTGAGTCTTTTTTCTTTTTGATAAGTCTGGCTAGGGCTTTATCAATTTTATTAACTTTTTCAAACTAGCTTCTGGCTCATTGATCTGTTCTACTGTGTTTTTTCTTTTTAGTTTTTATATCATTTATTTCTGCTTTAATCTTTACTATTTCCCTTGTTCTCTAGCTTTAGACTTCATTTGTTTTTCTTTCTCTAGCTTCTTTAGGTGTAAGGTTAGGTATATGTTTGAGACTTTTCCTGCTTCTTGAGGTAAGCCTATATTATGATATACTTTCCTCTTATGACTGCTTTCCTGCAACCCAATGGTTTTGAATGGTTATATTTTCATTTTTATTTGTTTCTGTGGTTTGGTTTTTAATTTCTTTTTTAATTTCCTGGCTAACCAATTCATTCCTTTGCAGGATATATATTTTTTACCTCCATTTATTTGTGGTCTTTCCAAATTTTTTTGTCGTTGACTTCAAGTTTCATAGCACTGTGGTCTGAAAATATGCATGGTATGATCTCAACCTTTAATACTTGTTGAGGTCTGATTTTTGACCCAATGTGTGATTTATTCTGGAGAATATTCCATGTACATTCAAAAAGAATGTGTATTCTGCTGCTTTATGATGAAATGTTCTGAATGTATCTGTTAAGTCCATCAATCCAGTGTGTAATGTTTGTTATTAATTGACTTATATATTTGGTTGCTCCCAGGTTGGGGGCATAAGTATTTATAATTGTTTGATCTTCTTGTTGGACAGACCACTTTGTTATGATATAGTGGTCTATATCAAGACAAGACTTCTTATTTCTTGTTACAGTCTTTGTTTTAAAATATAGTTTGTCTAATGTGAGTATGGCTACTTCAGCTTTCTTTTGACATCCATTAAGCATGATAAGTGGTTCTCCATCCTCTCACTTTCAATCTGCAGGTGTCTAAAATGAGTCTCCTGTAGGCAGCCTATAGATGGGTCTTCTTCTTCTTTTTTAATCCATTCTGATATCCTATGTCTTTTTATTGGAGCACTTAGTCCATTCACATTCAGAGTGATTATTTATAGATATGAATTTAGTGCCATTGTATTACCTGTAAAGTTGGTTTTTCTGGAGATTTTCTCTATTCCTTTCTGGTCTTTGTTGCTTTCAGTCTTGCTTTCCCACTCAGAGAATCCCCTTTAATATTTCTTGCAGGGCTAGTTTAGAGGTCACAAACTCCTTTTGTTTTTATTTGTCTTGGAAACTCTTTATCTCTCCTTCTATTCTGAATGACAGCCTTGCTGTATAAAGTAATCTTTTTTTTTTTTTTAATTTTTTAAATTTATGTGTGAGAGAGAGAGCAAGTGGGATGAAGAGGGAGAGAATTGAAGCAGACTCCAGGCTGAGTGCAGAGCCTGACTCAGGGCTCGACCCCACAACTGTGAGATCCTGACCTGAGCCGAAACCAAAAGTTAGATAATTAACCAATTGAACCACCCAGGGGCCCCAGTGGATAAATTATTCTTAGCTGTATATTCTTCCCATTTGGCATATTGAATATATCATGCCACTCTTTTCTGGCCTCTCAAATTTCTGTGGAAAGATCTACTGCTAACCTTATTTGTCTTCCCTTGTAGGTTAGGGATTTCTTTTCCCTTGCTGCTTTCAAGATTCTTTCCTTATCTCTGTATTTTGCAAATTTTACTGTGATATATAGTTGGTATTGGCCTGCTTTCCTTGATTTTGATAGGAATTGTCTATATCTCCTGGATTGAATATCTGTTTCCTTCCCCAGATTAGGGAAATATTCAGCTATTATTTGCTGAAATAAACTTTTTGCCCATTTTCCCTTTTCTTCTTCTGGGGCTCTGATGATACAAATGTTAGTATGCTTTATGGAGTTGCTGAGCTCCTCAAGTCTACATTCCTGATCCAGTATCTTTCTTTCACTCTTCTTTTCAGCTTTATTATTGTCCATAATTTTATCTTCTATATCACTTATTCATGTATTGTGAATAAATGAATATTATCATTTATATCACTTATCATATCACTTATTCATTCCTCTACTTCTTCTATTCTGTGGTCATTACACCAGTTTGTTTTGCCTCTCGGTTATGGCATTTTTAAATTTCAGCCCGAATAGTTTTTAGGTCTTTTATCTCTATGGTAAGGGACTCCTTGATTGTTGTTTTAAATTCTGGTTCAGGCATATTATTTATATCTATTTTTATTAGATCCCTGGCCATTACCTCTTGTTCTTTCTTTTTAGATGAATTCCTCCATCTTGGAATTTTGTCTAGGTCTCTGTCTTCTTTGTGTTAAGAAAGACTGTCATGTTTCCAGCTCCAGAGAGTAATGGCTATATTAAGAAGAGACCATATATTGTCCAGGGCCTGATGCTTCAGGCCATGTCTCTGGTGTATCAGCTGTGTGTACTCTGCTGTTGTGTTTTGGCCTCTTTCCCTTATGTCAGTCCTCTGCAGTGTTTCTCCTTGCCTGCAATGGGGAGTGTTTGGACCTTGTCCACAGTGTGGTGAGTTTTAACTAAGTGTGTTTTGGTCTGCTTGTTAAAAGATGCCAGATCCTATTTCCCCTAAAGCTGAAATTTTGTAACATTCTATGATCAGCAGACCTGGTGGGTGCAGGGGCGGGGTGGAGGGAGGTTGTTGGGATGGTCTTCTGGAGGAGGCGCACACTGCTGCTCTGACTCTAAGACAGAAGAATCTTAGACCCTAGTTTAGAAGCACCTGCAGAGTGCATGGGGGCGGAGCTTGATATAAGCGACTCAGGCCTCCACTGTGGATGGAGAGCCACTAATGGGTAGGAGTAAAAATGATCCTAGCAGGCACTTCCCTCTCTGAAGAGGGGAGTTCGCACCCGCCGCTATTTAGGAAGCCCTCACAGAAGAGTGAACAATCTCTCTTCATTTGTCCCAGGAGTCCCTCAGATCCCTGCTTCACCTTGTCTGTGTCCCAGCTGTCTGCCCATCCAGCAGCACAATGCTTCTGTGTTTTACCTCCAGCATGGGCATGCTGACTGGGTTTCAAAACTCCAAATGTTAGGGACCCGTCATGGGACAGACTCACACTTATCCTCTGGGGGTAGGGTCTTGCTGAGCTGTGGCTGGTGCTTGTTTGTCCCAGAGGAACAGCTGTAGGAACATGCAGGGTCTTGAAGTTTATGGTAAAGTGCAGCAAAAAGCTGGCATCCAGGTTTGCTGCCCTTGGCAGCAGCCTCTGCTCCTATGCTAATGAATGGGGTAGCCCCATGGTGCCTGCTGGCTCTTTTGTCCCTGGAGAGGCCGTGCCACCTCTCCCAAATGTAGTCCTAAAAAGGGAACTGTCTCTCCCAGTATGACTCAGGGGATCCTCAAACCATCGTGTCTGCTTTGGGGCCTCTGCCTCCCTTGTCCACAGGAGGACCAACTATTCCCGCCAGTCTCCACCCATGGTGTAGACATGTAAAACTTCAGACTTTGAGCTTCACTGCCCAAAACTTGCAATTATCAGCCCCTCTTGTTTTCCCCATCAATGATTTTGGGGAAGTGTTTTTCTTGTGCAATGCCCTGTACCCTTCTCTTTCTCTCTCTCTCCTCTCACCCTGATCATGGCTCACTCCCCTCCACAGCACCAGGGATCCTTTTCTCCCCCAAAACACAGCTCCATACCTCTTGTCTTCCGTGATGTGGTGGACTCTTTTCTCCCTGTAGTTGTACAGTTTGTTCTTTCAGTCCTCAGATCAATTTCCTAGGTTTTCAGAATGATTTGATATTTATTTAGCTGTGCTCAAGGGAAAAGATTACTCCACTATCTTAACTCCTTCCCTACAATTATTTTGATCTATCAAAATGTGGAGTTCATCTCTCTTGGAAAGTAGGAAAGAACATCTGAAATTTAGAAAGAGGTAGATAGATTTACAGTAGGCGGTGAGAACACAGAGCTGAAAAGGCCCTTGAAGATGCTCTGGTTAACATAGGTCATACAGCAAGTAAAGAGAAGAAGCACAGTGCAATGGAGTCCACAGTGTAGCTGTTAGGGGCCAATGGGCAGAGATCAGGTAGGTCCATGGTTGTGCAAAGTAGTTCTGGCAACTAATGCCTGGATTTGAAGAGTGGGATATAGAGAAATCCCCAGTCCTGAGGGGCATCAGGGAAGGTCTCTGTTAATGAGCTGGGGTATTAATGGAGCAGACTAGAGAAGAACCAGGGGTGGGCCTGACACAGGAAGATTAAGAAGAAAATTTCAAATGAGAAAACAATAAGGGGAGTTGTGAAGAAGTCTTCCGGCCTGTGGTTTTCTATACCAACGTCTGGTCTCAGAAATCCTTTACATGCTTAAGAAATTATTGACAATCTCAAAAGCAGCATATTGTCTGTCCATAGCAACATATTTTCAATTGGGAATATAAAGAAAATCTGGGCACATAGAAGCCTGTATTTGGAAATGGGAGGAATATTATAAAAACCTTTCAAATTACTCTGTATATTCATCTTTGATACAATACCAGAACTCAAGAAATGATAATTCCTTAAAACTTAGTTGCAGTGCAGAATCTGAAACCGTATCTATATTACCTTAAAATCCATTGGTCTATCTTGTATTTAAAATAGATGTTGTACCCATGCATGATTTTGTGATATACCTTGGTCATGTCTGTCTTTCTTTTTTTTTAAAAAAAGATTTTATTTATTTGAGAGAGAGAATGGGAGAAGGAGAGAGAGAGCATGAAAAGGGGGAGGGTCAGAGGGAGAAGTAGAGTCCCTGCTGAGCAGTGATCCCCATGTGGGACTAGATCCTGGAACTCCAGGATCATTACCTGAGCTGAAGGTAATTGCCCAACCAAATGAGCCACCCAGGCACCCCTACATTAGTCATTTTGAAATTATTAGTGCAGCAAGTGATGCAGCCTTTTCCGTGTTGACTACTTTCATTATACAATGTTAAAAAAAGATCGCATAAGATAGGATTGCCATTGTTTTCATTAGAGAAGTGTTTAGGGTTATGTATTTCAGATGCTAACAAGCCAATGGTGGCAGATACATATTTTCTACAATTCTAAATTTTTCTTGGAAGCTTGAATTTTATCATTGATAACAAATACTATCAGTTGTTTTTTGTGAAGTGACAGGCTTTACTTGGTTGATTGCGGAGAAAATGATCTGCCAAGTGCCCAATCCTGAAGAGGCAAAGGCTGGCCCTATGTAATTCTTTCCAGTAAATATGGCATTCCTAAGGATGTTAGTTCCTGGATAAGATGGACTAACAGGAACTAGATTTACCTACCTGCCTGATTTTTAAAAAATGGTCAAAGTATAGAAACAACAGTTTTGAAGATATTGGGAAATGATCCTTCAGAGGTGGAAAACAAATGATGTGTCTTTATTAATGCTCCAACTTACAACATTAGAGAGTTTCCAGGCCATGGTGTGCAGAGGGGGAACCAGGACAGAGCCTATCAGATTACCCAAGTGAAGAAGGTAGAGCTGAGAGTCCGGCAGAACAGAACAGGTAGAATTAATGATATCAAGTACTGGAAAGGGAAGAACAGACAGAGAAACATACAGATTTTCAGAGTTCCCCAAAGAATATACAACTGCTACTAATCAGCATATACTTATAGCAAAGCATGCCCAACCTCAGGGAAAGAATCACCCAAACAATTAGAGGTTACAGTGCTCTGATCCTTCTTGTGTGTGTCTTTTGCTGAGCATACATATACATTTCTGCTCGGTAAATGCCTAGGAGTGAAACTGGATTGATAGGGTATGTGTATGTTCACCTTCAGTAGATGTACCGACTCACACTCCCACCAGTGGTGCCAGTTTTCTCTGTCCTCTTTAATGCTTGTGTTGCCTGTTGTTTTTATTTTTGTCATTCTGGTGGGTATAAAATATTATCTCATTCAATTTTAATTTGCATTTTCCTGATTACAATGGAATCAAGTTCCCTTTTATATGTGCACGGGCTTTGTTCATATAACCATTATGGTATAATTAGTCATTAAAATAACTTTGTAATAAAAACCAATTTCTTGTTTTATTGAGTTAACTGAGTTTTCCTCCCCCTCTCTAGAAATAATATACTCAGACCTCAAAGCTCAAAGGAAATTCTTTGTCAGAGTTGTTTGACCAACTTGCAAACAGTCCACGGAAAATCTGAAATTTAGAAAAAACACTAAGTAGCTTTGGAAAAACTTCATTGATTGCACTGGCTGGAAATATTTTACCAAACTGTAAGTCTGCTCAAATTTTAATTAGTCGGTGGGTGATAAGATCTCAAAATGAGCTGACTAACAAAGCTTTTCCCTCATGGGCTTGTGGGGGAGGCTTGCTATTTCCAACCTTCATGTTAGAGCAACTCACCTCACAAAGTAGGAGGCTTGGGAGATGTTATCATGTGATACTGGCAAATTTTCTCTCAACAAAATTAGAACAAATTGACAGATCTCTGTCAACTTTAGAAATAACCTTATTATGTAAATAAAAATAAGACTATACTGAAGGGGGCATCTGGTGGTTCAAAAATAGATTGCACATGGCCCAGTGAAAATTAGCTATCATGAAAGTGTTTGCTAATTATTTTTTCTTTGGTGCTGTCATTCCTGAAATACCTCTACCACCTGAAGCCTTATGCTTAACTTTTCTCAAGTCACTTGACTAGAATGTTTAAAAAAATTGTAGTGGGTTTCTAAATATGCCAGAAGCATAATTCCAATTAACATAAAGAATTTGTAAGTCACAGTAGCCCTGACAAAGGTGCTAATGGGTTTCATTAGACATTCTACATCACCCCTTAGGTAAGGGTAAAGCCTGTGAAACCTCCCACATAAGAAATGTCACAAAGTCAATAGATATGAAATAGCTCCCTGACCCTAATGTTTCTGCTTCTTACATTTTGTACTATTCATTTTGATGAGACCTAGAGTTTGTCTTTATAATTCTCATGCCACTCATAATAACTCATGATTTCACCAGCTAAGGGAATGTTTTGAAAAAATTGGGAGAGACTCTTTGTCTGAATCATGTCTCCTTAGTGAAAGTACAGTGGGACAAATCATCTGTTAAGTTGCAAATTTTTGGCCTATGTATATTTCCGTGTTTTCATTTTTCTATTTAAGTAAATAAGGTAAACAGTGATTCAGTGATTCAAGGAGCAGCTATCTTAAGTACTATTGGTGATAAGAAATTTGGCTTATGGTCTAGTTATAGATTTGGTTCCTTAAGCACAAAATTATTGTTTTAGGTGAAACAAAAATAGCAATATTTAGGAGAATTTACCAAACATTTGACATGCTAATAGATTTGCTTGCATTGATCCTTTCTTCTTCCCATTGATTGTACGAATTAAATACATATTTCTATTCTGCAGAAAAGGACACCAAGGTTTCAAATATTTACATCCTTTCCTTTTTCCTTTTTAATATTCTGACTCCTTCGAAGACTCTTTTGCTAGTCTCTTTGTTCTACCCTGCCCTTCAGAGCAGTTTCCCAAATCTTATTGTCTTTTTTCCCTTGTAGTCTCGATGGAAAGTTTGACTTACATTATGGCTTTCTATAAGTTTGGATAATGATATAGAAAGTGTTAAATATACCACCAATTAAGTGTGGAAGCCAATGACAGATGAAGGAATACTTCATTAGGGCAATCTTAAATGTTTTGCATATTTCAAATAAATAATTTTTAAGTTAAAAATGTAATAGAAAATAATCACAACACAGTGTTTGCTTCAATTAATCAATTAGGTGGAATCACTACTCTCTGTGCCCATTGAGAGAGACAGAAAGACTATATCTTATACATATTTATGTCATGAAAAATTAGACAGCCATTGACATGGAGCAGGCAGTAAGTATTCAAGAAATAAAGTAATAGTAATATGATTTTAACTGTTTAATTCTAATAGTCCATGAAGGATAAGAAGTCCTATCAATTTAATGTAAGATAATGTAAGTCTTTTCAGATGTATTAAAAGTAGATATGAATACCACTGCTTGCCAACCAACCACAGCATGCATTTATATAGAATATTTATATCCTACTTTCTTCTTAAGTCTAATCCTTAATATATTCAGTCCAATTCTCATTCCTCTGAGTCATTTTGGGCTCTCAAGAGTTATGCATAAAATCATGGTGATATGCTTATGATCTTGGAGTTTCAGACACTTTAGTGTGAACATTCTGGTAATTTCAAGGTTAAAAAGTCCTTGTTTTGTTATTGCAAGACATTTTGAAGTTCCTTGTAGTTTATGAAAATAAAAGTTGAGTATTTACCCTTGTAGACTGTGTTGAGCCATTGATATTTTTAAACATTTTTAAGGGCCTGAAATACAATAAGATTTGTATTTGAGAAAAATACTGAAAACACTATGTAAGGAAAAGATATAATGAAGGTAAGGAAAACTAGAGATAAGGCATTAATTAACAGACTTATGTAGTAACGAGGTAAGACATAATGGCACTCCCAAACTCATATAGACAGGATGAAGAAGAAAGGACATATTGGAAACATATTAAAAATACGGAATTAACAGAATTGGTAGCTAATTGTATGCGCAGAGTGGGAGTATAGAAGTTTAAGATCTATTGATTAAAGAGGATAAACAGTAGCCCTTAAACCAAGTTCTCCAGGTGTGTACCTGTGGGAGAGAATCAAACCTGTTGATTTCTTTCCTTTCTTCAACCATATTTACCAAGTGCTTTCTTTATGCCAGCCATTTTTCTAGGCTTTAGGAATTCACAGTGAACAAAACTCAGTTCTGCTCTCAAGGCACTACATTAAGGAGAAATAGAATGAATGAACAAGTAAATACAGTGCATGTAACATATTATGGAGAAAAAAATACAACAGGATAAACTTCTACTTTGAATTTGAGCGAGTAGCTGGTATCAAACCAATTGTCCCACTAAAAATAACTATAAAATCTAGAATAAAAAAATAAATGAAAAGGACAAGTATTTGAAGACTTCAGAGACTATCCAAGGTAACCAGGACTTCAGGAATAAGATTCCAGACGAAAAAGATAACACACAGATGTGAACCTGATATACTGTACCCAATTTTCCCCTTGAGGAACCCTTTGGCCGCATTTACTGACTCCAAAGTTATGCATGTGGGGAACAGTTTTCTAAGAAACCAAGGTGAAGCAGTGACAAGAGGCTAAAAAACAAAGAGACATTTTTTGCAGTATCAAGAAAAAAAGTGAACCTGCCAAGGATGTCAACAACCCAGGAGTAGGCCATAAAAATAAAAACAAGCAAGGAATAAACTACCATCAGCTGGATTAAGATCAACCAGTATGCTGTAGACCTGCTCAAATAACATTAAATACTCTTTGGAAGAAAATAGCACCACCCAGTGCCTCCACAACTTCTCATATGCGAAGTCTGCCTTTCTTTCTTTTTTTAACTTTAAAAAAATTTTTTAATTCCACTACAGTTGACATACAGTGTTATATTAGTTTCAGGTATATACAATAGAGCAATTTATCAAGTCCATACATCACCTGGTGCTGATTGCAAGGTAGTGTACTCCTTAATCCCCATTGCCTACTTTACCCATTTCCCTCCACCCACTCCACTCCACTCCACTCCTGTCTGGTAATCATCAGTTTGTTCATAATAGTTGAGTCTGTTTCTTGGTTTGTTTCTCTCTCTCTCTCTCTCTCTCTCTCTCTTTTCCCCCTTTAATCCTTTGTTTTGTTTCATAAATTCCATATATAAGTGAAATCACATTGTATTTGTGTTTCTCAGACTGACATTTCACTTAGCATTATACTCTCTAGCTCCATCCATATCATTGCAAATAGCAAGATTTTGTTCTTTTTTATGGCTGAATAATATTCCATTGTGTGCATGTATGCATGTATATCTATATCACCTCCTTTTTTT
>CM053608.1:16057341-16103318 GCA_028646535.1 Procyon lotor
TCCCTTTGAATTAGTGTTTTTGTATTCTTTGTATTTTTTTGTATTCTTTGTATTTTTGTATTCCTTGTGTTGTTGATTTTAGCCATTCTGACTCGTGTGAGGTGATATCTTATTGTAGTTTTGATTTCCATTTTTTTGATGATAAGTGATACTGAGTTTTTATGTTGGCCATTTGTATGTCTTCTTTGGAGAAACAACTGTTCATTTCTTTTGCCCATTTCTAAATTGGATTATTTGTTTTTTGGGTGTTGAGTTGTATCAGTTCTTTATTTTGGATACTAACCTTTTATCAGATATGGCATTTGCAAATATCATCTTCCATTCGATAGGTTGCCTTTTAGTTTTGTTGATTGTTTCCTTTGCTGTGCAAAAGTTTTTATTTTGATGTAGCCCCAAAAGTTTATTATTGCTTTTATTTCCCTTATCTCAGGAGACATATCTAGAAAAATGTTGCTACGGCTAATGTCAAAGACCTTATTACACATGCTCTTCTTATGATTTTTATGGTTTCAGGTCTCACACTTTAGTCTTTAATCCATTTTGAATTTATTTTTGTGTATGGTATAAGGAAGTGGTCCAGTTCCATTCTTTTGCCTGTAGCTGACCAGTTTTCCCCACACCATTTTTTGAAGAGACTGTCTTTTCTCCTTTTGATATCTTTTCTTGCTCTGTCAAAGATTAATTGACCTTATAATTGTGGGTTTATTTCCAGGTTTTATATTCTGTTTCATTGACCTATATGTTTATTTTTGTGCCAGCATTATATTGTTTTGATTACTACAGCTTTGTAATATAGCTTGAAATCTGGGATTGTGATACCTCCATCTTTGTTTTTCTTTTTCAAAATTGCTTTGGCAATTTAAGGTCTTTTGTGGTTTCATGTTATTTTAGGATTTTTGTTCTAGGTCTGTGAAAACTCATGGTACTTTGATAGGGATTGCATTAAATGTTTAGATTGCTTTGGGTAGTATATATATTTTAACAATATTTGTTCTTCCACTCCATGAGCATGGAATGTCTTTCCATTTTGTTGTGTCATCTTCAATTTCTTTCATAAGTATTTGTTTGTTTTTAAATATTTATTTATTTGACAGAGAGAGAGAAAGCAAGAGAGGGAACACAAGCAGGGGGAGTGGGAGAGGTAGAAGCAGCTTTCTGCTGAGTGGGGAGCCTGATGCAGGGCTTAATCCCAGGCCCCTAGGATTGTGACCTGAGCAGAGGGCAGACGCTTAATGACTGAGCTACCCAGGTGCCCCTCTTTCATGAGTTTTTTGGTTTTCAGAATATAGGACTTTCACCTCTTTGGTTAGGTTTTTCCTTAAGTATTTTATTATTTTTGGTGCAATTGAAAATGGAGTTTTAAAAAAAAAATTCTCTTTCTGCTGCTTTTTTTAGTGTATAGAAATGCAAGAGATATCTGCACATTGATTTTGTTTCTTGTGACTTTAATGAATTCATTTATCAGTCTAGTAGCTTTTTGGTGGAGTCTTCAGCATTTTCTATGCAGAATATCATGCTATCTGCAAATAGTGAAAATTTTACTTCTTCTTTATCAATTTGGATGCCTTTTATTGCTTTTTGTTGTCTAATTGCTGTGACCAGGAGTTCCAGGACCACATTGAATAAAAGTGGTAAGAGTGGACAGTCTTGTCTTGTTCCTGACCTTGGGGAAAGCTGCCAGGTCTTTCTTTTTGAGTATGATGGTCGCTGTGATTTTTTCACATGTGGCCTTCATTATGTTGAGATATGTTCCCTCTAAGCCTACCTTGTTAAGGTATGATAAAAACCTGTTTTTATCATAAATGCATGTTGTACTTTGTCAAATGTTTTTTCTGCATCTATTGAAATGATCATATGGTTCTTATCCTTTCCTTATTGATGTAATGTATCACACTGGTTGATTTGCAAATATTGAACTACCTTGCAACCCAGTAATAAATCCCACTTGATTGTGGTGAATGTTTTTTTTTAATGTATTCTGTTTGCTAGTAATTTGTTGAGGATTTTTGCATTTATATTCATCAGAGATATTGGCCTGTAGTTATCTTTTAAATACACCTGAGGTGTATTTATCAATTCTATATCAGGGTAATGCTGGCCTCACAGAATGAATTTGGAAATTTTTCTCCCTCTTCTATTTTTTTGAAATAGTTTGAGAAGCATAAGTATTAGCTCTTCTTTAAATGTGTGGTAGAATCTGCCTGTAAAGACATCTGGTCCTGGACTTTTGTTCCTTGTAATTTTTTTGATTACCGATTCAATCTCCTTGCTGGTAATGGATCTGTTCAAATTTTCTCGTTTCTCTTGATTCAGTTTTGGTGGGTTATATGTTTCTAGGCATTTATCCATTCCTTCTGGGTTGTCCAGTTTGTTGACATATAGTTCTTCATAATATTCTCTTAGAATTATCTGGGTATTTGTGGTTTTGGTTGTTATCTCTCCTCTTTCATTTGTACTTCTATTTATTTGAATCCTTTCTCTTTGTTTTTGGATGAGTCTGTCTAGAGGTTTTTGAATGTTTTTGATCTTTGCAAAGAACCAGCTGCTGGTTTCATTTATTTGTTATAATGTTTTGGTTTTTTTTTTTTAAGTTTCTATTTCATTTATTTATGCTTTAATTATTATTATTATCTTCCTTCTGCTTGTTTGGGTTTTTTTTTTTTTTTTGGTATTTTCTTTCCTAGAGCATTTAATTGTAATATTAAATGGTTTATTTGAGATTTTTCTTACTTCTTGAAATATTGCTGTAAACTTCCCTCAGTGCCCTCTCCAGTACCCTCTAGGCTATCCCTGAGCCACGCCCACTAACCTTTAAAACTCTAGGCTTTAATCCTCAGTGCTTGCAAGAATTCATAGAATTTGGCCCCTCTTGCTTTCTAAACCAATTGCTATGGGTAATTGTCTTTCCTACGTGGTCCACTCTGTGTTAGTCTGTCTTTCATCCTTCTCTGAAACTGATGCTCTCTCCCCACCATGCAACCACAATGTCTCTCTCCCAAATTGTGTCTCCATACTTCCTATCTTCTCCTCTGTGGCCTCTTCTCTACTTTTAGTTGTGGAATTAGTTCTGTCAGTCTTCAGGTTAATTTCTGAGGTATTTAGGATGATTTGATAGTTTTCTAGTTGTATTTGTGGGATCAGGTTGCCTAGGGTCCTCCTACTCTACCACCATTTTGTCTCCTCAGTGTCTGTCTTCTAATAAAGAATTAAATAGAATGTTGCAAACAAGACCAAAATGAAAAGCAAGAGAAAGCATTGACAATAAAAACAGGTCTACAGATGCTCTAGATATCATAGTATGAGAGTTACTTTTGCATAATGTGGTATCCCAAAACTTGGTGGTGTCAAATATATTGATGATTTTGAGGATCAAGAATTTGGGAAGAGGTTGGCAGTTTTTACATGGGGTCTTTCATATAGTTGCAGTTAGATATTAGGGGTTGTAGCCATCTGCAGGCTTTACTGGGCTGTATATCCAAGGTGACTCTTCACATGTCTGGCAGTTGATGCTGACTGTTGGCTGGGAACTCAGTTTGGGCTAAATGGGGCCAACAAAGCATAGCCTCTCTAGCACTGTGGTCTCAGTGTAGTTGGACTTCTTATATGGGAACTGGGTTCTCTCAGTATTATCATCCCCAAAGAGTCAGGCAGAAGCTGAAAGGCCCTTTTTAACACATCATTGGAAATTACATGGAATCACTTATGTGATCACTTATGTGCTTTTTGGCTCAAATAAATATAAAAGCTGTGCAGATTCAAGGAGAAGGGACATAGATCCTGCCCTCTCAATAAGAGGAATGCTTAAGAATTTGTAAGCTTTTTAAAAAATTGCTAAATAGAGATATAAAATATAGGCTTTAAATAAGTATGATTAGAATTACGTCATGAAGGGGCGCCTGGGTGGCTCAGTGGGTTAAAGTCTCTGCCTTCGGCTCAGGTCATGATCTCAGGGTCCTGCGATCGAGCCCTGCATGGGGCTCTCTGCTCAGCAGGGAGCCTGCTTCCCCCTCTCTCTGCCTGCCTCTCTGCCTCCTTGTGATCTCTCTCTCTTTCTCTGTCAAATAAATAAATAGAATCTTAAAAAAAAAAAAGAATTATGTCATGAAAATGGTGAAGTAAGTAACTCTGAAAGTTTACTCCTCCATAAAAGCAAATTTAAAAATTGGTCCAAACTGTCGGAATCAACTTTTTAATAACTTGGGATATTAACCAAAGGCTTGCTGGCCTGGGGGGCATTTATTCAAGAAAAATGGTTGAATGAAAATAAGCACAATGAGCTCTGTGGCGTTTTAAGTTTCCCAATCCCATGTGCCCTTTCTTAGTTCAGAAGTATGTCTAAAAGTAACAGCCCAGGTTCTCAATACTGTAAAGAGCAGGATGGACTTGATTTACAGAGAATTATAATTTGTTTTAGTTGGCCTGATGGCTCCCCTGGCAGCCTGGGTTGAAAAGCTTATCTTTATTTCACTTGACTAAAACCAGCTAAGCTGCTAGTTGGGGGTCATTTACAGGCAAATATTTTAGCTATTGCTGTCCAAGGTGATAAATATCAGTGGGGCAAACAATAGGCTACACAAAAAACTTGGGAGAAAAGGCAGGTGCAAAATATGTACATAAGGTTTTTGAAAAGCTCTGACATATTCTTAAAGTCTAGAAGAACACATACATACCTAGGAAAACATACTCAGGAAAACGTGAAAAGGCCCTAAGCTTTTGCCCCTGGCTGATTTTGAGGCTAAGGAAGCAGAAAAAAAAAGGTGAAAGCAGAATTGTAAGCTTCCTACGCACACACAGAACCCTTTGGTAGAGATTGGGAAATGTTTTTGTTCTAGGCATTTAAATAAATTTTAATCTAATCATTGCCTGACTACTAAACTAATGGAACAGAGATAATTTAATAGTCATATACAATAAAGGATAAATATTTTAGAGAATTAGTTTAGAAAATTCATGAAATAAATAAACGACAATTATAATAAGCACAAGAATGGCAAACCCCGGTAAGGGGAGGGCATTTTATTTCCAGAGTTGCTACATTTGTAATATTAAAAATGTCCAGTTTTCAACAAAAAATCATGCAAAGAAACAAGAAAGTATGGTTTATGCATAGGAAAGGACCAATCAATAGCAGTTATTTCTAAGGAAGCCCATTGGATTTTCTAGAAAAAAATAAGAAACAAAAATAACTTTAAATCAGCTATTTTAAATGTATCAAAGAACTTAAGAAAGCTAAAGAAGTAAAGAGTTAAAGGAATCTTGAAGAACTCAAGGAAACTATAAAAACATTCTCTAAAGAGAGTATCAATAATGAGGTAGAAAGTATAAAGAGAAACCAAATAGAAACTCTGGAGTTGGAAAGTAAAACTGAAATGAAAATTCACTCGAGGGGCTCAACAATAGGTATGAGCAGGCAAAAAATGCATCAGTGAGGCTGAAGATAGATCAGTTAAGATTACCCACTTCGAGGAGCAGAAATAAAAGTGAATACAAATGAACAAGTAAAGATAAATAATTCAATTTAAAAACGGGCAATTGATTTGAAAAGCTAGTTCTCCAAAGAATCTATACAAATAGCCAATAAACACCTGAAAAAATGGTCAATATCTTTAGCTATTATGTAAATACAAATCAAAACCACAAAGAGGTAGCATTGTACACCCATGAGGATGGCTATAATCAAAAGGAAACCTTGTGGCAAGTGGATGCAGATGTGCAGAAACAGCAACTCTAATATATTGTTGGTAGGAATGTAAAATGGTGTAGCCACAGTTGAAAAGTTTGGGCATTCCTTGAAAAGTTAAGCACAGCATTACCATAAGACCTAATACATCCCCACGGGAATGGAAAACATATGTTCCCATGAAATGTGTCCATGAATGTTCACAGTAACACTATTTGTAATAGTGAAAAAAATGGTAATAAAAATATCCAATAACTAATGAATAAACAAAAGGGGTATATTCATAAAATGCAATATCATTTGGCCTTAAAAAAGAACATTCTACAATGTGCGAGAAACTTGAGACACAAAAAGACAGGTACTGTATGAGTTACTTATATGAAATATCTAGAATGGGCAAATCCATAGACACAGGATAGATTAGAGGTTGAGAGGGGGGGAGGCCAGGAAAATTAGGATGAATGCTAGTAGGAATGGAGTTTCTTTTGAGGATGGAATTGGACTATTTAACTTGGAATTAGACACTGGTGATGTTTGGACAACATAACCAGAATACTAATAATCACTGAATTGTACGCTTTAAGTTGGTGATTTTTATGTCATATGAATTATTTCAATTTAAAAAGTAACTATGATTAGTATTTTCAAGCCAGTAGGTAAAAAGATGGATATTTAATTAGAAAACTAGATCCTATTTTTAAAAATCAAATGGAAATCCCAGAAATAAATATGATTACTTAAATTTAAAAATTTGCTATAGGGTATATAACAGATTAGACAGAGTAGAAAAGACTGGTGAATTGTAAAATAAATAGATTGGTAAGAAACATTCAGATTCAAGAGCAGAGGGAAAAAATAGAAAATACAGAATGTATTTTCTGGCCAATGGAAAATGGTGGAAAGATCTAACCTGCGTATATTTTGTATCCCAGAAAAAGAGGAGAGAGTAGAACAGAAAAAAATTTCTTTAAAGAGATATTGGTAGAGAATTTTCCAAAAATGACAAAAACTATCAAGCCACAGATTTAATTTAATTTAATATTTTCAAAGAAGAAATGCAATAAAAGAAATACTACAGTGTGTTCTTCAGGTAGAATGGATATGATCCCAGTTGAAATCACATACACAGAGAAAGAATGCAGAGTAAACAGTATATATGTGGTTAAATGTGCAGGAACACGCACTGTTCAAAACAGTGAGTTAATTGTGAGGCTTAAAATACATAAATAATTAGATATATAAAAATATCTAAGTCTTAGGGTAATCATTTTAAAAACAATTTAAATATATGTAACCAACAAGCTAATAAGTAGGTGGAGGGAAGGTGGAATGATTAGGATAAAAGACTGATTAATCTAAAAGAAGACAAGAAAGGAGAAAAGAGAAAAACAAAACAAAACAAAGTATAAGTTAAGAAAAGAAAATGTGGGACAAATAAAAAAATCATGATAAGTTTAACCCCCCAAATATCATAATTACATTATATATAAATAGACTAAGTATTGTAAATAAATGAAAAAACCTGTCAGACCAGGTTAAAAAAACCCAACTCTATTCTGCTATAAAGAACACATTTTAAAAACAAAGAAAGATTGAAAGTAGAAAAATGGAAATATATAATTCATGAACACACTAAACAAAAAACTGATACATCCAAACAAAGTGCATCTCTTGAATATAGTATAAATTTTGACTTTTTGTGTGAGCCAATCTAAAAATAAGTTTCTTTTAATGAATAGATTAAAGCTCATTTGCATTTAAATTAGTGATTTATCAAATGCATTTTCTTTCAGCTAAGTCAGATAGCTTAAATTATATTTTCTGCATGCATTGCTGTAATTACTGTATGTCTTACATTGTGTGCTCTGTTAATGGTTGTGTTTTTATATTTCTTTTCCTATTTAGAAAGACTTGTATTCATGTTCTAATAGTTTTCTCTATATTAATATCCATAAATAATAACCTTAGTTCTTTTTTCATGGTTGTTTATTGTTTGATTTATCAGCTTTATGTACTATCCTTTGACTCTTACTTATCCACTCTTCCTATCCATTTGCCTCTCTGAGGCAATGAAATAATTCATACTTCTTTCCACTTGTTCTTTCCCTTTTCCCTTTTTCTCTCTTCTCCCTTTTCTTGTTTTATTATTTGTATGTTATCTGAGTACATAACGTGTATATATTATCCTTCCAGCTTCTTCTAGATCTCACTTTAATATTACATTAGCATTAAGTATAATCAGTCCTTAACACAGTTCTTCAGTTGAAATTTCCCCAATCTTGTCATTAGATAAACTCATCCTTTAGTTTTCTCATAAGGACTCATGAGCAAAATATTATCTCATATCTTACATGCTTAACACTGTTTTTCTATATGTTTGACATTAAAGGAAATTTGACTGGATATAAAAACCTTAGCTCATACTTTTTTTTGTATGAATTCTTGAAAATTTTTATTTTATTTATTGTCTAAATGTCTAATACCTCCTGATTTCTTTCCTTTGTAAGTAATTTGGTATTTTGCCTGAAAACCAAGAGATTTATATTTTTCTTTATCTTTAAAGTTTAATCATTTTACTGGGATATGCCTTGGAGTTGACCATTATGCATCAGGTTTGTCAGATACATAGTAGGCCTTTTCAATATGGAGTTCTTTAATTTTATAAAAAGGTATATGCATGATTTATATTATTATTTCTGCCCCATTCTTTTGCTTTTCTTCTTTCTCTAGTCATATGTACGTTAGATCTTTATTGTTTAAATTCAAAACTATCAATTTCACTCTAATCCACTTTGCTTTTTATTTTTTCCTTTGGTTTTCTAAATTATTTCAATAAAAAAAAAATCTCCTATCTACCTTAACTGTGTTCACAGTCAAGGTATAACTGAATCTTAATTTCAAGATTAATTTGTCTTCTCTTTCCCCCTAGGTTGGTTAACCCCTGTTTGACATTGTCCTATTGTTTGTCCATATCTAATCCTCAATTTTGGAATTTTAATTAATGGTATTTTTTATATATGCAACTACTTATTTTTTTTCCCAGAAATGTTTATTTTTTCAGTGTTACAAGATTTATTGTTCATGCACCACACCCAGTGCTCCATGCAATACGTGCCCTCCTCAATACCCACCACCAGGCTTTACTTATTAATATCATTTATATGAATTAGTGAATTGTATGTGGTAGTGTTGCCTTACAGTTTTTTATTTTCATCCTATTTTTGTTCTTATATACGCAAAACTTCTCATTTCCTGTTTCATTTTTAAAGTTACTTTGTATAGATGTTGAGAATTTTGTTTATTTGTTCATTATTATTATTGGGTTTTCCTGGGCAAGAAATAAAAGGTGATTCCTAGACTGGGGAAGCTGGGTTTGGACCGATGAAAAAGTGGCTTACTTGGTATCCACCAGTAGGGGGAGCGGCAGAGGGAGAGGGTGAAGCCGACTCTCTGCTGAGCAGGGAGCCTGATAATGGGGCTCCATCCCGGCTCCTGAGATCATGGCGGACGCCATAGTCAGATGCTTACCCGAGCCACCCAGGCGTCCCTACTTAGTTTCTAAGTTCTAGAGTGCTATTGTCTATGAAGCACAAATTTTTAAATAAAGGGTGCATTTTGGGGAGACTCTTTCTTCCTCTGATTCTTTGATAAAATTTTGTTTGTTTCTTTCTTTTTTTTTTTAAATATTTTGTTTCTATAAAGGCATTATCATCAGACACTTCCTTCTTTGTCATCAGCACCAAGCCTCTGGGGAGCGTTTTCACAACAAAGCTGTCATGTTCTTCCCAGAAACAGTGCCTTCCTCAGGGTGTCTCTGCTGGCCCTGTGCACTTCCTAAAATGCTCTCTTTTTACTCCCTATTGTCAGTGCTCTCATCTACTGGGTTTTGGATCTTTCCGTGGTATTCTCCAAGATACAACCCTTCCCTCCCGGGGGCAAACCTTAATCACTATTCTGCCACAACTAGGATCCTAGTGGATTCTGTTCTCTTCTGCATCATCCCTATCTGACCCTCTACCCTGGTTCGTAATCCAGATAATGTTTACTTACATGTAAATAAAAATGTTCAATATCCTCTGCCTCCTCCTTGTTGTCATAGGGTAAGGGTGATGTCATTTGCTGCTGCTGTTATTGATATAAAAGTTTTGGGGGGAGTATATGTGGGAGAATTTGAAGTTAAGTGGCCACAGTGAGCCCATGGGAAACCACAAATTCTATTTTTCTTTAAACTCTGACGTTTGAGATTAGGAAGACTGGTAACATACCTGGAAAAGCCTCAGATTGTATAAATCATTATTTTAGCATTCATGTTTTGTATGATAATTTTATATTTTGCTAAAAAAAATTTCTGCCTGAAGTTGAAACTAAATATTTTTTTTTCAGCATTTTTCTGTGCCTAGATTTAGTTCCTTAGCACCAGTTAATTTGGCAGTAATTTTGGGAGTTCATTTTTCATATTCATCTTTAATTGAAGACAAGCAAATTCACTGCTTTTAAAATATCTAATCTAAGATATCAGACAGATGGAGATGGGAAAGGAGGAAATTTCATTCCACTTATCTTCTGTTGTATATTATTACTAAGTTTTTTGCCTTATATGCTATGATTTTTTTTTTAAACTTTCAGTTTCCCTGCTGAAAGATGTTGATACAATTGTCCTTTATGACCTTTGCGGATGATTTATTTCTTTTGTTTTCCCTCAAATATCTTTTTAACCTGTATCAAAGAATTCTACTAGTCACACAGAGCAGTTTTTAGGGTATATGACTTTCAATCAAATCAAGATATTATAATCATATATGCTTTTTACTTAAAAAACAAATCTATCAACTCTTTTATAAAAAAGGGTTAAAAATATGTTCCTGTTTTACAAAAAGTCATCAGTAATATTTATATGAGACATTCATTTTTTTTCTGCAATGATGTGCATGTATCATTCCTTAAAATATATTAAAATCTTATATTTTCATTTTTTACCATCTTAAAGATAGTTAAGGGGAATAAATAATTCTAAGTTCTGCGAATGTTTAAAAATCTAGTATATTTGATCTCATAATTTTATTTTTCCTGGGCATATGGTGATAAAATTAAAGTTTTAAGCTCAAACTATTGTAGTATTCTCTATATTTTGAGAAATATACATTAAGTATCTAGTATATATGCCAAGACTTGCTGTAGGTGCATAGAATATGGAATCAAATAATATAAAAAAGACCTTTGCTTTCAATAGGGAAACAGACAGTCAAAAAAGTGGATTGAGGGACAAATTAAAATATGTCAGACTATGGTAAATGTTTTATTTAACAACTAAAATAAGGTGTAATGTGATAACTAATGGCCAACTTAGATTGGATGAATAAGGTGAGGAACATTTTAGGAAATGAAAACAGCTTAATAAAAACAGAAAGATAGGGGCACCTGGGTAGCTCAGTGGGTTAAGCCTCTGCCTTCTGCTCGGGTTGTGATCTCAGGGTCCTGGGATCGAGCCCCGCATAGGGCTCTCTGCTCAGCGGGGAGCCTACTCCCCCCCCCCACCCCCCACTCTCTGCCTACTTGTGATCTCTCTCTGTCAAATAAATAAATAAAATCTTTAAAAAAACAAAAACAAGAACAAAAAACAGAAAGATAGCCAATATTAACAGAAAAAGGCTGGGGCTTAAGAGAGGGTTTTTTTTTTCCTTTACAAAATTTGTATAGATAGTATTTGAGAAGAATTTGAGAATCTAGTGATCTGAGATCATTCATTGAACCGTTTCTCCTTGGAAAACCTAATGGAAAATTCAGTTTTGATTATGAACTCTCCTGTACCATTTGGAAATGTGGTTTTAAGGAAACTGTGTTCCCTTTGAAAGCAATACTTCCCTAAGGATAACTTTTCAACACTAACAGCTGGGTAACTCTCTAGTTTAATGAAAGGAAGTACTGGAGCAAAGAAAATATGGTGTCTGCCTCTGCAGTCTTCCAAATGGTTCTTGAGGCTCTTAATGTGCAGTGAAGATGAGGTGTCAGTGTTGCATGTGAACATTAAGGTCCGCTGAAGTACCTTGTCTCCCTCACTGTGTTAACAAAACATGTAAAACTGTCTGCCATAGCAAGGGAAGAAAAACCATTTTCCTCAAATAAAGCCCGAAGATGCATAATAAAATATGTATGTGAACGTGTGTATGTATTATAAATTATAATCAAGAAGAATTGTATAGTTTTGTGTGATGTGGATAATTATACTCTTTTCTAAAAATTAGTCTGATTCTCCCACCAGGAAGAACAGCTAATGTATATTGAAAGAGAGAAGATACATCTGGAGATTCAATGCTGTTCAAAGTAATAGATTGACAACTTCACAGGAAGGAAGGGGTCTGTTGTACAGGGAATGAGATGAGTATGGATGAAACGTGTTCAGAGTGGGGAAGACAAGTGAAGGTTAAGGACCTGAGCACGTGAAAAAGGGGAACACTGGTTCAAAATCACGGAGAGATAACGTGAAAACTAAGGAAGGATGATGTAAGATGAAAGGAAGAAGGAAATAATTATTAATTTGAATAATTTTTTCGTTATTGAATAAAATGCAAATTCAAATGCATGTATTATAAATTTTGAGGGCTGCCAGATACAACAGTGGGATTAAGATGCATAACATTTGGACCTCCAAAGGATATGAAGGAATGAAACAGCAGTATCTACGCTGTTTCAATATCTATGCTGAAACAATAACTATCAATGCAAAAAGAGAAAAAAAGAAGAAAATCAAAGAAAATAAGAAAACATAATAAACAGTACAATATAAAAATAGTAAAAAAATTAATTTAAATATTCACATTTAAATAAATATTAATTGGATTAAGAGATAGTCTTAAATTGGGTAAGCTAAAGATTGATCTCTTTTTGAGCGAGGAAGTAGATGTGGACATTTAATAAAATTGGGTAAATGAAAATTCAAGTCAGAGGCTTTGAATTGAAGAGGACAAAGAGGCGTGTTTTATATTGAAAACTACAATCTGCTGAGAAGACATCTGCCATTTTTTTGGCCTGTATTAGTTCAGCAGTGTCCTAATTGGTCTCCGTTCTTTCATCTTGCCCCTGTATATCTTCTTTTTAATAACAAAGTCAGAATGGAAAGTATCATTCCTCTGTTTACCCCTCCACTGGCTCTCAAATTCACTGAGACCAGAAGCCAATTCTTTACTAGGGCCTCAAAGCTCCATCTCCTTCACCCCACTACCTCCTGACAACCTCTTCTGCTACACTCTTCCATGACTGACTTTGCTCTAGCAGGGAAAGCTTGTTGCTCCTCGGATGTATCCCCAGCAACCCCCTGCCTATGGCCTTCCCACCAGCTGTTCGCTCTGTCTGTTACACTCCGTCCTTCTAGAAAAAGACTTCTTCAGAATTTGCCAGCCTATTTAACATTGCTACGCTCCCTTTCAAACTCCACATGCCTGATTCTCTTCACCTTATCTCTCATTCACTGGTCTTATAGAAACAATATTATATTATCTTTGGGAGAGGTAGGGACATAATGCTCGGTCTCTAAGGTTGCCAGGCGGCAGGATGAAATTCATTTGAACAGTGCTAAGTCAGGAATATTTCTGTGCTCTGTGGAAGAAAACTTCTTTGAACTCCATGAATGATATACAAAGCAAAGATTGCCACCAGGTATAATGGGAAAAGTTGCTTCTCTTTTCAAAGCATGATATTATTCAGAATGAAATGTATATTTGTATACTTAAACTGAAGAAGAGAATCTTTTTGATCAGTAAGGTCATCTTTGAGTGCATTTTGAGAATGATCCAGGGATTTTTGGAAGATGTAAACTGATATTAAATAAAATATAGTCTCGTTGAAGTCAATTAAGAAAATGGATGAAAGAAAGGGAATGCAAATGTGCATTAAAAATTGAAATGTCACATATAAAATATTGAAAAGATTTTTTTAAAACTCAAATTTTGTTTCAATTGTTGGCCTATCCTAATTTTTCAATTTAATGCTGAAGAAACTCCAGAGTAAAAGAAATTGATGTTCAAATTTTTATATAGTGTCCTTGCAAAAGAGAAAAATCTGTGTATAAGTGTGTGTGTATTTTCCTTCCTAGGTGATTTCAAGAATGCATAGTTATGTTTGTTTTTGCATTGTTTTTCCTCTATACATTTAACACTTTGCTCTACTGTCTCATCTCTAGAAATGATATTAATCTATGCAAATATTTAGAATAATGTGTGATACAATGTTAATTGTGGAAATTAAGACATTTCAACACAAATCTGGTTTTGAGAGATTGTACTGCCAGAGGAGAAAGCTATCTATTCACAGTATGGATGATCACATGCAAAGGGAACAGTGTGAAGACTGCCATGATTCTAATCAAAAGAGTAGAGTGAAACAAGGAGGGAAAAACAATGGCTCCAACTCTGTCCCTTCTGTGAACTTCAGCAAATACTGAATTGATTATTTTCTGAAAGGATGGGGTTGTGGCTTGAGGCCTAGAATATCAACCATAGAAAAATTCAGTGGAAGCTCATGGAAGTAGCATATAGTAAATATTGCTACATTCTTTACCAAGCTTATTCACAATTATTTTTCATTTTATTATTATTTTTTACATTTGAATTCCTACGTTGGCTTTTATATACAAAATTTAATGTATAAGTTAATAAATTTTGGTTGAAGAGAAAGCATTAATCTTCATGAGCCTCATGCAATTGATAGTATTTGAGACTTAGTGGGGAAAGTACTCAATAATGATACTTTAATTACAGCCTATTTAAGTGGGAAGGCATATCTGTGAGCATGGCCAACCAAAGATGACATGAAGAAAACAGGCAGTGCTACCTTCCACCTAGTGTCTGGATGTCTTTCTTTGTAGAAAGCAAATACCTTAGAAGAAGAAAACACTCCCCCGAAATCCAGATTTCCCAACAGTGAAGGTAGAAGTGACAACAAATGGCATTCTTGACTGGTATGGCCTCTTGCTCTTTTCTATATCATTCCCAAATATGTGGCTGTTTTACAAGAATGGACTGGTTTAGATAAAGTATAGCTAGTTTGGCAAACTATCTCATGAATCTTTAAAATGTTTATTCCTACTGTCATTTTACTTCCATAAAATATTATAAAATTCAGAAAATGACTTACATAGAAAGTTTTTAATTGAAATTTTACATATGAGAAAACATATAAGCTTATCCTGTACCATATAGCTGTATAACTATATTAGATAAATAAGTAGATCTACTATAGTATACTACTGTAATATCTACTGTAATAGTAAACCTATATATATCTATATCTGTATTCAGTAGAGGGACCACACATAATTATAATACTTCTAAGAACACAGGGTGCCTATTGCAAATTTATATATTCACACTGTGATGTAGACTGTGTAATGATTTACACTCCTACACTTCTGTATGCTTTACTTATTTTTCTATAACTAATCTATTTTTTCTGAGTAGAACATACCCTGCTAGGCATTAGGGTATAAATAACTTGAGTTTAAAATTTTCCAATTCCTGCTATTTCTCTCTGTCCCAGTTTAGTAATTTCCTTTAGTTTAAAACAAGCTCTCTCCGAGAAGTACGTAGTCAATTCAAAGCTGCAGTCACCATCAGGCTTTCCCTATTCTGTGTCTTCTTACCTGATTCGATATTTGGAATTAAGGAAAAGTTTATTGTCCTGAAAGGGTGGGACAAGGTGCAGGCTTTTTGCTGGTTTTAGTTGTAGGGCAACTGGTAGCCGATTGGTGTTCACCAAGGTATGAAAGGGCTGGTCCTACTGTGTGCTTCTTGCTGGAAGCTGCCCCCGCAGACGATGGCTGGTGTAACCGGTGCTGTGCTCACTCACTCAGGCAGTGCTCTGGGGAGTGCAGCCATATCTGAGCCCTGCCGGAAGGTTCTCACTTTTCCTGATGGCCAGTAGCTTCCTGAGGAGGGTAAAGTGGCCCAAGTTTAAGTGACATGGAGCAGTAACATTTCTGGTTTCCAATGACATAAAGATGACCAATTTTTTATAGCTTTTGCACAAAAATTGACAGAAATATGTATAAGGAGAAATTCTTTGACTTATAAAAAGGAGTTCTTTGACTTATAAAAAAATGTTAGAAAATAGAGAAAAAATAAAGTATCCTAACCATGAAAAGTATAAAACTGGCATTTTCAGGTATTTTAAACTAATCTCTAATCATACACACACACACACACACACACATTTTATCTACTATAAAAATAGTAGATTATACAGAATATATATCCACAAAAGTAAAGATTCAATTTACCTGTTAAAAATAGTAAATTAAACAGAAATATATATATATATATATATGTATATATATATATATATATATGTTACTAAATCTACACTTTTGTAGATTTGTTAAATCTTTGTAATTCTATTGGTTTTCACTTAAGTAGTTTGAAGATATGGCTTTTTATTTTTTTTATTATTTATTTATTTATTTCACAGAAGCAGCAAGAGAGGGAACACAAACAAGGGGAGTGGGAGAGGGAGAAGTAGGCTGCCCACCAAGCAGGGAGCCCAGTGCAGTTCTCAATCCCAGGACTCCGGGGTCATGACCTGAGCTGAAGGCAGTCACTTAACTGACTGAGCCACCCAGGGGCCCCAAAGATACGGCTTTTTAGAAAAATCATAGGGTAGGGATGCCTGGCTAGCTCAGTCTGCAGAGCATGACTCTTGAACTTGGGGTTGTGAGTTTGAGCTCCATGGTGGGGGCAGGTTTATTAAAAAAGAAAAAAGTAAAAAAGGGGGTCAGTTAAGTATCCAACTCTTATATCCACTCAGGTCTTGATCTCATGCTTTGTGGGATCTACCGAATTGGGCTCTGTGTTTAGTGCAGAATCTTCTTGGGATTTTCTCTCCCTCTCTGTCTCCCCCTCACCTGCACTTGTGTGTGTACACATGCATGTGCATGACCCAAGCATGGGCTTGCTCTCTTTCTCAAATAAATAAAGAATTCTTGGGCGCCTGGGTGGCTCAGTTAGTTGGGCGACTGCCTTCAGCTCAGGTCATGATCCTGGAGTCCTGGGATCAAGTGCCGCATCAGGCTCCCAGCTCCACGGGAGTCTGCTTCTGTCTCTACCTTCTGCCCTCTCAAGCTCTCTCTCACTCTCTCTCTCCCTCAAATAAAGAAATAAAATCTTCAAAAAAAAAAAAAGAATTCTTAAAAAAAAGAATAGAAAAAAATCATAGTGTAGCATTTCTTATTTTTTTTTTTTGGTAACTTTTTCTTCTTAAATTACTCTTTTATCTGACAGTAATGTTATTTTGTTTAGTATTTGTCAGCTGTATCTTTTTTGGTTATCTTGTTTTAAACCTGTCTTTGGCTTCAGATATATTTCTCATAGATAGAATGTATCTCTTTATTTTTAATCCAAATCTGATATTATCTACGTTTAAAAGCTTATCCATTTATATTTGTTATCACTAGCACGATTGAACTTTATACCATCTTATTTCCATTTTCTGTTTACCCTTTTCTTTGTTTTCTGCTTTTTTTCTTACCTCCAACTGAAATGAAAAAGCTTTTTACAAATTCTCTTAAATGGTTATCTTTGAATTTTTTAAATAAACATTTCTCTAATTTTCCTCACAACCTCCCATAGAAATTAAAATTGCCCTGCAATGCTTTTTCCCCCCCGAGTCCTTAAAAAATTATACAAATGCATAAACACAATGGTAAAAAATGCCCTCTATCACTTCCCCAAAGTTATACAATAATTTTGTACACAATTTTGTAAACAAATGTGTGTACACAGGAAAATCTTTTGTTATTCAATGCTGAGCAAAAAGCAAGACTAAAATTTGAGTGCATCCTGGGTGAAACTATGTAATATAATATTCTCACAAAAAGTATCATACTTCTTTGGCATTGTCCATTTTTATCCCCATTGATAAAATAGTGAATGAAACTTGCAAAACAAACTGAGCAATGCAACTCTGACATAAGCTAGAGCGTTACCAAGCATCAGGTAAGATTTGCTTAGGTAAGATACAGCTAAATGGTATAATTATGATCATAAATTACACACGCCAATAGTCCTCCTGCCAATGTAATTATTGTTGAAATAATTAGAAGTTTCCTAAGTGGATGTTCACTGCCAAAGTAAGGAACTAGTTAGATTCATGATTAGCTCTTAACTTTTAATTACCTCATTTCTTTGAACGAATGTTTCTTACCTGTTATATAAAAAGAACTTATAAAAGGTATACAAAGAGCAATGAAGAGGATGAAGTTATAATTATACGCATGCACCAGCCTCTGAAATTATCGATGTAGCAAGGATAAAACATAATTTTAAAAGTTCCAGTAGGAACATATGGTGAACAGTTTGCAGAAATTGCAGAACATCATAAGCATATGGGTCTATTCCATATGATCCTAAGCAATTTTAGGGGCAGAGAATATCATATCAAAGAATATGCTCTTTTAAGTGTCAAAATAGAGCAATTATTGTTGGACTGAATACTACGGGGGTGGTGTATATGTGTGTGAGAGTGTAAAAGAAAGAGAGAATAGAAAAATGACTGATGACTTAATTAAGTATATTCATTATAAATAATTAATTGGACTCTTAGAGTCGATCATGTGAAAGCTGACTATCAGTCAGAGACTAGGATTTTGATTTCGGTGTTCTTAACATTTCTCCATTGAAAGAAGCCAACAATGCAGAACAGAAATGATGACTCTTATTAAAAATATATTTTAAATTTTTATTTAGATATTTCTTTAACATTTAATTATTCAATGTTTAATTCATGTTTAATTTTAGCTCATTCATGTATGTTTGATTTATGTGAACAATTTCCTTTTGTATCATTCACATTTGTTACACGTTTCATTAATGAAAAACAAATTATTCAGAAAGTTTTGGTACCATGTTCTTTTAAAATAGTAGCATTCAGTTACACTTCTCAAAAATGTTTTCTTTTTGACATTGGATGTTAGTTTTCTAATGAGCACATTGACAGTCTTAATATTTAATGCAGTAGAAATTTTCTAAACATGGACTGTGTTAAAGAAACACCAAGGAAGGGCACCTGGGTGGCTCAGTGGGTTGAAGCCTCTGCCTTCAGCTCAGGTCATGATCTCAGGGTCCTGGGATCGAGCCCCACATTCGGCTCTCTGCTCAGCGGGGAGCCTGCTTCCCCCCCTCTCTCTGCCTGCCTCTCTGCCTACTTGTGGTATCTCTCTGTGTGTCAAATAAATAAATAAAATCTTTAAAAAAAAAAAAAAGAAACATCAAGGAATTTTTTCAAGATAAGTAGTTTTTTCACAAAATTGAAGCCCTCTGCACTGGGAATTTAAAATATGAAGACTCTCACTGAGTCCTAATGAATATATTTGGTACAAGTTTTATCATTGTACTTAAAGCAATTCACATCAAAATTTTCCACAACTATTTCTCCAATTTTTGAGATTTGATTCCTGTTTCTATTCCTAGACCTCCATCTGCTTTTGGTTTAAATTTGCTTTCATAACCTGTCTAAACAGTTGTATTTTTGAAAAAGTATTTCATCGGCTCAAGGGTGCCAGACCCAGAAGGGCCTTTGGAAATATACTCGTCCAGCAGAGTATTTTCCACCCAACACATTTGAGGGATAGAACACACTTGTGTTAGTAATGGAGGCTCAGTGGACTTTAATTGCCATTTGGTAAGGCAAGGCCTGGGAGCAGTGAAGAGAAGGGAGAGACTTTGGACAGAGTTTGCATGGGAAATGAATATGTACGGTTTCAAAAACCCACCTGAGAAATCTGGATAAGCCCTTCAAGGGGAGGGTCTCATTCTGAAGGTAAAGCAAGACGGGAACAAATAAACTGCAGCTGTCTGTGGTAGAACTGGAGCGGAAGCCTAGGTTTTGTCTCTTGATCCAATGCTTGTCTTCAAAATCCTATTGCCTTCACTCATTCAAGTGGCATAAAATGAGATTTCTTTGCAAAAGAAAAATAAATTGATTCGGGGTAATTTAATTCAGAAAGACATTTTTTGACATTCATGGGATAGCTCCGTGGAATTGAAAGGAAAAGGGAAGAAGCTGACTTCAGAGCAGGGCCGGACACCTGTCTCCAGGGGCAGTCATTCTTTGACCACGAGCACGACTCAGATCACCAGTTCATACTCCATTCTGCTAATAAATCAGCCAACCTGGGCTCATCTGCCCATCCCTTGGCAGGAGTCGAGTGGGGTATCTTGATCAGGAGTCCCACCAAATCTTCGGGAGGGTAGATTTCCTAAAGAAAAAAAATAGGGTAAGTTCCTTCCTTTCCCAAGGAAGGAAGAACTGGTCGTGGACAGCCAGAACATCTGTCCACTCCAGCTCCTTCTTGAGAGAAGTCTCATTCCAGCAAAGCCTTTAAAGACTGCTTTTTGGTGACAGTCAGTCCTGGTGCCATTTCTGGATGCTTCTGTAGTGGTCCCAAGCAGAGAGGAGCGCATGCCTTTCTCCCATGGGAATCTTCCTTCCTCTGAGCCTCCACCCAACAGATGGGACCAAGCACACAAGTGGAGGAGGCATTCCTGGAAAGAAGCTTTATGGAAGGCAATAAAATAAGAGTGAACAAAAGCTGAACAAAAACCATTCGGCATGGGAGGGAAAGAATTTGTGGGAATTCATGCCAGCTCTTTTCTGTTTTCTCATGCAAGGCATTGACCGAGGAGAAAGTGAGGAGAGTTGGAGCCAGTGTGGAGATTAGAGGCGATTTTGAGGTTGCTAAATAGTCTGGAACACCCAGAGGGAAGTCAGAAGTTTGCAAGGGCCAGGCCGGGTGACCAAACAGTTGTCTCCTAGCCCTGCCCTTCTACCCATGAGGCTGAAGAAAGAGAACAAACTCTGGAATGGAGAAGTGAGGGACTTAGTAGGAGTAGCTAACTATCAAGGATTGTGCTGTGAATGTAGTTCACATTCTGATTGAGGGGTCTGGCTGGAAGGCGGCCCCTGACGTTGCTGAGGAGGCTGGGGCATGAGATGACTCGGCGACCAGAAGCTGTCACGTCAAAGGGCCACTGCCCTGGTGTGTGAGATGGAGCTGCCAGCGGCCACAGGGTTGTGGCCACAGGATTTTGACCACAGGGAGGACTTTCGATGTGCAAGACTCAGGCGTGGTGGAGTCTGCGTGTAGCTGATTTGTGAGTGTGGCTGAGGTGAAATGGGTGCAGAGTGATGGGACAGGGGCAAAGTCAACACTGAGAAAAAAAGTCACTCTTGGGTTTAAGAAAATATTGGAGAAATATGAATATAAAACTGAGTCATGAGAATTGATAAGTGATTGCCTTGAGTTGCATTTCGAGTCAAATTATATTGGAGCCTCAGCTAGAAAACCCATCTTATAGTTCTCTTCTGGGAAGGTTATTCTTTTACCTGCATATATGAATGCACTATGCTAGGAAAAACACACTCAGGGAAGAGAATTTAGCCCCCGAGCCTGACTAAATCAGTACTCCATTTTCTAAAAGCTGTAAAATGGAAGAAAAGTGACAGACCCACTGCTTGGAATGCCGAAGGGTCGAGGCATTTCTGAGACTGACGGTTTTTAGTCCTATTCCATGGCATGAGATGCAGAAGTATGCAGTTTTATAGACTACTCTAGGATTTGATACTATTGAAAACCAGGATAGTAACACAAGCTCAAAACGCTAAGTAGGAGCCAGCTAAGGAGAAAGCCAAATTGAAATAAGTGAAGAGCAACTAAAACCTCTGGGAAATCTTATCTAAACTCCAGACTGCGCACCCCCCCGCCCCCCGCCGAGCTTCCTAAGCTTGGTTGGAAATGCCAACCCAGTCTTAAAATTGCCTCAGCCAACAGGCAGACTGCTTAGCTAGGAGAGCGATTTCAGCCTTTAGGGGAAGAGGCTCAATTCCTCAACAGAGGGAATTTTCCTGTCCTCTAAACACCCTGTAGAAACTCTTCTTACAGGGTTTTGTTTTTTGTTTTTTTTATTGTTTTACCTTTCTTTGAAAAAAATGCACTTAACTATGGTGTTGGTTTACAACCTTGGGAATTTCCTGGGTGAAATCCAAAATTCCTCCCTATTCAAGGAGGGCAAGGAGAGACTGGAGGGAGAAGTGGGCCACTCCAGACTTGCCAGTGGCAGTTTCAATGAGCAAGGGAACTTACAGACGAGGCTTGTCTTGGCAACAAAGTGAGTAGATCTGCGTGTCCGTCCGGCAGAATCTTAAAATTTATAGAGAGGCCTTAGTGGGGTTTAGTCACATATACCATCCCGATGATCACAGCAACATCTTACTCTCTCAAAGCCGTGTCCTCGGGCAGCTCCCACTGTGGGAATAATAGACAGAGGCTACATTCCGAGGACAGGGGAAGAAGTGAGGAGCCTCTAACTGCCCGGGTCCAGTTTGAGGGTCAACTTGAGATCACATCTCGATGAGCCATGGTTAACAATCTTACATGCCCTTCTCTTTTGTCATGTGCCTTGAGCCTTCTGCAAGGAGTTTACTAACATGAAGGTGGCTTGTTTGGTGGTTATTTGGCTGCATTGGAGGCAGAAACCATAACAACAATATAGGCACAGGTAAGAGAAGCAGATTAAGATGATCCTCAAAAGAACGATTTTTTCCACCAAGAGCCATTGATTGACTAAGTCCCCTAGGCTGGGGTTGGATCCTTCAGGGCACTCACTTGTGTTTTTATGTGATTTAATAAAGAAGATACATTAGCAGACTTATCAGGTATGAACATATAATTTTTTGGGCGGGGTTAATGGGACAGGAGCCTCCTTGTAAAGCAATAATAATATCCCAGGCCATCCTATTTTAATGGACAACATTTTTCATTAGAGACATTTCAGTGTTCAATAAGGACAGGGCTTGCCAGCTATCATTTAGTGTTGCTGGGTAGATTTAGTAAAGGCTTCTATATATATTATAAGGTTTTCCAGACCAATGGATGAGATAAAGATGGCAGTTAAGGTAAGTGTACCAGTGGAAATTAGAACATGTCCACCTGGCCTTGAAGAAAGGGAGATTGGCAGCTTTAGGAGCTTGACTTGGTTCTATATACCATGTGCGTTGGCCTGCCCAGGGGAAGCAGCACTGTCAGGTATGAAGAGATGGAATGGGGGTGAGACCTGCCAGACCAAGACCCAAACCCTTTCCCCTCTTTCCAGGTTATGTGTTCTATTCCAGCTATAGTGCTTTTCAACAGTTACAGCTTACAGCAAGACGATAGAATCCCATTAGAGACTGAGTAGTTCCTTGTCACCCAGGGCTACAAAGTAAACCATCCATCCCAGTGGGACATCTTGTAAATTCCAATAGATAATGTCTTTCCTGGTCATGATGGGGTTTGGTGCCATCAGCAGCACAGCATGTTGGGAGCAAAAGTTGGGACAATGGCTATTTCCCTTGACTTCCATACCTTTGCATCATTGGGTATCTTGGGAGGGGTTCCCAGTCTGGCAAATGAGGCAATAGGCCCTACTGGTTGATCATTTAAATATATTAAAACCTAGCATAGTATTTTAATCAAATTGGCCAACGTGAGTTTACCTGTTAGTAATTTAACTTATTGCTTTATTTTAAAAAATCTCTTGCTTTAATATTCTCTCTTTATTTTTTCCATTAACCCCGCTGCTTGCAGGTTTTAGAGGAGATGGAGACTTCATTCCCTGTCATGTTCTTTTGTTCAGTCTTGCACATCATGACCTTTGAAATGTGACCCCCAACACTGTTTATTCTACAAGGGTATTCATGTATGGTACTCAGCTTCTTTAATCTCCTAATAGTGGCAGCCTGACTTGCACAAGGACAGGGAGAAGCTTGAGTGAGGCCAGATGCAGAGTCCACACGAGCCAAGACACATGTAGAATACTCACTTGCATGGAGGGGGCCAATATAATTATCATTTGGCAACTCTAGTGGAAGGCCCCAGACTCCTTTGGCAGTTGCCTTGGGCATGGTTTAGAACACACAGAGCATGCTATTTCTGCATGAACCAAGTCACTGTATTTTAAGGGTAATCAGCCATCCCTGGAAATATGCCATCTCAACCATGCACTGTGGTGGCCACTCTTTCTCTGTAACCAATCTGCTGTATCTGATGATGGGTCTGTTGCTAGGGCTCATGCCCAATGAGGGCATCAGCTTTCTGATTGCCAGGGAGAGTTCATACCTTATGACCGGGGACGTGGAAGACAGTGAGGACTGCCTCAGGGTCTTGTAGATGAAACCAAAAGCCTTTTTATATATTCTGACCCAACAAGAGCTTATTTATGATCATCTGTCTTTTGGCTTCCCATTGTCTGAGTCATAGGGCTAATGCCTTTAGAATAGCCCAACTGTTAGTGGGAAGGGTTAATGGCCAGGGCTCACAAATGATCACCAATCAAGCTGCTCTGAGTTTAGCCCACTGGCTGTTTTGGGTTGTTCCTGTTTCCATCCAGATGGTGCTGAATAACAACTGCAGTTCGTGCCGACAGATTGCCTCAACCGGACCAATCTGCTGATCAGGCATCATTGGGAACTTCCTGTGTTCCTTCTTGACAGGCCACAAGGGCCACCAGAGGAATAGGAGCATGTAGTAGATACACATGCTCTATAGGGCCTAGTGGTATCTGTGGTTTTAGAGACAAGGGGTGATGAACAGTGTGCTCCTCTGTTGCAAGTAAGTGTGGGATTTGAATCATGGCAGAGGTTGGTCCACAGGATGTTGTTTTAATCCACCCCTTGACAGAAAGGGAAGTTCTTACCATGGAATACCATCCTTTTGTAAGAGGCTGTACATGGAGGAGCACTGTGCACAATGTTAGGAGCTGTTGCTCTGTGGGGTATTTTGGGTTTCTGCTTCCTTCTAGAACTGGGACCAAAATTCTGGGAGTATTCTCTTCTGTTTTCTCTGTCATAGTGCCCAACGTATACCTGTCAGAGTTATAGATGCATCTAACTCCAATGGTAGCCCTGCTTGGGAGATGCTCAGAGTTTTAATCTGTTTCACCAGTATTTCTGCCCTTGCTGCTCTGATACCGAGTCCCACATATGCCCTTTCTTTACCAGACTGTATAAGGGATGGAGGCAAAGTGTCAAGTGGGAAATAAAAATCTTTCAAACACCCAAATCCTTATAAAGGCTTGCACCCCTTTCGTGTTTTTAGGGGTTGGGTAGGCTTGAACCTCAACAATTACAGCTTCTGGGTAATGTGCATCTTGCCTGACCAAACAACTTTTCAAAACTCTCAAGGCTTGGACCTGGAATTTTCTGTGAGTTCACTGTCCATTCTCATTTCCTACAGATGTTCCAGCAAAGTCTTCAGTGTCTTGTAGCAGAGGCAAGTCTTCACATGTTAACCTCTTTTTTTTTTTTTCTCAATGTAATGGGCCCATTTTATCGATGTGGGGAAGAAGGACAGGTCTCTGGTTACTATCCCATGACATATGGTTGGGCTGTGTAGGTAACCTTGGGGAGCACTTGAAAGGTCCATTGTTGCCTCTCCCACATGAAGACAAACTGATTTTATGACTTAGTGGCCAGAAGTATATTGAAAAAGGCATTCGCTAAGTCCAACACAGCCTAACACACTCTTAGGGCCATAGCCAAAGTATTTAAGATGGTGGCAATGTTGGACAAAGCCACATGGATGGACCCTTACCTTGTTTAATTCTTGGTAGTCCACTGTTAACTGCCATGAGCCATCTGGCTTTCTACGAGCTATAATGGCCAATTGGAAACGCTGTAGGTAAAGCATAAAATACCCATTGGATGTGGTTCTTGGATAGTTTCTCCTATCTCCTTTATATCTCCTGGGCAATTTTTATTGTTTGACAAGTAGAGTTCTTTGCAGAGATGGCATGCTTATTGTTTCCCAGCTGGCATTTCCCCTCAGCATTGGTTTTATTATTCTAGCCTGGAGGTGGAATTCACCAACAGAGGTTTGCAGAGTTCGACCTTGTAGGATATCAAGACCCAATATGTTCTCTGATATTAGAAAAACAAAATCTTCATGTTATTGGGAATAGTGGGAAGAATGCCCAGTTTGCTGTGTCAAAAGGACCTTCCTAACCATAATAGTTTTTCCATATAACCATCAGTGGTGCTGAGAGGGCCAGAAAACTTGTGAGGTTTGCCATGTATTAGAGGTCCTTTGGCACAGGTATCCACCAGAATCGCCACTTTTTCTTTGTTTCTGGAGAGCCAGTGAATAGTGAGTTCCACATAAGGGCACTGATTGCCTCCAATGACCTTCATGTGGAGGCAATTTTGACCTGCCTCTTAACCCCAGGGCATTGGAAGCATCCATGCTGACTAGAAATTATCCCTTAACTTTTTACTGGAGCAGACAAGGTATCAGGGATGGTAAGAGCAGATGGGGCAGGTCTGAACTATTGTTCACATTTTTTTTTTTTTAAAGATTTTTTTTATTTATTTGACAGAGAGAAATGTAGTGAGAGAGGGAACACGAGCAGAGGGAATGGTAGCAGGAGAAGCAGGCTTCCTGCCGAGCAGGGAGCCCAATGCGGGGCTCGATCCCAGGACGCTGGGATCATGACCGGAGCCGAAGGCAGACGCTTAACGCCTGAGCCACTCAGGTGCCCCCTATTGTTCACATTTTTAAGGCTTTCCATGGACCAGCCAACACAGTGTTGGGTTGTTGATCTGTCTGATCAAATGGGGTCCCCATAGCAATGAGATCAAACCACATTTGCTTCCAGGTTATCTTTACTGGCTTATTTTTACAGCCAGTTGGGAAACTTTTTGGTTTTCTGAGTTCTCTTTTTGTTTTGGGTCTGTCCCACTGCCCATACCTCTCCCTGGGATTTATCAGTTTCCTCCAGATCACCAACAGATTGCCCAACATCAGAAATAACTTGTCCCATGGCTGCGCTCAGCATGGATATCAACATCCCATATTAGGTGCTGGGGAAGAATGGAGAATCTTGGCTTTCATTCCTGCAAGGAATGTGGCCAGATCAGGACCTTCAAAGATAGGGGTGTAGATCGCTCTCTCATTCCCAACTCCCTAAGAATTTGTTGTAATTCCTATGTAGATTTCCAGGGATCTGCAAGTCCAGGGAGGTCCCCCTCATTGGGCCAAGCCTCCCTGTAGGCTAGAATGATCCAATCTATAAGGGAATAAGTACCTTGAACCACCCGAGCGCCATGCAGATGCTATCAGAGGACACTGTGTATGGTGATGTTGCTCATTTTCTTTGCCTCCTATCAGGTCAGAGAAATGCCTCCCTCCTCCCCTTGGCTCTCCCATAGTCACAGTCCCCACACTTGGACACTCTTCCTGGTCTTTTGGGAACTAGGCAGCCGTGTCAATAAGCTTCGCAGGAATATATTCTCTTATCATGAACATCGGAATGTGGAGCTGCCACACTGGCTGGGTGCTATTGCTGTGCTTTTGCTTTCCTTTGCATTAAGTACCTGACAACACAGCACAGGGCATTTCACCTACTTCACTGTCACCACGACATCCTTCCTCTCCAGTCTCCTCACTTGCCTAGGGATCTTGCCTTTGCAACCCAAGCAGGCTCAGTCACAAGTGCTTGGAACTTCATCCGCAGCAACTTGTGGCCTCCTAGCTTTGCAAAACAGCACATGAAGGTCTCCATGAAGGACCTTGATGATCCTGCTCTCCCATCTTGTCTGCCAGCCCGAAGCCAGCAGAGTAGTGGACACCCACCCATCCTTCCCTAACCTCAGCTCTTCCTCCAACTTTCTAACTCCAGAGTCAACCTCTGGTGGGGAAGCAGTGTCCAGTGGAATGGCCCATATAGAGGCCAGGCCACTGTGCAGCCAGGCACGTCCTTCTCTGCCGTCATGTGCTCTGTGCAGTGCTTCAAACAAGTGCATAAGACAGGCTGGGGTTTTCAGGGCATCTCCATACTCATGCCGTGGTCCACAGCATCTAACCTATGGGCCACCCCTTCCCACATAAAAGTCAATAGCCAACTTGGGATTTCCCTGGCAGATGCCTCTCCCAAGGCCCATTTCTCTGGTCTTCTGGTTGACTTACTAATTGTTAGTTTGCAACCTCAGGAGCTTCCCAGGTAGAATCTGAAAGTGGCCCACGTGCAAAGATGGCAGAGAGCCACTGAAGAAAAAGGCAGTCCACTCTAGATGGGCAGATGACAGGTTTAATAAGCAAAGGAACTTACTCATGACACTTGTCTTGGGCAATCTCAGAACGAGTAGATCTCCACATTCCTCCACCAGAATCGTAGAAGTTTATGAAGAGGACTTAATTGGGTTCAGTGATATACACAGTCCAGATGGTCTCAACAACACCTTACTCTCTCAAGGTTATGTCCCTGGGTAGCTCCTGCTGTGGGAACAGAAGGCTTAGGGTGAGGTCTAAGGACAGAGGCTGGGGTGAGGAATCTCTAATTGCCCAGAACCAGCCCTCAGGTCAATTAGTGACATCTTGCTTACCTTCTCTAATATCTGGGAATAGCGTGAATATTTAAAGAAAAAAATGAAGAAATTAGTTTATATTTCCTAGAACTCTTAAACATAAATCACCTTCATACTGTTATTGGTTTGCCTATTTTGTAACAAATCATGTATATTTTAATAACAAGAATAAAAGCACATTCTGTAATGCTCTAAACTTGTAAGTAAAAGCCTTCGAAACAGTTTTGCCTCAGGAAATATGCGACAACCTACTCTAAAATAGAAACACCCTTGTCTAGGCTAAAGACAGGCCGTGTGCAAACTCTTCCTAGAGCAGCAACACTCAACTGTCTGTGATCTCCCAACATTATCCTCATCTTTCAGGCTTTCTGCCATCTCTGTATTTATCTGCTGGGCTTTTAATTCCTGCAAGTCATTGGCACTGCTATTGCTCAATATGTTCTACTTCTGGGTAATAGGAAGAATTCATGAAAATCGGAGCTTTTTTTTACAACCCTTTATAAAACAAAGGCTAGATAGTAGGTGTCAAGTTTTCATGAGAAAAAACATTGAGGAAACTCCAAGTTATGGGATTGGGCATCACCTGGCATTGTCCTGATGGTCACACTTAAATATTATCACAAATGTTGGAAAATTGACTTCATTTTTTGCTAACATCAAATCTACATCAACAACAACTGTAGACCTTCAGAATGATGGGCTTACATCACTGAGGGTACCATGTCCTAGAATCATGTTTTCATGTGGGAAGAAGACAGCAACTCATATAGGGTCTCTAAGCTGGGGGTATTAGATTATTCTCTTTGTTGGCAATTACACTGATGGCCACCTTTCCTCAGGGATCAGGGTCAAGACTGATTTCAAGATCTGCAGCTGGGGTTGGGTGGTGATGGCACTTGACTACAGGGCACAGAGCAAAGAGGAACCAAAGTCTGTGTTCTGGAGTAAGGCAGGCCTGAAAGGGAGAAGGTGGAGAGCAAGAATGGGAATCAAATCAACAGCTTTACATTTAGGGTCAGGGAAGCATGAATAAATGGGCTTAGGAGGCTGGAGACTTATCTGAGCAACAGAACTCAGGGGGTGTAACTTTCTATGGAGAACAGAGCTTGTGGGAGACAGGGCAGCTATTATGGGCTCTGAGAGGTTCAGTCACAGACAGAATAGTCATAATCATTGCAGATGCATTTTTGGCATCAAATAAGATAATGTGCACAACTGTTTTATAAAGTGCAACACAAATGGGAGGTGTGATGATTGTTATTAACATCATTACCATTATTACAAAGCTCTGAACATCTTAATAAGTATGTATGCCAGTAAAGAATGAAAAGAAATGAGAAGAACCTGATTCTTTATCCAACAATTTAGGTGCTAAATATCAGACACAGATAGAATAGGAAGCAAACGATTTTACTACTGTATGCAAAACCTAAATTAAAAACGTATCTCATATATAAGTTTAGGGAAATTAACATTCATGGTGAAAGGCCAAGGCAGGTACATTTGTGGACCTAACATGTCAAAACTTATCAGAGTGAAACAAGTGGTCCTTCTGTGAACAATGTGGGGAGGCCTCGCAGAGCAGGAGAGATTTCGGAATTTCTTTAAACTTTACAGAAGCCAACTCTATGGTCTAAAGGAAAACCTGCACGTTGTCAAATCACATATCTTAACATAATGGATGTTCTATCTTTCTCTACGTTTTGCCCTGACCCAAAAAAAATGAAACTTCCTGAAGGCAGACCTTAAATTTCCCTGATCTTGCAAGCCTAGGAAAATGCTAAATACTCTGCAGGTATTTGATTTATTGAGCACTTGGTAATTACGGCTGAAGTGACAGTCATCAGAGCATGGCCCAGTTTTGACAAAGGAGAGAGCCCAAGTGGAGTGGGTGGTCAGAGTTAATAGGAAACAGAAGACAAACTAGGACATGGGAAAAGAAAAGGAGCCAAATGAGGCCTTTGAAAAATGGTTTAAAAAATAATCGTGTAGATCTGTATGAAGCCACCATAGACCTTTCTAAAATGAGACACTAAAGAAAAAACAGTAGGCTGGAAAAAATGGAGACCATGGCAATTCCGTGGGCAGAGAAAGGGGCAGGATATTTGCAAAGGTGGGAAATCCAATGGGAGAAATTGTGGGACAGGCTAGGGATTGGGAGGAAGGTGCTGTCCCAAGGAATTTGACATCCAAGTTGAACTTGCAGAGCAAAGGGTGGATAGAGAAGGGCAAGGGAGTGAAGGGTGGTATTTGTGTAATAGGAGGTGAAAGCAGGACCCCTCCACCTCAGTTTTGGTTGAAGACTCTAAAAAGGAGAGGAGAACAGAGTTGCTAAGTATGAGTACCCCTTTAGTATTTCAGAGTATGATGGTAGATCCTCTATGCAGGAATTATAGTGGGGGGTGAGGAGTGGGGGAAAGGCAAGGGAGAAAATCGAGGGATATCGAGGTCGACGTTACTAAGATGCCAGACTGGTTTTGGAGAAGTTTCTTTAGAAGCCGCTGATTGAGTGCCACGACATTCTTTGCCCCTCCATTTCTACTATGGTTTGTGAAGTGCAGAGACTGGTCCCAGTCTCGCATCCAAAAGCCAAAAGACAAGACTGTGGCTGGCCAGCTGCCCAGGACAGCAGAGCAGAACGGCCAGCTTTGGGAGTGGCTGTGCTTGTGTGGAAGGTGCAATTGTGGATGGTGTTGTCCTGGAGTTATTTTGACCCACGAGTCTCTCCTGGAACTCAGGCAGGGTCAAGCCCAGATTACGTCAGTGCCAGACCCACCAAGGAAACCTTTGCTGGTTTTCCAGTCCTCTCCCCTACTCAATCCACTTCCAGGGAGACGGGAAAAGCTACCAGAGAAGGGTAGGAGAGGAGGGGAGTATAAGGAAAGGAAATAAAGCGCTGCCTAAGCAACCCACCACCCCTGTCCCTTTCCCACCACAGACCCAGGAGAAGAAATAAGTGAGCCAGTCCAGCAGTGACAAGTTTTTCATCTGAAAAATAGGCCGCAAAGCCTTATAACAATGGCCAAAAGACAGAAGTTGTAGGAACAATATTTGTTTCAATATAAGGAAGGAAATTTTAAAAAATTGAATATATTTGGCATATAACATTATATAAAGTGTACAATGCGTTAATTTGATACATTTATGTGTTGTAATATGATTGCCACTGTAATGAAATTTAGCACCTCTATCATATTATGCAATTATTCTTTCTTTTTAGAGATAGGATAATAACATTTTAGTCTTTTAGCAAGTTTGATAATTGTTATATTGATATTTGATAGTATTGATATATTTGATATATTGATATATTTGATAATTGATAATATTGTTGTCTATATTCATTACAACTGTGCATTGGATCTCTGTGGCTTATTTACTATTTTGTTTCTTAAACAACATCAACCTTCTCCCTCCACCCTCTCATATGTTGGTAATCACTATTCTACTCTTTTCAAAAGTTTGATTTTTTTAGATTCCACAAAAAAGTGACTAATATCACACAGTACTTGTCTTTCTTAATAAAAAGTCAAAATCAGAATTCATCACTGAATTTTACCTCATGCGGACTTCCTCAGCATCACGACAAGAACATATTTCTAGAATGGTTGCATTACCACAGAGTGCTTAAAGGGGCCGACAGTGTGGAGATAGGGATACTGTCGAGGTGATTCTAGCATGGGGTAGATGTTGGACCCCATGTCTTTGAGGGCTCTTTAATATTGTATGAGTACAACGCGTAAGACTTTATTTCTGCCTCCCTTTAAGTGCTGGATTTAACTTTACAGAGAAGGGCGGTAACTTCACACTGCATTATTAAAATTTAAATTTTCATCATATAAAGTTGTCAGAAACCTTTAATGGCTCCCATGAATGCTTTTGAAAATAATTTGGCTTGCTCTTTGCTCTCGGCTGGGAGTCATGCTCTGCAATACAGCCAGGCGGCTAAGTCTTCACGAGGTTTTCCCCTTGACTTCCAAGGTCTCTCTCCAGACGTTCTCTGTTTTTAGCAGCATCATTGCCCTGAACTCATCCAGTGTAATGACCTTCAAACTGAGAAATATTCATCTCTGATGCACTGCATTGTTCTAATGCTATTCCTTCTTCCCAGTCACTGTTGATTTCATCAACTTTAGGAAAATAGAAAATTGATAAGACATAAAGAGCAAACCCTGGCATATGTCTGCATATTTAAATTACCACAGAATCCTACGTGTTTGCTAAGGTGGAAGCAACTGGTGGCGTCAAAAAACCATCCCAGGGGAGCCAGGCGGCGCAAGACCCTAGATGGCTTCCCTTCCTTCTGTTGCCTTAGCAACAGTCACAGGCAAATCTCGAGGCCTGTTGTGAAAACACATTTCCCTGCATTCCTATAACTATGACAAGTACAACAGGATGCTCATTTATTTAACGTGACAATTCTGACAGAAGTTATATGCTTCTCTCTACCGATACAGGCAATGGAGCGGATGAGAAATGAACAAGACTCCAAGCCTCAATCAACTTGCTGAATTCCTCAGCAAATATATCCCGAGTTCTGATTATGTCCTGAGTATTGTTCTGGGCTCCATGGAAGAGGCAAAATAGAAATCAGACCATCATATCTTATACTTCCAAAGGTTATAATCTAATTAAGAGATCAATATCAAACTAGTGTTCAAGAACAATGCTATGGGTTATCAGGATTCAGTAAAAGAAAATAATTCCAATTTTTAATCTACAGAATCAGTTGGCATGCCACATATTCTACTTACCGACTCTTTTTTCCTTTCCTCATTGATATCCTTGCTTTTGATTCAGCAATTTATAACATTTTTATGACATTTTTAACATTTCAGATCCATCTATTAAGGATATTTGTCAGGATTGTGTGTATGTTATGTGTATTTTGATTTTCAATTCTGTACTGATTCAAAATTATGTTTATTCTATGTATAATCTAAGTAATATATGTATACCAGTATTGCCAAGGTGAGGATAACATTTTTTTTTTAATTTTTTAATTTTTATTAACATATAATGTATTATTTGCCCCAGGGTACATGTCTGTGAATCGTTGGGCTTACACATTTCACAGCACTTAACAGCACATACCCTCTCCAATATCCACAACCCAGCCACCCCATCCCTACCCCCCCACCTCCCAGCCACCCTTAGTTCGTTTCTTGAGTCTAGGAGTCTCTTATGGTTTGTCTCCCTCCCCATTCCTTCCTGTTTCATTTCTCTCCCCCACCCCCCCAAACTCCCGCCTTGCCTCTCAAATTCTTCATATCAGAGAGATCTTGTGATACTTGTCTTTCTCTGACTGACTTATTTTGCTTAGCATAATACCCTCCAGCTCCATCCACATCACTGCAAATGGCAAGATTTCATTTCTCTTGATGGCTGCATAGTATTCCATTGTATATATATACCACATCTTCTTTATCCATTCATCTGTTGATGGGCATCTAGGGTCTTTCCATAGTTTGGCTATTGTGGACATTGCTGCTATAAACATTCGGGTGCACGTGCCCATTCGGATCACATTTGTATCTTTAGGGTAAATACCCAGTAGTGCGATTACTGGATCGTAGGGTAGCTCTATTTTCAACTTTTAGGATAACATTTTTTGTTAGACCAACAGTATATTTGGGAAGGTGTTTTTGGAGGTTGTATCATCTCCTTGTTCTACATCTTCTGTCATAGAGAAAGCCAAGATGTTTAAGTTGCCCAGATATGAATTCAAACCCCAACTTTACTATCTACTAATTGTATATTCTTGGCCAAAGTTTGTACTCTGAGTATTAATATAAGGTAACAAATAAAATACCTGGCATTTGTGGGTCAGTGATTTTTGTAACTGGGTGATGGTATAAGGGATTTCATTATACCATTGTTCATGATGAAAATTTTCATACTGAAATGTTTTAAAATGCCTGGCAAGTGCAGTATTACATGTTCTTTTTTTTTTTTTTAAGATTTTATTTATTTATTATTTATTTGACAGAGAGAGAGAGATCACAAGTAGGCAGAGAGGCAGGCAGAGAGAGAGGGGGAAGCAGGCTCCCTGCTAAGCAGAGAGCCCGATGCCAGGCTTGATCCCAGGACCCTGAGATCTTGACCTGAGCTGAAGGCAGAGGCTTTAACCCACTGAGCCACCCAGGCGCCTCATACATGTTCTAAAGTTTTTTGAACACTCTCACATTCCATCTCTTTCCTTTTCCAAAATTAATTGATTTCCTCTTACAATCTCCATCACACTGACCAACTGTACCAACATTATAAAACTGATCATATTTTGCCTGTGAGTGGCATTTGAACCATTTCAAATGTTTATGGCACAGCTCTTCGTATTATCAGATACTTAGTGAATATATTTTGATAATGATTGTTTTTATCTTTAAATCAATCCAGTCATGATGCTAGGAGCAGTACCAAGGAAAATGGGATATATATATATATATATATCTGTATTTGTGTTTTTCATATATCAGTTCAAAAATGGACTTATTAAGAATGTGTATTGTCATCACAGAAAGATATGGGATCTTTTATACTCATGAGACCCGAGTAGTGGTTGCTAACTGGTGAGTAACTCTGGTCAAGTTGCAGTAGCCCTTTTGGCCTGAGGGCAGAATTGGCCATCACTAGTATCCATGTTGATGAGTCATAGCACATGTTTTCACAGAGGAAATGTAAACAATTGTCATGACCTCATCACTTCATAAAATAGTTTAAAAATTCCACATTTCTCCCTGTTGTTAGCTAGGCTGCCATTTATCTGACTATTGAATTTAAATTGTGAGGTCATTAGAGAGAACTGGTCAGTGCCTGCAGGAACTGTGTGTAACATGCTATTCATAACAAGAATTATATATTATGGACCAGCTCCTTTCTAAAAAATTAGGAGTGTGGCTAGAGAGAGTCACAGGTAATAACAAATGCAATTATGACATATCCTTTTTTATGTGCTTTGTGTTCCATCTCAGACCCATTCTGACTAAACACAGATCCAAGCCCCTCCAAACTAACTTCTCTGCTTTTCACTATTAGCACCCTCATTCTCTAGATTATTTGAGTTTGAAGACATGGGGTCAACATTGGTTGTCCTCAGACGTTGTCCAACACTAACCATTGTTCATTCCAAAATGTCCCTGCCAGCACTACCTTCCTCTCCATCACTTCTAATTGCCAGCAATAACTTAGTCTAGGTCTTTATCCCTTTAAATTTAAATAGTTCCAATGGTTTCCTTACTATCCTACTCTAATACATTTTTTACTACCAGCTTAATTTTATGGTGTTAATTTCATTATGTCAGTTACATGCTTTTCTATTGCCTGCAAGGATTAAATCCCAGTTCCCAATTTGCCCCGCACTTATGTTCCAATTTGCCACCATTCATCTTTAGAAAGACTCAGACACATTATAACTCAGTCATCTTTGCTTTGTTTCACTGTCCAAAAGAGCTCTTTTTGTTCACATTTTCTATCCTCCCCACGTTTACAAGTTTTGCCATTCCAAACCTGCACCACTTCATCCTTTAGGTCTTCTCTACAATTCCAAAACATACTGACGTTCCTTCTTATGAATCTTCTGTAGCATTGCCTCATAATAGCTACCATTTGGTTAGTCAGTCACATTATGTGGCAATAATTATCCAATATCTATACTCCTATGTGTTCAACTTTTATATTGAATTAGAGCTGGTCTTTGTGACTAAGGGCATGGCAGAAGTGACATTGTTGGACCCCCAGACTAAGTCATGAAAGGTATTGCAACTCCAAACTTGCTCTCTTGGATCACCTACCTGGGGGAAATGTCATAAGGATGCTCAGGCAGCCCTGTAGAAAGGCCAACGTGGGTAGAAACAGATTTATTAGTATCAACTTGCCAGCCTTATGAGTGAGCCACCTGAGAAATGGCCCCTCCAGTCATAGTTTAGACAAGATGAATGACCACATTAGAGGTCCAAGTCATGAATTGTCCAGTCAAGCCACTTCCAAACTCCTGACTCACAGATATTGAGAAATATTATAAATGATTATTATTTTTAAGCCACAGAGTTTTGAGGTAATGCTTTGAATAATAAAAGGAAAAATAATAGTGTATTACTTACCTCCCAACTGCATTGCAAGCTCCTCTAGCATAGAACATTTGTTTGAAATTTTAAAATCCGGGCTATTATTTAGATACCATTCAGCACTATAGCAAAATTAGATATTGCATTTGGAATTAGAGAAGGGAGCCATCATTTACTGAATGTCTACTAAGGGGATTTACATATGCATGAGCTTTATATACATGGAAATGGCTACATACATAGATATAGAACAAGATGTTCTCTAAAGACATAAAACACTGTACCCAAGCTCCAAAGTTATGAAGTCAATTTTTTTCTTTCTTTTATCATCACTTCCCAGACTTTTTAAAAAGTGAGATGATGTTTGTGAGAACATTTAATAAGCTACAAAGTGTTCTGTAGACATAAGGCATTTATGGCTTGCATCTATTTCTTTCTCTATTGAGTGCTTTAAAGGAACGCTTTAATACTTCTACTCTGGTATTTATTTTGCTTTGCCAAGACTAGAATTAGACATGTCACTGTGATACAAAAACCTCAGGTAAGTGGCAAAAGAAAGTGCTTTGGTATTGCATTATCTTTTTGTTGTTACGTGTCCAGCAGATGTCTGTCAAAAATTCCATCAGTCGTGGTCTCTAAAGGGAAGAGATGGCCCACTGAAATGGGTAATGGATGAGAGTTTGACAGGGTTAAGGGAAATGAAAGGGAAGGAGAGACTACAGTTAATGGAACCCCGAGAGCATATGAACCTGCAGGCGAAGGCTGACCAACAACTATGGGTTTTGGTGAAGACTGAAGCCAACTGTAGGGAAGGACAGAGGGAATCAGTTCTTGGACTTTTCTCTCCTTGCACATTTTGCTCCCCTGGCCATGCCTTCATATTGGCTGACTGCACACCAAAATCAGAGTAAAGAAGCTGGGATGATGCCCTTTATACAGGTCAAGTTCCTGGAGCACCGAGCAGGATGCAGACGAGTAGAGAATTAATTGAGGTGCAATGGAAAATATCCAACCCAAAGTGTAGCATTATTTATATAATAGCAAAATAACCCCAGTCTCCAACAGGACATGGTAGGAAGAAAAACCAGAGATATATTCGCAGGGACAGCTAGACAGAAAGCCTTATATCAGGCGGGGTCTCAGATTTAAGTTAAAAGGAGAAGGGATTATGTCCTCAACTGGCATGAGAGTGAGGAAGTTGGGCTTTTTTGTTGTTGTCGTTAATGATGAAAAAGTCCTCTATGTTTGAAAAGGAATATTGAATGGTGTTGCCATTGAAACTGGTGAGATATGACTTCCTAGCTACTTAGCTATGTAAACATGTGAACTACCTAGAAAATACTGAAAAATCACCTAGAATCAAGCTTCAGTCAAACTGACAGTATTCTTTCTGTATCCATTTATAACTTCTTCACTTAAGGGCAACTTCTTTTAGAATAATTTTAATAGTATGAGTCCACATCTGATATGAATAAAGGTTCATATTCTAGCAACCAACTTAACTCTAAAACATCTTTCAGTTTGAACTATAAGGTTTATTTAATGCTAATAAAGGGAAATTCAGACTCATAACTCGAAAAAATCTGCTAAATGGCATTTTATTTTAATTCAGGTGGTACTTCCATAATTTTAAATCGTGATAATCCCTCACAATTATAAAAAGCTGGTAATTTTCTCATATTTTGCAGAGTGTGTGCAGAACTTTCAATATATATGCATTTATGCTGTAGCCTTCTTTTGATTTGCTCTCATTATGTCAATGTGACATGATAAGTCTAGAAAATATTCCTAAATTATGTGACTGATTTTAGAGACTCTTTTGGGATTATATAGCCTCTGACAGGAGTCTCTTAGCTGCATGCTTGGAGATCATATTTTACCTAAGACAGGTACTTTGCTCAATTTATTGTAAATGCCTAAGATTGCCCAAATTAAAGCAAATGTTTGAAATAATTTTAGTGCATGCCAATTGTCTCAACGTAGCAGGGCCAGGTTTATGAATGTAGTTTCACTAGGAACAAATCTCAAATGTTCTTTATCATCTGTATAGCAGTTCCCCCCCCCCCCCCCCCCCCCCCCCCCCCCCCGCCCCATCCCAGATTTGGGCAGCTCTACCGGTTAAACCAGGGGCTAGTGGAAGGCAGGCCTGGGTTCAGCCACAGAGCCTACGGTCAGACTGCACATTTTGCTTTGCCACGGGGCATGAGTCCACTCTGCCCCGCACTTGCCTAGGTCCTTTCTGACGCAGCATCCAATCAAGTCTCCATTCATTCATTTGGCAACTGCTTCTAGACCAGTGGTTTCCAAACTTGAGCATGCAGCAGAATCACCCAGAGGGATTGTTAAGAGAAATCTATACCCTAGAGTTTCTGATTCCTTAAGTTTGGAATGTGGTCCAAGAATTTGCATTTTTGATAAAAAGCAATTTCTAGGTATGTGTAGGTAGGTATTTATAGAGCATTTTATCAGACATCGTTCTTACGACCACTTTCACGTGTAATAGTTGTCTCCTTAAGGTGGAAATTCAATGATTGTGGAGGAGGCAGCTTTGGTAGCAGCCCCCTTATTCCTGAAACAGTGTCATCAGAACCACAGATCTAGCATTATATTAAATGTTCCTCTGAGGAAACAAAAGGTTTATTTCAGGCTTCTGGTGGGTAATGCCAGATCATTTAAGAACTTACATGTTCACCTTGCCACGCCTACTATCTTACTGTGGAAGAAATGAACAACAGTAACTTTAGTTCATTTTCAAACTAATCAAATTAAAAAATATATCCTTTGGTTGTACAAAGGCAGCAGCAGCCTTTGGTTTCTGGTTATGAACGTTATTTCAACAGTAAAGAAAACTACATTAATAATCTGAAAAGAGGGGCGCCCAGGTAGCTCAGTCTGTTAAGTGTCTGCCTTTAGCTCAGACTGTAATCCCAGGGTCCTGGGATCAGCCCCACATCGGGCTCCCTGTTGAGTGGGGAAGCCTGCATCTCCTTCTCCCTCTGCCTGCTGCTCCCCGGGCTTGTGCTTCACCCCCCACCCCGCCTCGTCAAATAAATAAATAAAATCTTTAAAAAATACTAATAATAATCTAAAAAGAAAGAAAGTGATCTGCATATTTCATGGTGTTGAAGAAATATAAATAGAGTTTAAATAATATACAGTGATCTGAGTGTGTGTTGGGGGAGCATAAGAGTACGTTTGTTATTAAATATGTTCCTTAAAAGTTTTTTTTCCCTTAAAAGTTTTTAAAAAGAAATTAATATTCATGAATAGTCAATTCCAAATGATATTGAAGGAATAATTAAATTGGGGGAAAGTAATAAACTGGGTATAATTACTCGTGCAGCTTATAATAAAATGAAATTAACACCAAAAAAATGGTAGTATACTAGAAAACGGCTTTTTGACAGTTTGCAGAATGACTGTTTCTGACCTGGAGACTCTAATCTAGTTCTTTCATTCAGTTATAGCCCCAAGTTGTAAGTTGATATTAAATTCAAAACTTCTTTCAGAGGCCATCTAAGTGAAATAATAGCCCTGATTCTTATTCTTTGTATTAAAGAAAGAATTTCCAGTCCTTTATTTTTAAGATTTAGGAACGAGAAGTCAAAACTGATTTTGAAAGAATGGTCTGCAGGTGGGACACATTCGTGTCTGCACTTGAGGACACCCTGAAAGGGCCCTCTGTGCAGCTCCAGCCCCTCCAGCCCTAGTGAGGGACAGCCTAGCCCACCCAGGGACCTGGCAGGAGACAAGCCTATTCATATGTCCAGAACCCTGTCTGCTGAACTCAATCTTGAACTTGAAATAGCTCTGGGGCTTGGTTCCAGACCCTCTCAGCCATGGCCCAGGGCCATTCCTGCTCACACATGGACCCAATCTAGTGAGCAAATGGCAGTTCTCCCAGGAATCTGGCAGGAACTACACTTGCCATGTACCTGGTAATAGGCCTGCTGTCTGAGAACCCAACTGCGGACTCTGAAGTGGACCTATGTTTCAGTGCCACTCTTCCGAACCAGGTACTGGATGCAATTCCATCCACACAGGGACTGGACAGGATCCACGTCCACCCCAACCTCTGATGGTAAGCTCACCAACCATGTACCCCACCGTGCCCAGGGAAAACCTCATAACCAGCACTAACCCAGTATGACTTCAACTCCAGAGGTAATCCTGAGGAATCAGACAGGGGAGGGTCTTCATCAACTGAAACCAGTCTGTAAAGACTGGAAGAGGAGATGGCTCCTTCAGGTGCACAGACATAAATGCAAGGTTGTTTGGATGATAAAGAATCAGGCAAGTCTGATATGACCAATGGAAATTTATAAAGCTCCACCCATATACAGCCTACAGGACACTTACTTTATTTTTCTTTAAGATTTTATTACTTACTTACTTAATTTTAAAGAGACAGAGAGTGCCAGCAGGGGAGGGGCAGAAGGAGAGGGAAAGAACCCCAAGCACACCTTTGCTGAGTGTGGAGGCTGACATGGGGCTTGATCTCACAACCCTGAGATCAGGACCTGAGCCAAAACCAAGAGTCAGATGCTTAACAGACTGAGCCACTAATACTCACTTTATCTTTGAGGACACACATAGGTTGAAAGTGAAGGGTTGGGTGAAGGGATGGAAAAAGAATTCCATGCAGATGGTAAGTAAAGGAGAGCAGGAGTGGCTATTTTTATATTTTATATTAAATAAGATAGACCTTCAGTCAGAGTTGGTCACAAGGGACAATGAAGTTCATTTTATAGTGATAAAAGTGAAAACTCATCAACAGGGTATAATAATTATAAATATATATGCATCCAGCCTTGGAGCACAGAAATATTTAAAGCATATTAACAGAACTGAAGGGAGAAATAAACAGCAATACAATAACAGTAGGGGATTTTAATAGTACACTTTTAACATTGGATAGATCCTCTAGAAAGAAAATTAATAAGACAACAGCAGATCTGAATAACACTACAGACCAAATAGACCCCACAGACAAATACAGAACCTTCCACCTAACAGCATCAAAATATATTTTCTTCTCAAGTACACATAGAACATTTTCAAGGATAGATCATATATTGGGCTACAAAGCAAGCCTTAACAAATTTAAGAAGTTTGAAATAATATCTAGTATGTTTTCTGACCACAGTGCTATGAAACTAGAATTCAATAATAGAAGGAAGCCTGAAAAATTTACAAATGTATGGAACTTAACACACTCTTGAACAACCAATGGGTCGAAGAAGAAATCAAAAAGGAAATCAGAAAGTTATCTTGAAGCAAATGAAAACACAACATATCAAAACCTCTAGCCAACAAATTGGATAATCTAAAAGAAATGGATAAATTCCTAAAAGCATACAACCTACCAAGCCTGAATCACAAAGAAAAAGAAAATCTGAACAGACTTAATTACTAAGGAAATTGAATCAATAATCAGAACCCTCCCAAATCAAAGAAAAGCCCAGTACCAGAATGCTTTACCAGTTATCTTACCAAACATTTAAAGAATTAATACCAATCCCTCTCAAATTCTTACAAAAATGGAAGAGAAAGAAATACTCTCAAACTCATTTTACAAGGCCAGCATTACCCTGATACCAAAGCCAGCTAAGGACACTGCAAGAAAACTACAAGCTGCCAGTTACTGAATGTGTAAGTCATGGAGAAGAAAGATTCAGCACACGGAATATAATCAATGGTTTTGTAATAATATTGTATGTGACAGATGGTAGCTACACTTGTGGTGAGCATAGTATAATGTATAGAGTTTTAAATCACTATGCTGTACACCTAAAAGTAATACAATGTTGTGTGTGAACTGTATTTCAATAAAAAAAGAAAAGAACAACCCAAATCCCTGATGAATATAGATGGAAAATTTCTCAACAAAACTCTAATAAACTAAATTCACTAGCACATTAAAAGGATCATACACCAAGATCAAGTGGGATGTATCCGTGGGATGCAAGGTTGCTATGTAAATTGATAAATGTAATATACCACATTAAGAGACTGAAGAATAAAAATCACACTATCTTTTCAATAGATACAGAAAAAGCATTTGACAAGATTCGACACCCTTTCACGATAAAATCTCTCAACAGATTGGGTATAGAGGGAACATCATTCAACATAAAAGAAAAACCCATATGAAAAACTCACAGCCAATATCATCCTTAATTGGTTTTCACCATTGAAAACTGAAAAATTTTCTTTTAAAATCAGAAATACGACAAGGATGCTTACCCTCCCCATTGCTACTCAGCATGGTACTGAAAATCCTAACCAGATCAATTAGGCAAGAAATAAAAAGCATCCAAATTAGAAAGGAAGAAAGAAAATTGTCTCTGTTTGCAGATAACATGATCCTACATATAGAAAAATCTAAAGATGCCACCAAAAAGCAAGACTCATAAATGAATTCAGTAAAGTTGCAGGACACAAAATCAACCTACAAATATTAGTTGCGTTTCTATACACTAACAACAAAACATATCAAATAGAAATAAAAACAATCACATTCATGATAGCATCATAAACAATAAAACACTTAGGAATAAATTTAACCAAGGAGCCACAAAATCTATACATAGCAAACTGTAAGACATTGATGAAAGCAATTAGAGAAGACACAAATAAATGGAAAAAATATCCATGTTCATTGGTTGGAAAAATTAGTATTGTTAAAATGCTCATACTACCTAAAGCCATCTATAGATTGAATGCAGTCCCTATCAAAATTACAATGGCATTTTTTTTTTATGAATAGGAAAAAGAGTCCTAAAATTTATAGGGAACCACAAAATATCCTGAATAGCTAAAGCAATTGGCTTTCTTTCTCAGGTTAGAGACAATACATTTTCTGATTTTAAGCTATGCTACAAAGCTGTAGTAATGAAAACAGTGTGGTACTGCCATAAAACCAGACCTCTAAACCAATGAATCAAGATCCTAGAAATAAAATCGCACACATGGCCAACTAACCTTTTTTTAAAAAATATTTTATTTGTCAGAGAGAAAGAGAGCACAAGCAGAGGGAGCAGAAGGCTCTCTAATGAGCAAGGAGCCTGATGCAGGACTTGATCCCAGGACCCTGAAATTGACCTGAGCCAAATGCAGACACTTAACCAACTGAGCCACCCAGACATCCCAGTGGTCAACTCATATTTGCCAAGGGAGCCAAGAATCCTCAATGGGGAAAAGATAATCTCTTCAACATGTGGCTTTGGTTAAACTGGATATTATGAAATTGGCTCTCTATCTATTACTACTCAAATTAACTCTAAATGGAATAAAGACTTAAAGGTAGTACCTGAAATTACAAAAATCCTAGAAGAAAACCCAGAACAAAAGCTCCTTGACATTGCTTTTAACAATGATTTTTTTGTTTATGATACTGATAGCACAAACAACAAAGTGAAATAAACAAGTAGGACTACATTAAACTAAAAAGCTTCTACACAGCAAAAGAAACAAACAGGATGAAAAGACAACCTATGGAACAGGAGAAAATATTTGCAAACAATATGTCTGATAAGGGGTTAATATTTTAAAAATTATAAGGAATTCATACATTTAAAAACAAGAATGGAAATCTAATTTAAGTGCGGGTGTGTGTCAGTTATATCTCAATTATACTAGAAAAAAATGGCAGAGAGCTTGTTCAGACATTTTTCTAAAGAAGACATACAAACTACCAAGGGGTACATGAAAAGATGTTCAACATCATTAATCATTACGGAAAATGACAATTAACATCACAATAAAATAGCATCTCAGAACTGTTAGAATGGCTATTATTAAAATTAGACAAGAAATAGTAAATGTCAGTGAGGATGTGAGGAAAAGGGAACCCTGGTGCACTGTTGGTGGGAATGCAAACTCGTGCAGCCACTATGGAAGACAATACGGGGGTTCCTTAAATAAGGAATCAAATTAAAATTAAATTAAAAATAAAGCTACCTTATGATCCAGCAATTTCATTTCTGGGTATTTATTTGGAGGAAGTGAAATTATTATCTCAAAGAGGTATTTGCGGGGGTACCTGGATGGCTCAGTCGTGACGGCTCAGATGCCCAAATGGGGAAGCATCTGCCTTGGCTCAGGTCATGACCCCAGGGTCCTGGGATTGAGCCCCACATCGGGCTGCTCTGCTCAGCGGGAAGCCTGCTTCTCCCTCTCCCTTTGCTCCTCCACTCCTGCTTTCTTGCTTACTTGCTCTCCTTCTGTCTCAAATAAAAAAATAAATAAAATCTTAAAAAAAAAGATCTACACCCTCATGTTCACTGCAGCATTATTCACAAAAGTCAAGACATAGAAACAACCTAAGTATCCATTGATGGATAAATGCATAAAGAAAATGTAGTATGTATATATAATGGTATATGTTCAGACAGGTATATTCAGACATAAAAAGAAGGAAATCCATTGTGAAATCCATTGTGAAATCCATGCCATTTGTTACAGCACGGATAGAACTTGAGGGCATTATGCTAAGTGAATTAAGCCAGAAAAAGAAAAATATTGTATGATCTCACTTATCTGTGGAATTAAAAAAAAAAAACCTCATGGAAGCAGAGGGTAGAATGCTAGTCCTAGGACCTGGAGCATGGGAGTGGGGGGAGATCTTGGTTAAAGGGTATAAACTTGCAGTTATGAGTAAGTTCTAGAGTTCTAACATTCTATATGGTGACTATAGTTACCAAAACTGTATTATACATTGAAAGTTGTAAAGAGCATAGAATACGTGTTCTCACCACACACACATAATTTTTAGGTATATGAGGTAATAGATGTGTTAACTAACCTTATTGTAGTAATCATTTTATAATATATACATATATCAAATCATCATGTTGTACACCTTAAAGGTATTAATGTCATATGTCAATCATATCTCAATACAGCTGAAAAAAATTTTTTTTTAAATTTTTAAAAAAGAAAAAAGATTAGAATGATCTGCATAAGACAGTGTTCTATCAAGGGAACATTATTGCAGTCGTTTCTGTTTCTGGAATGAACTTTATCTCTTTTTAGTTTCATATTTAACTGATTCTCAATACTCGCGGTCATTGGTAGAAAGCCTTGCCTTAGGATGAAAATGAATGTCTGGTAATTACATGATGTAACTAGAAGTCACTGTGGGCAAACAGATACGGAACTTGGTTCAGGAAAGAGACTATTGTCATCAGAACATAGGCCATAAAATTGACAATGAGACAGTGTTTGTTTGTCCAACCACTGAATCAAATTGCACTTCTGAAAGAGGGCTATGATGAGTGAATTTGACTGATTATACATGAAAATTCAAATCCACCGTCTTAGGTGGTGCTTTCATGTAAGTCCACTTTTTCTAACACTATCAGCAGTTTTTCTATTCACTGCAGCAGCGATCCAATTAAAATGGCCAGTGGAGCAGAGCTGAACTGCATTAAATGGTTCCCATTAATGTCATATTTAATTTAGAAGTACAGTGTTGAGGATGTTCATTACGGTTCTCTGCAAATCTTCATTCAGTTTGTAGACATCAAGTTTTCTAAATTATATTTACATCTTTTAGGAAAGATGAAGATCAACTTGCTTGTATTTCAAAACAACTCTGCCAGATTTTTTATGTCCCTTGAAATGGGAAATATTCCAGTCGCCAGGTCTAAACCAGTTTTCTGTAGTAATCTTTCATGAGGTGTGAGAAGAAGGGACATGTACTTTAAAGCAAATCCCAAAGTCAATTGCAAACTGCTGGGAGCCTTATTTAAACATGCCTTCTAGGAGGCGACAGGCAGAATCAGAACTAAATTTTTCTGTTGAATTCCAAGATTGACAATGTTATTTTTTTTTTAATTTATTTTTTTTTT
>CM053608.1:16103818-16118994 GCA_028646535.1 Procyon lotor
GCTTTTCATCAGCAAGGGTTCTACACTCATGAGATAATTATACAATGTCAGTCACAGGCAATATGGTGAAGGAGATCAACATTTTCTTTAGACATTTCCAAAATGTTTCCTTTCCATGATATTTTCTTCTCCCTTAAGAATGTATTTCTCGGGACACCTGGGTGGCTCAGGGGGGTAAGCCTCTAACTCTTGGTTTCAGTTCAGGTCATGATGTCAGGGTCAAGATCTCAGGGTCATGAGATCAAGCCCCAGGTGGGGCTCCAGCTTAGCAAGGAGTCTGCTTTATACTCTCCCTCTGCCCCTCCCCAAACCCCACCCTTCTCAAATAGTCTTTTTTTAAAAAAAGAATGTATTTCTCTTATTCCTCCTTGCTGTAAGCACACACACAGTCCCAATCTCTTTTGTTATAGGACAAAACAGTTAATCTTCTGGGCATATTTTGAGACTCTGAAAGTACCATGGGCAGAAAATGTTTTCCATAAAGGAAAGAATTAATATGTGTAGAATTTCAGATCTTATGGATAAGCAGTTAGGACAGCATTTCTGGGGAAATAATGGCTTTCCCAGTGTTGACTGGGCCAGTTGGGAGGGACAGAGTGGCCAAGGCCCAATAATGACATATTAGGCACCCAGCTTGTATCTGTCTTTTCACCATGATGTAGCCATCAATTTGCATAGCATGTGCACCCTCAATCAAAACTTGTTATATGGGGGCGCCTGGGTGGCTCAGTTGTTAAGCGTCTGCCTTCGGCTCAGGTCATGATCCCAGGGTCCTGGGATCGAGGCCCGCATCGGGCTCCCTGCTCAGCAGGAAGCCTGCTTCTCCCGCTACCATTCCCTCTGCTTGTGTTCCCTCTCGCTGTGTTTCTCTCTGTCAAATAAATAAAATCTTTAAAAAAAAAATAAAACAACTTGTTATATGAATGAACGTAATGGACACATTCAGCAATGTGGGAAGTCTATTTCTGAAGGATTTCACCTATGGCTCAATCATGGATACAAAAGTGTCCCTCACTAGGTGTTCCAGAAGTTCACCAAAGGAAGCAGCATATGACCCAGGACACAGAAAGGTTGTTGTCCCATTCACTGACTACTGAGCTGGTACCCCATGGGCAAGTGGGTCAGCCAATGACTCATTGGCTACGTAAAAATTATCTTTGCTTTCTTTTTTCTCATCTTTCTTTGTCCTGCTCCCAGAAGGTGGCTCTTTGGTATTTCTAATGTTATATTTATTAAGTCCTGAGAATGAAAAACACTTCACTCTCAAAGTTGGGTATAAAAAGGTCTACTTTATAAAATATTGCTTACTTTTTCCTTTTCTTATTCAGCATGTTATTCATTTTGACAAATGGCTTGAAATAAGTCATCATTTAGAAAAGATATCCTATTATAATTACTTTATAATTGTACCCCAATATGACTTCCAATAAGCATCCAACCTGAAATGCTTATTCAAGCAATAACCTTATTTTTTTTAAGTTTTACTTTTATTTATGCTGAAATTCCTTACTAGTTGATAAAGGTGAAAAGTTTAATGTCTTGCTATGGTTGCAGCAGTTTATAGGCATATTGTTAATGAGAGTCTTGTTAATTTGTGAACTACTGCTAGTCTTTTCCTCAAAGTAATTAAATACACCAAAATTTTGGATCTATTTACCTATTTATGGAGTTAGTATTCTAAAGTAATTTCCTGGGATTTTAAAGAGCTCTGGAATTGTCTTTCTCAGATAATTTTTTGTATAGCATCATTGACTTTGAGGAAAGGGAATAATTAAGTTATGAAATTATTTCGAATGAATGGCATAAAGTCTTGGAATATGGTGGGTCCTGTCTAATTCACATTTGCATCTTAGGAAAGACTGGCCAAATTCCAGCACAAAGTATATGCTTAATGTGGGATTGAACAGAACATTTGGTGAAATGGTTAAAATTTCAAAAATCTAATACTATCAAATGTTGGCAAGGATGTAAGGCAACTGGAATTTATATATACTCTGGTAGAAATGTAAACTGATATAAATCACTTTGGAAAACTGTGTGGCTGAATTGTACTAAAGCTAAGCATACCTATACAATGAACTAGCACTTTGACTCAGGTATATACACAACAGACATGTGTAGGTATATGCAACAGAAGTTGTATGCAAAAATCCTAATAACAACACTAGTCATCATCACTGTAAAATGGAAGCAACTTTGATGTTTATCCACAGTAGAATGAATAAATAAATTATTGCATGCATTCACAAAATTGATACTGTTCAGCAGTAAGAATGGACAAAATACTTCCATTCACAACAATATTAATAAATCTCTCTCCCTCTTCCTCTCCAAACTATTGAGCAAAAGAAATCAGATACAAAAGAATACACATTGTATGGTCCCATTTATATAAAACAAGCAAAATTAGCCTATGCCATTAGAAATCAATTGGGTAGGTGGTTACCTTTGGGGAGGCATGAGGAACACTTTTGCGATGCTTTAAGTTCTAGTGTTCTATTTCTTGATCTGAGTAAATGTTACATTGTATGTTCTGCTTGTGATAATTCACCAAATTGTCTATAGGAAAAATACACCATGTTCTTCTTCACTCTTACATTACTACCCTATTCACAACATTTCTGACCCACATGTTGGGTTTTCCACACCAAGCAATTCTAATGCTGACTGGCTGGTGTTAAGAGCAGACCCCATCGGTTAAAGGCTTAGTGCCACAAGACTGTCCCCCACTTCAGACACCACCCACGAGTGGTGGGCCCCCAAGTTACCTATAACTTCTGTTTGACTTAACTACAAATCAGAGATTTACATAACCCTCTCTTCAATTCAATCATTTAATTCAATCATCAAGAGCTCACAGAATTAAGATAGTAAGTTTACCTGTTTATTATGTAATTAAGAATAGGATAAGGGATACAAATGAATAGCCAAATGAAACAATACATAGAGCGAGTTCTGGAAGTGTCCTGAATGCGGGGCATCTATTGCTGTGAACTTGGGGTGCACCACTCTCCCAGCATGGACATGTGTCTACCAACCAGGAATCTCCAAGTCTCATATTTTGGGGATTCTTATGAAAGCTTCAACACATAGGCGTGTTGGATTATGACCTTAATCTTCAGCCCTTCTTCCCCTTCTGCAGGATGGGGGTAAGGCCAAAAGTTCCAAGCTTCTAATTGTGGCATGGTCTCTCCATAGCCCACTAGAAGTTGCCTCATTAGAACAAAGACATTCTTATCACTCAGAAAATTCCAAGAGATTTAGGAGTTCTCATTTCTGGAACCAGAATCAAAGAACAAGTATTAAAATATAATATGCTCCTATTGCTTTCCTAGTGCTCTTATCACTTAGAAAATTGCATGGGTTTTAAGAGCTCTGTGCCAGGAACCAGGGGCAGAAACCAATACATATATTCTCTATCATTTCACAAGCTACAATGTGTATTTAATGAATTATATACTTTAGCATGTGAATGTTACAATTCAGTACAAAATTAATTTTTTAATCTTTCTTATTATTTACACCCTTTGAAATATTTAGTTTTTTTAAGCTAAATACAGGTATTAAAAGTGTCCCCAGAAGCAATTGGCCCTAGAAGAATGAAAGGAATAATGAGTGAAGATATAGTATTGGATGCAGTTGGAGACTGCCATTTTCATATATATGCCATTATACGGTCCCACTAAATCTCTTACAGTCTTATAATACATGATGCTCTCTCTTACCTCCATACACTGGTATTTAATGCAGTGTTTTCTGGGTGGAGAAATCTTACTTCATAAAAAGACTTAAGTATCATGTACTGTGAGAAGACTTCCCTGATCTTACTTTCATGATTGTACGTGCCTATATATATGAGGATATGAAATTCACATGTAAATTTAAAAATTTCAAGGATGTTTATGGTTCACAGTAAGTCAACAAGCACAACAAATAAAATTCTGTCTGTATGGGAGGTTCGTTTATGCAACTACTGCTAAATTTTCAAAGTTTTCAAAATGAAGTTTCACAGCTATTCAAATAGTTCAACTTATTCTAATAAGCTGCCAGACATAAGTTGACATTTGCATTCCAATGCACATTTTAAAAATTCAGTTGATGGTGTAATTCTGAATGACCCTGATCATCCCAAATTGGATGAGGTCCAGATGGTCACTCACATCTCATGGAATGTAACATGTACAGAAAATTCACTTGTCACACTAAATGGCAAAAAGATTCATCTCAATTATAAGTCAGACTTATCTAATATTTCAAATTAAATTTTTTTTTACCTCAGGGCATGTAAATTAATTCAAATTATGTCCACTAGAGATTTAATGTCCAAGACCCCATTTGAAAACATGTGAGAATAATTAACTGGGGTATCAAATATTTATTTGTATTTAAATGGATGTGTTTAATTATTGAAAGTATTTATGATATTTATTTTTAAATATGAATATTTGCCTTCAATTTTGTGATAAATCAGACTACTTTCTATTTCATGAAACTGTCTGGTATTTAATCAGCTACATGCATATCCATCTTGTTCTTCTCATTTAGAGTGTATTTACCCCATCCTACATAATTTCTTGCCCTCCAGTTTAAAGTCTCCATTCCAATATGTCAACATTTCAGTTGTGTGTATTCAAATCTCCCTATTTGAAGGGAATCTCTCTTGGTATGCATTTGGTGGAGAGAAATGCTCTGCTTCCATCATGATCCCAAAGAGAGTCAATGGTTTTATCCTGCACCCAGAAGCAGCTGGCCTTAGAAAAATAGAAGAATGATTGACAAATTAGTTATGGTTCCTGCCAGCTTAGAGACAATGCCATGAGAGATTGTTATGCAAAGCTGTTGGATGTGATAAATGCTCTGAACCAGCAAACAATACACAGGGTAGTTACTTTCATGTCAGAACACACGCATTTGGAAAAATAACGATCCACTCACAAAATGTCTGCTTTCCATTCCCGCAACTCTGGATTTCTGGGCTGTTGGGTTAAATGCCCAGAGAAGAATTTGCTTCTCATATTGGATGCCATTGTTCCTCAGAATTTAAATAAAATAATTTTGCAGGTGGATTTCCTCAGGAAGTAGATTCTGAAATGGAGATTAGCATACATATTTTTCAGGGAGTGCTCTAGAGATCTACACCTGTGAAAAAGGAGAGCTGTGGAAGCAAGACTTGGTGAAGGGTGAACTCAAGTTGTGCTGTGAGCTCAAGAAATTTCAGTGGATCTTATGGGTAGCTAAGATGGATAGTCCTTTAGAATTATCTGAAATTGTGTAAGAAGACTAGGTCTTTACACCCCTGAGTCTAACAGTCTATGGATGCAAGTAACCCCAAAGAAGAGTGTGGACTTCAGTGAGATGGCTCTACACAACTGAGACAATCCTCAAAAGGGGATGACAGCTGAAGCTGTCTGCCAGCAGCCCTTTTAGCAGTTGGAGTACTAGGATTTATATAACAGAAGGGGAATCAGGGAGTGGAGCTGTGCATCAGAGTCCACCACAGACAGTCTGCTTCCCAGTAGCTCATGCTATTGGTCAAACAGTGAAAGGTAAATTTAGGGTGTTGAATAGGATATGAATTAACACTTTAAATATGGCTAACTATTGCTATTTCACCAAGGAGAAGAAGGGTGGGCTGATGGCACTGAGAAAGTTCCTGAGGTACTTCCTTCTGTTACCCTGGCCAGGGGGAAATATTAATGGAAGATAACCAGTTACACAAAACTGGCAAGTCTAACAAGGATCAAGATCCCTCCAGAATAAACTTCAGGTCATTGAACCACATAAAGGGCTCTGAGCAGTAGAGGCGCTGGCTGAAAACAAAAGCAATATAAATCATATGGGTTATAAACACAATTTATACTCATAACCCCTTCTTGTAAGCAGACTACAGAGGTTAGTTACAGAGGTAAAGCTCCTCTTAAACAAAATTAAAGCTCCTATCAATATTTTCTTTCTTGTCATGTCATGCATAATTTATATATTTTAACAATTTATATTTTTTCTATCCTTTTTTCCTACTATTGTATGTTAGCAATGGCAATATTAGGTAATATTACTTAATTAGGTAATATTAGGCAGCCCTCTACTGCCTAATATGATAATCACTAGCTACATGTGGCTATTAAAATTAAATTAAATAAAAATTGAACTTCTACACCATACTAACATTTTCTCAATAGCCACATGTAACTGGTGACCACCACACTGAATGATACAGATATAGAATATTTCCATCATCACAGAAAGTTCTAGAAACCAATGGCTCTTAGAATCAACTGGAGGGTTTGTTAAAATTCATATTGCTAAACACTGTGGCCAAGGGGGCTAATTTAATAGATGTGGGTTATGGTTCAAGAATTTGCATTTCTAACAAGTTCCCAGGTGATGATAATGCTCTTGGTCCATGATGAATAGTGATATAAGCTCTTCCTCGGACATTGCCGAAGTGGGATTGTGACAAATCTGGAGATAGGAGAATTTAATTTAAATGGAGGGAATAGGAGAGATTCTGGTCTTGGGGTAGGATAAGTACAATTTTAGACAATACAAATATTAGTTATATTAGTCAAGAGCTTTTTATTTTGGAAAAAAATCATAAGGATAAAGGTGTACATAGATGTTGGGCAAGCTACCAAAAATGGTTAAATGCATACTTATCACTTTTCCTGCTCAGAACCCAATCCTTTTTCCTATTTCAGGGGAATCCTTATTGTGTGAGTCTTATTGAAATTCAGAGCCTTATTCTCATTAAGGAAGCCAAATGGAACCCTACCCCCTGAACCTGGAACGGGAATGATATGTTGTCTCAGCAAACTAGATGTACTTGGTCTGGGACTTTGAACCTTGTAGAAGTGATTCAAGAGCATGAGACAGTCACAATTTGTTTGATGTGGTGCAGTCTATGAATGGCTATGCCAGGACTGGATTCCATCATGGAGACAATGCCCACAGCAACGGTTGTGGCAAAAAGAAATAGTGACATGATAGAATGTTGGCCAGATTTTTGCTGCTGCAAAATTTTAGGCAGCATCTTGTTTCCTGACAGTTTGCCAAGACTGTTCTCCCATTTTTTTCCACCTCTCTTGATATCCCCTCTACACACACTCAATAATTCTCCATTTTTATTAAGTTAGCCCGAGTTAGATTCTGAAGTTTGCAACCAAAACTGGTTTGCTCTTCCTTGTCTAGGAAGATTTTTCCAACATGGAGCTAGCCAATCATTCTCTTGGTTCTCAAAGAGATTAATTCCAGCTGGATGTATGTCAAAGAGCTATTTCCACAAGTGTATAGAACTTTATTGAATGCCTTATACTTTTATTGGAGCCTATTCCTCCTCTTAGACCTTAAGTTCCTTACAGATCAGAACTATCATTTTCATCTTTGTATTCCCTACAATTGACTAGTAAAACATTTAAACATGAATTATTTCCAAAAAAAAGAGGGGCATCTTGCCTTTGCAGTCAGCTTAAATGTCATCCCGTTTGTGAGCCCTTTCTTCATCATCTGTACCCAGTCCAGCCTCAGTCAAATGTTTTTCAATAACCTGATTTATTTTCCTTATTACACTTATCATTTTATAAAATTATATTGTTAATTTATTTGCCTCTATCCTCCCTTGATTATAAGCTCAATGAGAGCAACAACCTTTACTGTAGATCAGCCTGGACACACACACATTAAATACCTCACTTTCAACAAAATTTTATCCACACAAATTTGAGTTTGACTAAAATTACCAAATAGTGAGTCATAGGAACGTTCCCTTCCTTCAAACTACAGCCATCTACAATGTCTTTGGCAAATATCTCCCTCTTCCCCCACCCTTCTTCTCCCCCCTAAGAGCCATGACAAAGTTCCCTTTTTGTTTAATCCACAACACTTAGAAATCATCATTTGAAGCTTGAGCAGACTTTAGAATCCAATTCTTTACCTTTATCCACCAAAGTATTTTCTTCCAAAATAGCTCTTTCTAGAAGGAATCAAATATAGTTTTCCCTAGCTTGTTGTGTTAATGTCCACAATCTTCTTCATCTAGATTGCTTCTGTTACAAATTCAAGATTAGCGGAGTCAGAGTGTGCGTGTGTAGACACGTGCCTGTGGGTGAACTTCGAGGCAAAGACATTTCCAACTGCTTAGCTTCTTTCCCTGGAGACAATACAGTGAGTACATGACTCCAATCCTGGCTATAGCACCAACCAGTAAACAAAGCACCAGGACCCCTGGACTTGTGTTCTCTTGCTTATGAAACTAATGAAGTCTATCAGTCGTTTGTACGTATAAATTGGCAAATACAGAGAAGGAAGGTGACAGATGACTTTTGTTTTTAATTAACAATAGGGGATTCACAGTTTAAAACTTTATTAGGTTTAGCCTTTGCAGACTTGAGCCCTAAGATGGAGGCTTAGTGACCTGTCTTCAGATATGCTTACCTTAAGTGTCAAACTGATTGTAGTCAACAAATCTGACAGAGGTGATAACAGGAGGATTAGCACAGAGTTTGAGAGAAACAGCACAAATCCTAACAGACTGCATTTCAACTGGACTGATAAACTGTCATCTTACAGAGCACCGAGCACTGCCTTCCTTCAGGCAAAGAGAATTTGAGCCTGTGAGCATGGTGTTAATGCAGCAACCAGGGAAAGGAAAAAAAATGGCAAAGGATCTGTAGCCGAGTGGAGTTTCAAAGCCCTGCCAGAGTAGAACAAAACCCAGCCTTGCAGAAATAGAGAGAAAAAGAGATTTGAAAGGGTGTCTCTCACAGGGCTGACATCTGACATCACCCTACAAGGCTCGGGCTTCCAAGCCCGGCATGGCGTCTCAGTCAGAGACCTCCATCCTCTGTCACTGTTGTCCCAGTTACACACAAACTCTCCACTTTCGACTTTGTGTGCTTTTGCCATTTTCGGTACACTCCACCCTCGTACCCCTCCGGTCTCTTTTCCTTAACGAATACAGTCCCCCACCTCTACCACCACACCCACATTCTCACCCAGAAAAAGCACAAACAGACCAAAGGAAAGCTGTCTTATGGACTGTTGATTGAACAAAGCACACATAAGCAGCGACAGGAAGGTTGAGAAAAATACACTCAGGTTTCACAACCGGCCTCTGCTGCGTGGTCCTCGTACACGCCGAACCCTAGGATGAGAGTCTTACATTTTCCCTTGCTTTGCGGAAAGTGAGCTTTTCCTCACTAACCTTATCACAACCTTCTCCTGCCTTATTTTAACTTGTTTATTTTAAACCATTTCTGTGAAGTGTATGACTGAACTACCTATGCTAATATTCTAGTGACTGGTGACTTCTTACACAGATTCAATGCCAGGCAAAGGAAGAAGCCCGTATGCGTCTGACTGTGAATCCAGCATCACACCTCAGGGATGTTGATGGGCTTCTGTGTGACAGAAAGAACAAATGCAAATCCAATCAAAATAACTACATGTTTATGAACAGAAAAAGTTTGAGACAGAAATAGACACATTTGAGGGCTTAAGGCTTTAAGGAGGAGAGAGCAGAGTTACAGAAGTTACAGAAAACCTTAAACCAGCTTCAGAATATAGCTTATTTTGGGTTCTTTAACATTTTTCAGGATGCTGACACATCTTGTCAGAAAGACGCTAACAGACTCAGAAGCCCCAGACATGACCATATAATGTAGGAAAAGAGCTCACCCAAGCCCAGAGGTAGGCATGGTCCCTAGGTGACCTTGGGGAGTACCGTTTAGAGGTTATAACAGATGAGGGACTGGGGTTCGATTTGGCTGGAAGACAGATGTAGATGTGAAGGGATGAGAAAATACTGTTGGAGCCAGACAGCTAATGTACCCCCCTAACTATCTACACTTGATAGAGATGATAGATAGATGACGATAGACAGATAGATGATAGATAGATATAGATAACTGATAGATAGAGAGACAGTCAAAGGCTTGAAGTTTATATTTAATTTGATGGCCCCAGATGGTGAGAAGCAATAACGCTCCACATACTCCAGTCTCTCCAATACTCCACAGCAATCTTCGGCCACAGGCTGCTGTTTTATGAAACCTCCTCTCCCCTGACTTCTATTTCATTCAAGATTGTCCTTAATGTCTACCATTTCTGCGCTGCACCTGCACAGAAATGTGAGCTGTGATGAGGAGAATCTCTATTTTCTCAGGGCACTCCTCCCATTCTATTTTTTTAAATCTCTAATTAACAAAGCAAATCCCCTTTCCAACCGAGATGCCACCAAAACATAAGCTTTTGGATGAACAGGGTAGGGGACAAAATTCTGCCAGCAAGCTGTACCAAGAACCGTGAAGAGTCTGAGACTTTATCCTACTTAAAATCTTAACAAGTTGGTTTGCTCGTTTCATGCTTGCCGGCAGCAGCACAAGGTTCCCGGGTCGGGGATTGGAGATGTGACTGCTCATGGCACAGCCAGCAGCGGGAGAATTGACATATTTGCATCAGTCCTTTTTGCCCTCAAGTGCCACGGGGGCAAAGTGCATGGGCCCAGATGACACCTGCATACTCCGTGGGTTGCCTTTATTATAATGGACGGTTAGCATGCCTGCCCTTTGCTCCGGAGGGAGCTATCCCTGTCTTCTAAGGCTCCTTCCTGTAGAGATATCCTTGAAAAGATAGCTTACAGTAAAAGATACTCTGTGTCTCTACATGCAAGAAACACCTGAGACTCCATGGATAATCACCTCCCAAGAGATTCCCTGCTTCTGTTTCTCACTACCTTCATTATGCCCCCTGCCCCGTCCTTACTGTCCGATGCATTATGCTCCCACCGTGCCCACCTTCTCCTCCCCACTGACCACTCGGCACTGTACCCGCTTGCTTGGTTATGTGCTTCTCCAACTTGACTATAAACTTCTCATGAGAGGGGCGCCTGGGTGGCTCAGTCGTTAAGCGTCTGCCTTCGGCCCAGGTCAGATCCCAGGGTCCTGGGATCGAGCCCCGCATCGGGCTCCCTGCTCCGCGGGAAGCCTGCTTCTCCCGCTACCATTCCCTCTGCTTGTGTTCCCTCTCTGGCTGTGTTTCTCACTGTCAAATAAATAAAATCTTTAAAAAAAAAAACAAACAAACAAAACTTCTCATGAGACTATTACTCATCTTGATATCACCAGTTCAGCACACTGTTTGACCCTTGGGGGAACTCAATGAATGTTAAAATAAACAACCTTTAGATAGTTCCTTGAGGGCAGGGACTGCATCCTATTCAACTTTGTATCACAAGCTATAGCCCCTAAAAGAGCTTCTTTTGTACAGCAGGCATTATCATTGCAATAAAATTAAGTAATTAGTGCTTTATTTCCCAAGCAGACTAAGTCCAACATTCTCGACCAGGAGTCTCAAGCTGAATAGTAAACTAGATTTCTTCAATCATAGTTGCATATTGCGGCAACGTCATTTTAAAAAGCAAAGTATTTTAGATATTGTTGTTTTCCTCATTTTAAAATCAAGCATATTTCCCATACTTTATAGTTTTTACCATAGATCGTTTTTCATAGTGTCTCAAGTTTTTTTTTTCCTTTTATTACAAACTTGCTTTATATAAAACTCACAGGGGTAGTCTTCACTTTAGCAACAAAATACATTCACACATTTTTTTCTTGAAACACATACTTTTATTTTCCCACTTTGGATAGAGAAAAGACTCTATCCATTGTTCCAGCTGCCTTTTAACCCTGCTCTAACAAAACCAGCGGTATGGGACAGTTGCAGGCAATGCTCCTTGGCCTCAGAGATTGGAATTTCCAGGGAGGGTTAAGAACACAGAAAGCCTACGCCCGCCCTCCCTCCCTCCCTTCTCACTCCAGCCCAGTGCTGTCAGGTCTACTGATATTGTATGAGTGTCTGAGATCTGGAGGTTTGTATGAAAGCTCCTAATTTCATTTGCTGGCCACTATTCAAGGAACATATCCATGCAATGTATAGACTTCTCGGACCATCCTGTCCCTGGGCCCTCAGTTGGCTGCCTCTGAAACTGCCTGTAAGGGACAACAGAAAGGTAGCTGATGGGGGTTAAAGGCCGAACTGGGAAAGTGAAGACAGACGGCACACCTACATTGTGTGCAAATGGCAGAGAAAGCATCTTATGCTGCATATGATACATGGAGAATAGTCAACAATTAGACAGGGATTCTTCCCTAAAGAAGCTTCTAGTGGATGGGTAACCTATCAAGTGAAAGCCAAGGGGCACTTTTGGTGTTTTATTTACTCAGTATTCTAGGGTCCTAGACAGAGTCTTCTAATTGTCTTTCGTGGACACATCTTTTGTATAAGGCTTTCTAAGTCTTTCAGAGAATGTTTTATGAAAAGGACTTACCCTGCTTTCTATTTCATCCTGTTACAAACTGACGAAGCAGCCATCTGGCAGGTACATACCTAGCCACACCCCACAAACATGTGCATGCCCTGGGGTCTGATCACTCCGGGGTAAAGAAAATACTGACCCTCTGGGGGCTGATGCCCTGGAAGTACTAAGAGCTCAAAGGCCCTGACTCAGGGCAAGTGAAGGTTAGCAGAGAAACACCACAAGAGGGACATTTGGGGACGCTTCTCAGAGTAGTGCTTCAGCTCTGTGCACCAAGGTCAGGTGAAGGTCCTCCACGTGTATGTGTGTGGCTGCTGGTAAAGAAAGGAGCCTGCAAAATCAAACCAATCTGGTGCAAATTCTGTTGCTTTGGGCCCCATGACTTCATCTCCCTAAGTTTTAGTTCCCTCCTCTATACAATAGAAATAACAATAACAGCAGGTACTCCATAAAATTCTGGATACAACATAACCCTAAAATTCCTAGAATAGAATGTAAGGCAGAGAAGAAATGGAGATGTGTGGACAGACAGCAGTGCCTTGTAGCCTGGAGAAGCAAGGGAGAGGCAGAGCCACATTGTGCCATCTGACAGGAAGCCCAGGTAGAATCATGGTCTGGTCCAGGGGAGGATGGAGACAGGAGTAAGCACACACAGAGAGGACGCAATGGCTTGATGGTTTACTGCATGAACTTGGCCATTCCCTAGACTCTGGTGGGAAAAGAAGAATTGAATCCTTTTTTATTTTCACTGACCCACACTCTTGGCATGAAACTTGCTGAAATCCCCAAAAAAGATATAGAAGAATTGCAACCTGAAATTACCACCAGGAATTGATACAACAGGAATTGTGACTGGGATCCTTGATTTCTCAGAGGCAGGAAAGAAAACATGGTCTTTAGACTACTTTGGCTTCTCAGACTTGGTTTTATTTTAAGAGATTTCAGAAAACAAACTCTTAGATAAAAATAAGGAGAGTCTTAGGTTCTGACTCTGGCTTTGCAACTAAATCACTTGAATAGGACAATTGATCACTCTGTCCTTCGTGATTACCATGTGGAAAATGGGAATTAATAAAAACTGCATCTGCTTTCACAGCGAGAATGACGTATAGGCGAGGATGGCTCATGAAGCATTTAGCATCTGGAATAAAATGTGTAGTAGGAATTCTAGGTTGCATCATTCATTAATAATATATGATTGATTTTATAGAAGATGAGCCCCCCTTATTTTGGATACAAAATAGATTGTTGCCTCTATTCTCCAGAAGGAAACCATAATGCATTTTCTTTTGAAAATGTTTGAGAAAATTGGCAAAGAGAATTAAGGAGTGTTACTAAAATTTTTATTACTGTGGGTATTGGCCAGTCCAGAAATAAAAATCTCATTACATTAATGTTAATGGTGGGAAATGAACCATTTCACTTACATTTTCAAAAGCTGGTAATACACTATTTTCTTAAGACTCTCAAAGCCATGTTTCATTGCATACCTATGGGAAGAGCAGCATCAAGGTTATCCATGATTGATGTTAAATAATTCACTATGAATATATATATTGCCTTCAGGAAAAGAGCATGAAATTTAGAATATATAAATATTAAACAAAAGTAAATCCTTCAGAACCTTTCTACCATTGAGGAGCAAAGCAAGAAGACTCAAAATCATCTCCAAAATAATAATTAAAGGGAGGAAAGATTTTTAATACTCTAAACTCTGAATTTATTTTTAATGTGTGTACAGAATTTCCATTTTTAAAATACCAAATGCTTTGATCACTTTAAAAATCAATTTACACCATCCCATTATTTCAATGATTGAAGTTATTTTGGACATGGAATATATGGTAGATAATCTGGGTTGAATATTTTCAATTGGAAGCATTCTGAAGTCCTCTCACACTAAAATCAAATGATATACTGTATGTAATAAATTTATTGGTGGGTTTTGGATTCTCAGGAAATAAAAAGAAATTTCTGAAGATTTCCTCTCTTCCTGAAAAAAAAAAAAAAAAAAAATACTAGCAAGCGGAATCCAGAACTTGAAACAATGAACACAAAAGAGATTGGAAAGACTGAATTGTCCTGAGTCAAGTATTCAGAGTGTCACTGTGATTCAGAAATTCTGATGTGTCCTAAGCAGGATGAACCAAAAATAAATCTGTGGCAAGAAAGATTATATTAAAACTATAGAACACGAGGGGCACCTGGGTGACTCAGTCAGTTAAGTGTCTGCCTTTCGGCACAGGTCATGATCTCAGGGCCCTGTCAGGTTCCCTGCTCAGCAAGGAGCCTGCTTCTCCCTCTCCCTCTGCCCCTACCCCCACTCATGTTCTCTCTCTCAAATAAATAAATAAATAAATAAATAAATAAATAAATAAATAAAATCTTTTAAAAATCTATTAGCTTGAGCAATTACAGCTGAAAGGTAATGGGATCATATATTTCATTTTCTTTGATCACCTTGCTCTCAGGACTGCCTGTAGGCCCAAATCATTGATGAAGTCTTGCTACAGAACCTCATTAGATGCCCTAGGAAGCCATGAGCAGCAGATTTGGGCAAACTGACCAGATCATCAGGGATACTTTCTGGGTCCTCCTAAAACACATATGCTGTGGGGAGTCTGCTGAGATTCTACTTTCTGAATGTGAGCACTTCAGAAAATTGGTGGTGAATTCTTTAGGGGGTTACTCCGGAGAACCATGCCCACTGTGGTTCAGTAGGCGGCTGGAATCACTGACGGAACTTCCTCTGAGGTCCCAGTGCTTCCATATTTCCTTACAGTAGCCACCTGAGATTTTCTTTCCCAGTTTTTGCAGTGGTTGTGTAAACCTCTAATACTCGCTTTTTCTTTTTTTTTTTTTTTTT
>CM053608.1:16119094-16150314 GCA_028646535.1 Procyon lotor
GATGTGCTTAAAATGGCACTTTTCCCCCCTGAACTATGATTAAAACAATCACCTACTTTATAAAAGCATTTTAAGATTGTATCAAAAAGGCATTTCAATTCTATGTTTATAAGAGCTACATAAGATAAAGAGATTTCATGGAATAGCAAGTAAAAAAACAAAAGAATGTTTAATGCAAGATGGAATTTCAGCCAAACAGCATTAAATAACACACCCACAAAAAGACATAATAATATTAGCACTACAATTCAAATAAAGACCTAATACTTTTGCATATTTATGCACCAAGTAACAAAGCAGCAAGATTTGTGAATAAAAATATCAGGTGTCATAAGGAAGAATTAATAAAAACAGACTAATTGCAACAAACTTAATTATTTCTCTTGGTCTGTGATTAAGAAGTAGAAAAACAATAAGCATAAAAGTTCCAGTAACGTATTTCATAAGTCATGTCAGATTGATAATTATGAATTCTACACTGAGAAAATTAAGAGTATATACATTTTCTCTTTAGGAAACCATAGAACACTCAAAAAACAATCAATAGCAAAACTGGTAAAACAACTACTGCCAGAAAAAAAATGTAGCACAAATAATTTTACAGAAAAATTTTAATAAATACAGAAAGAGAAGATATTTGCAATGCTCGCAATATTCTTTCTAAACATATACTCAAGGAGAAAAATTTCAAATGCTTTTGCTAAATGTGACTCTAATATTGAATTCAAAACCCAAAAAGTTTTCCATTAAAAAGAAAAGTTCATCAATATAAAATTTGTAAATAAAACATTAGCAAACATCTGGTGGGATATTAAGAGAATACACATCTTGAGGTTATTTTACACACAAGGATAGCTTAACATTAGTAAATCTGTTAATATAAGTTCACCATATTAATGGCTCTAAAAATTCCTATGATTATTTCCACAGATACTGAAATTTTATTTGACCGGTGTCTTCAATTCTCTTTCTCTTCAATTTGTTATACAGATATTCAATTCAAGAATAGATGGACATTTTCCTCCACATAATGAAATATATCTATCTGATATACCAAATCATTACCATGCTTAATTCGAAATACAAGAACCACTTAAGTCAGAAACAAAATAAGCTTGCCTAATTTTATTACTGTTATTTGGCTTTTTTTTTTTAAAGACTTTATTTATTTGACAGAGAGAAACACAGCGAGAGAGGGAACACAAGCAGAGGGAATGTTAGTGGGAGAAGCAGGCTTCCTGCTGAGCAGGAAGCCCCATGTGGGGCTCGATCCCAGGACCCTGGGATCATGACCTGAGCCGAAGGCAGACGCTTAACGACTGAGCCACCCAGGCGCCCCGTTATTTGGCATTTTATGGGTAGCACTAACCAATGTAATCAGATAGAAGAAATTGAATGGATAAAAATTGGAAAGGAGGAGGTAAAATTACTTCATCACATACAGATCTTTTTTTTTTTTTTTTTTGACAGAGAGAGAGAAAGATCACAAGTAGACAGAGAGGCAGGCAGAGAGAGGGGGAAGCAGGCTCCCTGCCGAGCAGACAGCCTGATGCAGGGCTTGATCCCAGGACCCTGAGATCATGACCTCAGCCGAAGGCAGAGGCTTTAACCCACTGAGCCACCCAGGTGCCTCCACATACAGATCTTAACTGAAAAAAATCAAGAAAACCAATTAGAAAAATTAATAATAAAATTCAGTGAGATCTCAAGGTACACAGTAATATATAGAAGTGTATGACAAGATGTATAAACAATATCAATTTGAAAAAAAAATGGGAAAAAGACCCCATTTATAATGGCATTAAAAAAGAAAAATTCCAGGAATAAACTTTAAAAAGTGTACAATTCCCACGTGAGTAAGATTTAACAACATTCTTGAGAAACACCAATGATGTCTTGAACAAAAGGAAACACTGTGTTCTCAGCCAGCAACACTCAGCATCAGAAGTATGTTATCTTTCCCAAATTATGAAGGTTATAATCTCTCAACATATAAACAAAGGGTGGGAGATGGGCTTCACATATACATAAGTTGACTCTACATTTATATGGGAAAAAAATTCATATACACGTAGCCAGAAAAACTCTAAAGGAACAATAGGAACTACCATATATTCATATATACTATAATGCCTCAATAATGAACAAGGTGGTCTTGCCGCATAAAACAGAGATAAAGTCATGGTGTAGAAGATAGAGTCCTGAAACAGATCTAAATATATATGAGAATGTAGTATGTGATAAAGGTGGCATTTTCAAATTGTGTGGAAATGATGAACCAGTTAACAAATAAATAAAATGAAATAAATATATAGGCTTCCAAAAGATAACATAATGCAGTTGGACCCGCACCTCACACTACTCACTAGAAAAAATTTCAAATAGATCAAAGATTTATATATTTAAAAAATTAAAATCATGGGCACCTGGGTGGCTCAGTGGGTTAAGCCTCTGCCTTCTGCTCAGGTCATGATCTCAGGGTCCTGGGATCGAGGCCCACATTGGGCTCTCTGCTCAGCGGGGATCCTGCTTCCCCCTCTCTCTCTGCTTGCCTCTCTGTCTACTTGTGATCTCTCTCTCTGTGTCAAATTAATAAAAAAATCTTTTTAGAAAAATTAAAATCATAAAAATATTAGAACAAGAGAGATTCCTTTCCAAAGGATGGCTTAGGCATCAAAAATCTATGAATTATAAAAGATGAGCTTGACATATTTAACCACATAAAATAAATCATTTGTACATGGCAAAAAAAAGGAAAGAACTTGAAAACAAAGTCAAAATGAATGACAAACTGGAAAACCATTTGTAACTCATGGTGTAGGACGAATATAACACTTACAGCACCTGTTATAGGTCAGAAAAGGACCAACACTGCAATAAAAAAATAAGTAAAAGTTATGAACAGACAGTTCACAGATGCCCCTAAAACTCATAAAATGTTCTTAATGTTAATCACAAGAGAAATGTAATTTCAAACTCCATTTTCACCAAGCAGTTTGATAAACATCTACAAGCGGGATAATGTTTTCCCCTTTGAGTCTATGACTCCTCATACGTGGCTCTTTGGGAGTTCAAATTTGTCCAATCTTCTTTAGAGGGCAATCTGGCCCCATGTTTCAAAATTACAAATACATGGACACTTGGAGCCAGGAATTGCACTTCTATAAATCTATCCTACAGATATATTTTCACATGTGAAATGATACCCAAGCTTGGTACTTGTAATAAAAATATTGGAAACAACCCAGTGTAGACCAGTAGAACACTGGTTCCGAAGGGACATAACGCAGAAGGAAGAACAATAAGGAAGTACTCTATGGATCACTATAGAAAGCTCTCCAAGATGTAATGTGAAAAGGAAAAAAAAGCAAGACAAGAACTAAGTGTATGATTTGAAGCTTCTGAGTAAAAAGAAAAAAATTAAAAACCTATATTTAAAATTCTATGTCAAAAGCATAACAAAAGTTATGTACCTGGTGGTACATAACATTTTCCAAGAGACATATCTAAGAATACAAAGAAACAAATATAATGATATATAGATATCAGGTGAATACTAACCAAAGAGACCTTAGATAAACAGACTTTAAGACAAAAAATATTAAGATGCCATTGGGGATGAAGAGAATCACTGCCTATAGAGAAAATGATCAACTGATCAGAATATAAATGTTCTAAACCTAGGTACACATGAATTATCCTCACAATATAGAAAGAGAGATTTGAAAATGTTTATCAACATAGTGGGAGATTTCAAAACAATCTTCTATCCCTAATAAGTAAAATTAGTAAAAATATAAGCAATTTGGACAGCCTGATTTAATGTTGTAGATATATAGGTCAGCATCCAATTGCTACTGCCTTCCTAAGTGAAATGGAACAGATGAAGGAAAGTTCTAATAATTCCACTAAACAGACCTCAGTAATTTCAAAGAAATTTCCTTTAAAGTAGTCAATACAATACAATTTTAAAGTATTCAATATGATACAATTAAGTTAGAAGTCAAAAACAAAAAGAAATAAAATCTCCATATATATGCAAATTTAAAACAATTCCAAAAAATTCTTAATACAAAAAAATCTTAAAATGGGAAAGGCTTAGCACTGAATGAGCTTGTCTATTAATTTTGAATGCAAGACAAAATTATTTCAAGTTAATAAGAACATCAGAATTTCTTCTTTGTGCCATGAAAAATATAAGTTATGTTATGATCTTAAATATTATAACAAATGATTGAACAATGACCCATGTAGCTTAGGAAATCTGGAGCATCGAAATAATTTGATTTTAGTTACATGTATCAGTTATCTTAGAAAATAGACAACTAGTGAAAGTCAAGGCTGTAGAATTTTAGTACTTCACAGGGATTTTAAAGAACAAATTTAACTCTATATTACAGATAAATTAAAGTTGGGAGAAGTGTCTCCTAAAGTCTTCTAGCTAGTTGATGTCAGAGCTAGGATCCTAACCAAAGTGACAGCAGAATGTCGTGGATTCAGGCAAACGTGGGTTCAAGTATTGTCTCCACAACTAAGCCTCAGTTTTCACATCAGAAAAAAAAAAAAGAGGTTAGTTGGTTAATCATACTTACCTCTAAGTTTTTTGGAATTTGTAAAAGCATGTGAAGTTTACACATGTGAGGATATCACCTATGAGTAAAGAACGTTCATTGTTTACCAGATAATACTCTCTCTATTAAACATTAGGTCTGAGAAACTTGCTTTTACAATTTAAACGTAACATGATATTGCACTCAACTATTTCCTAAAGACATCCATATAATTTTTTCTGTAAGAGCTACCTTGAAGATAGGCTAGAAAGTTTCTGACACCCATTTGTGAACATGAATGGAGCATATTCTAACATATTCTAGGGCAGTGACTTAGAGTTTCAGTCAACAATGAACTCTGCCATTAGCACAGTGCCTCCGGGCTTTCAGTCTGCACCCAAACCACCCACGGAAATCCTGACCAACAGATTCCACATTCCCGAGGGAAGCCCCAGGCCTGTATATTTGAAAAGCTCAGTTTAGATTCTGATGGGTACCAAAGGTTACGAACTAAGCCCTAAGATTCCTTCTTTCAAACTCACAGCTCTGATGACATACATCATTCTCTATGCGCAAACACCTTCAACGGCTCCCTACTGCCCCAGGAATAAGGGACTAACTGCTGAGGGTGTCATCTGCTCCCCACAATGTCATCCAAAAATCTGTGTTGCCCCATCTCATATCGCATAGTCTCTGACATAAACCCAAGGCTACAAACTGAACATACTCTAATCTTTTCAAGTGCCTGTCTGTGTATCAGCTGCATGAGATCACCTCAAGAGCTCGGGGAAATGGCAGGTTCCTGCCATTGCTGCCACCCTTCCACAATCCCATAGGTAGGGAACCTGCCATTTTAGTGAGCAACTGAGGTGGGCCTGAGAAGGTCTTATCACTCCTCACACTGATTTTGGAACTGCTGCTTCCTCTCCACGTGTGCCTTGTCCTACCTAGCAACTCTTGGGGCTCAGCTCAGATTCACCACTTTCCATCAGTTCTTGACTCCCCCTCTAAGTAAACTTCTTTTACACAGGCCCCCATATTTAGTATCTTTTGTCTTTTATTTGGTGGCTTTTATACTCTCCCCGCTAATAGACTCCTGAGGACAGAATCTGTGTCTTTCTCACTTTTATATTCTCCATAATGTTTAATACAGTGACATCTTTGAGTTAAGGAATCAATTAATATCTTTGGAATTGAACTGGATACAAAAAATGGGATGGATCCTGGGCTGGTGGGGAGAGCAACAGGGCTACGATGGATGGCGGGAAGGGGCACAAAGGAAGTCAGATTCTCAGAGGGCGGGGTGGGGCAGGAGATTTGGCAGGACTAGGATTTCCCTCAAAACTTTGGATCTGAGGTCCAGGAAACCAGGAAACACACGCCTATATAATAGAGAAAATACCTTCCCTATGTAATTAGTCTGCATAAAAGGAGAGAAACCTAGGGTGGTTTGGTCATCCGCCAAACCGGATATCTCTAATTATCTCTAGGGCGATGGGGACTTTTATTTTTCTAGCTATGATTTTTTTTCTAAGTTTTCTCCAACAGACAACATTCTGTTTTTACAATTACGTAAGAAGTGTTTTTTAAAAATAATCGTCTGACATCTTTCCATTTTTCTCCCCCAGAATTACTCTATAATTTGGGGAAGGACTACCTGAAGCTCCATCAGGCCATTTTAGCATTAAGTTGGTCAACATTCATGGAACAACATCTGTTGCCAGAACCTTTCTTAGAACCTGATAATATGGAGATGGATGACACATGGTCCACATTCTCACAGGACTAACAAGCTGCTGGGGGAGCAGACATGTGGACAGAGAGGTTCAATATAATGTAATAAATGCAGTGATAGAAACGCACGGGGTCCTGGGAACCACATGCCTAGACCACCTAACCCCAACCCCACTGGCAGAGAAGGCTTCTTGGATGTGTAAAAACCTGAGTGGTTCTGAGGACAATCAGTCCGTCAGCCCTAGAAGTAAAGGTAGGAATTCCTGGTGAAGGAAAGAACATAAGGGATTAAGGCAGGAAGCAATATTCAGCTCCGGGAATGCTTCTATTCATGAGAGGTAAATAAATGATGCAGAAGCCAGCAGGTGTCAGCCATGGACACCCTTATCAGACAGAAGGAGGAGCTTGAAAGAACTTTCAAAAATCTCATTTGCTATTTTCCTATTTGCAGTGGTTTGGTCTTTAAAACAACACAGAATATTTATACCACAGAGTCCCTGGACAAAGTTTTGGTTATATGGTGGAAAAACGAGAGGGCAGCTCAAAGTTGTTTCTGAATCTTTTTTTCCCCCAAATACTTTTATCTTATTTTCTCAGTGTTACAAGATTAATTGTTCATGCACCACATCCAGTGCTCCATGCAATACATGCCCTCCCCAATACCCAGTTGTTTCTGAATCTGATTGGTAATCAGAATCACCTGTGAGCTCTTGACGAAACATCGATTTGATGCCTACCTCCAAATAGGATTTTAAAACTCTCAGTTCTAATAAGAATTCTGTTCGGGAACTACTATTCTGGGTGTGCCATTATTCTCAACTCCTGCGATTAGTGTCACCTGGAGAACTTCTTAACTCTACAGATGTCCACGCAGTCCCATCCCTAAGAGTTCTGGCTCCTGATCTGAGGCAAGGTGCAGGCATCTGCATTTAACAGAAATTCCTGGGTGACACTGGTGTACGATCGGGGCTGAGGACTTCTGCTGAGTCTACACTCTGTTGTTGAACCAAATAAGATAAACCGGAAGAAGGGAAGGGAGAAGAGAAGACCATATAGGACGGTGGTGGGCAGAATGCCATACGGTTAAGAACTCAGCTTTGGAATTGGACACACAGGGTTTGAATTCTGCCCGTTATAAAGATTTCATCGGGCTCCTTAAACTTTCTGAGCCAGTTTCCTTAACTGTAAATAAGGTTGATAATGTGGTTGGAATGTTAACCGCAGGTAAAATTCTTAGCATCACACATGTTAAATATTAGCTATCAATATTAAGACAGCATTTTAAGTAGGAAGAAGTGTTATGTATTGCCGAAAGGTGAAATGAGGTTCGCCTAAATGTTTCCAAAGAAATTAGCAAGGTGAAAGTCACGGTAATCTCAGTGAGAACAGTTCAGGTACAATGGTAGGGAGGAAGTCCAGATTTTGTCCTGAGCTCTAGTTCTATAGTCTTTTATAAAATGATCTCCTGAAAACTGCAAACTACAATGAGGTAACTTCACTGTCTGATAAAGCCCTTCAAAGAACTTTAATATTAGGTTCTCATTTTTATTAAGAACCAAGAAATGAACTGATTATATAAGAACATTGAACACTGTGCCCTCCATGTTCAAAAAGAACCATTATTTGTAAATGGTTGCCTGTGTAAGACCCATCCACTGTTTGTAAAGCTGCTATCAAGGTCATCGTTCTTAGGCTGTGTAATGACCTTTTAATTCTTTTTCTCTTGAGAGCTCAGAGCCAGGCCCCTTCCTCATGTAGAAGAGCATACAGACCTCTGAGAAGCCAATGCAGGTCTTCCTGCTCGGACTCAATTCTTCGTCCAGACTACTCAGCCTGCTTCCAGTTTTGTCTCTTCCCTGTAGGGGATCCTTCACTTAGGTTCTACTCTTTCTCTCTGTTCCTTTCCTCAGACTTGGCAAGAGCATTTTCCCCTGGCTTCCAAGGCCACGGGGGGATGGACACAGGCTTCCATTTCCCTTTTCTCTCTGCCCCCATGGGGGCTGCTGAGAGTTCCCACACCCAGATCGCAGTAAGTGATCAAGCTAAGAAACACGTCTAGAAGGTGTCATTTCCCAAAACACAGAATTGACATGGCCCAGGTAACCAACAGGGAATGATTAAAAACAGAGTAAAACAAAACAAAAAGCAGAAACCCAAATTTTGATACCTTAGAAAGACATTTAAAATGGCAAGTATTGGGGGCACATGGGTGTTTTAGTCAGTTAAGTGTCCAACTCTTGATCTCGACTCAGGTTTTGATCTCGCGGTGGTGAGTTGGAGCCACATGTTGGGCTCTATGCTGGGTCTGGAACCTACTTAGGAGAGGAGAGCAGAGGGGAGGGGAGAGGAAGGGAGGACAATTGTGAGAGGGGAGGGGAGGGGAGGGGAGAGGGGAAGAGGAGATAGGATTACATGGAAAGGGGCTCATATAGGCACTGATGATTAATATGTAGACAGGAGTTGATATACATTGATGAAACAGGTGATTTAGAAAGACATAAAAAATTAGAGTTTAATATTTGTCAAACTTCCTTATTCTGCAGAAGTGGCTTAAGTGGAAAGAAGTCAAGATGGAACCAACTTGACCAGTTTATGTTAAATCAGCCTTCCTAAGACAATCTTACTAATGAAAGCAATTTGTCCATCAAATCTTTCATGGAAAGATCAATTACTTAGGATATGCAATGAATAAGCGTTGGTTTCATCTCTTAAATCAGTTTCACACTTCTAAAGAGGTGGCATTTTTGACTTCTGCTCTTCGTTAATCAGAGCCATAAAAATCAAAGCTCAGCAGGTCAAAAGTAAATTTGTATTTGGGAATTTAAAGAGGTACTCTATCTAATGAAACAGAGTTGGCTGCCTTATAAAATTAAAATTTTGACTTGGAAAATAAATTTTAAAGGAATTATAAACTACTCTGCATTTGTGATGTATTGTAGGCTGGAACTAAATAAAAGGGCAAATAAATGAATGGGTCCTAATTATCATTTTCCATTTAACTGGAAAAAAAAACATATTGACTTGCCTTAAGAACCCAAGCACATAGTCAGCTGGACACTCTCTTGAACACAGATGGTACATGCTATGTATTTGTATGTCTCCAAACCCAGAGGATCAACTTTAATACTTCCATTTCAGTCATGACTGCCCCTGACCTGTAGAAGGAGACTGACTCTACACAGAAGCTCCTCGGCGGTCTCACCCCAGGCCGGGTACCATGTATCCACTCTAGACTGTGCTCATTCTGTCTTTTGAGCTCACAACAGACCTTTACCCAGAGGTCCAGTTTTTGCCCTTTGCCCGCGCTCTTTGAATGAGATGAGTCTCTTGGATGACTTCCTCTGTTCCCCACCCTCACTCTGCCTCTAGATGGTGTGCTGAGATTTCTCCCCCTCTTCCCAGACAATCAAAGTCAGACCCACTGCCCTTCCTGCTCTCATGCACCTCATGCCTGCCATCAGCTCCTGGCACCAGAACGTAAGGCCCCTTGCTCAATTTGATATATACTGAGTCCCCAAAGTCCCCGATTGGGTGGGTGTGCAAAGGGACCTTACATTTTTACATTCTCTCTCTCACACACACACACACACACACACACACACACACACAGAATAAAGGCATCAGTAAAAATATCGGGACGTAACACGTTCCTGGAAACCTAGCTGCCTTTCCAATACTTACCTCCCCTCCCTCCCTGCTTACACTTGATTTCTCCCTCTCTCCTCCTTTAGGATCTTACTATCAATTAGCTGTTTTCTCTTTTCTCTTCAATACTTTTTACTACTTTTTTTTTCTTATCACTGTAATTGCCATCAATAGTGCCACTTTATGACCCAACGCTTAATGTCATCTCTAATTTTTTCCTCTAAGGATTTTTTATATCCACTTAATTGGCAGGACAATGTTGCCTTTGTAAACACCATGGAATGAAAACTACGTCTTTCCATCATCCATAGTCTGGAAATCCTTGAAGGGACCTGAAATTCAATTTTCTTCCAGGGAATTCATTCTCCCCTCAAATTAAAACTTCTAGACGATTACTTCAGTTGATAGCTTCATATTAATGATTTATACAAGAATAACTTAGGGAGCGGATTTGACTTCTCTGTTATACTATTAGGTAACAATGGATGTAGAAACTAACTCTAAAACACCACTCATGTTTTGGTGTTCTTTTGCATTCCCACCTAAATCTTGTCACTCCTTCTCTAGCCCCACAATGGGGGATCCTAGTGAGACTCCTGCTCTGAAGGACTCCGCTGGCCTCAGTGCCAGCGGCGTCCCCTGCCACAGGGGAGAAGACGCAGCTCCCTGTTCGGCTTCACTTTAGGTGGAGGCCGGGCCTTTCTTTGCTCCTAACTGTACAACCGAGATGCGGCAGTAACATTTGGCAAGGCTTCAGGGAGAGGTCAGAGTATTGTCACCTGCAGGACGATTGTGAGAAGGGCATCTGTGGTCCACCAGACAAGTCTGAGAAGTGGAAAACACAGTAGCGTCCAGCTCTATGGCTGCAGCAAGCCAATCTCAAGATACTTCTCAAAAGACGTGTTACTAGATAAACAGCAAAACAACTCTATTGGGCCCCCCCTCTCCCCCCCAACACGCACACCCTCCAACAAATTTTGTGAGTACTATGTAAAGCCATATAACTAACTCTCATTGACTCAGAGAAATAGAGGTTCTATCTGCACTTAGAGGTTAATATCCTAAAAGACAAAGTGCTACGTTGACCTTTTGAAAGTTGAGAGCTGATTTATCTTTAAAGAGTTTTCAGATTTTGCTTTTTTTGGCTCTGTTGGAAAGGTTTTCGACGTGTGCTAAGGAAGTGAAAGTGCATTGGCTCATTAACATATCAATTAAAAATAAACTGTCAAAGGAAAGCCTTAAAGCTGTTCCCCCTTGGGGATGCCCTTAACACATTAAAAGGTTACATTAAACTTCATAAAATGTGAACCCTTAGGCCTGAGGAAAACCCTCCAGTATCTGTCAGTAGTCCCACAGAGGTGTTTGTGCCCAGTTTACTGAGGGATAAAATAAACTCAAAAGATTTTTAGTCCTGGAACAGTTCAGGAAGTTGAACTAATCTCTCCCAGTGTTGCTAGAAGGTTCCAAACATTACTTAAGGAAAGCTGCCTTAAAATGTGACCAACATGTGCACCTCGAGGCTATTTCCTTTTGACACGTCCCAAAAACTCTTATTATAATGGAGATTGAGAGCAAACACTGGAGGTCAGATGTCTGCTGTAGGGGTTCCTTAAAAGAGCCCTTTTGAGCCATTTCTAAAGAGAAAACTAAAAATCAGGAAATGCCCAAGGGCAAATACTACTTGTCAAGTCTTATTGTCGCCACAGAAAGGAGTCACATGTTCAGAACTTTCCTCTATAATTGAAACCTTTGTCTTTCAACTGAAGACAAGATACTTCAGGCTATGCTGATTTTAACTGTCAATGGAGCAGCCTTTTTACCCTAGAGTTAAGTGTCTTCCAATTTTTATCAAGAATGTCTATTACACAGTTTTATTTGAATACTGGGCAGTGGAAAAATTAGTATTTTAATATAATTATATAGAAAGTACTTGCCACACTGCGGCCCAGTCGCACATTTTTCTGCTCTTATTTAAAAACTTCCATTATTTCATTGATGTTTTATATTTTCATTCTAGAAAACAGCGGACTATGGAAATAAGCGAAAAGAAAAACAATACCTGTGGAAACACTACTCTGTTATCCTGGCTAATATTCTGGTGTGTGATATTTTGCTGTATATTAGTAGAAAACATTCTAATCCTTGATTATGCAAATACATGCATGTAAATTTGCATTAAATATTTTAAAATAAGACCATCCTATATATACACTTAAATATGTAGCATTTTGGGGCGCCTGGGTGGCTCAGTCGTTAAGCGCCTGCCTTCGGCTCGGGTCATGATCCCAGGGTCCTAGGATCGAGCCCCGCATCGGGCTCCTTGCTCGGCAGGAAGCCTGCTTCTCCCACTACCATTCCCTCTGCTTATATTCCCTCTCTCGCTGTGTTTCTCTCTGTCAAATAAATAAAAACCTTTAAAAATATATATATATGTAGCATTTTTTTCAGTAAAATGTTATAACCATCTCTTCAAAGTATAATCTGATATTTAAATTCTTAATGACCGTGTAGCGTTCCAAGTTATGTCACGTCACTAATCATTTAGTCAATTCTGTAATGTTTAATATGTTAGATATCAGTTAAGGTATCTCAGTTAAGACCGGGTTTTTCTCTGGTAACAAAAAACTCCTGAACTGCAGCAGCTTTAAAACAATGCTTCTTTCTTGTCATGGGTCACGGCCATTGTGGTTTGGCCCAGGGGCTTTGCTCCACCTCGCCTGCATTTCAGGCCAAGGCGATGGCTACCATCAGTTTCCTTTTGTGGGGAAAGGCAGACAGAGCCCTGGGCTACGTTGCCTGGGTAATAATGTTTTGTTCCTCACAAATGATTGGCCAGGGCTTGTCACGTGGTCCCACCAGCCCCAAGGAGGCAAGCAAATACAATCCTACCACATTTTCAAAGCTGTCAAGATTGAATTGTATTAAATTGTTAAAATTGTGAAAATAGTTAAAAATCAATTGTTAGAAAGTAAGTTAAAAGGGAGTAAGGGGACTGGATAACGAATGGCAACATTTACGACACACACATTTTAAGAGAAAACTCAAGCCCAAAAAGGCTTAGAACCTGGTCCAAGGAAACCAGCTACTGAGCAGCTCTCGGGACTCATACAGTAGTGAGACTAGGGCACTCACAGTGCTTGTTGGGGGAAGAAAACTCATCAGCTTGTGGAGTTCAGATTTTAAGTAGATTACTGTTCCTCCGTGACAGGCTTCATTTTAAGCCAGAAAAAGACAGGCCTAAGGGTATGGGCGTGAAAACTATTCCTGGAATTTAGCTTCCCTGTGTGACGCCCAGCCCCTGAGTTGTTCAAATGCACCAGTGAAATGCATAGATTTAGGTAATTGCCATATAAAGAATAAGGAACTCGCCTACGTGTGTAGTGACGTGTGTAGGACTTATGTGCTTGCTTACTCATGCATAAAAGTGCTGCGAAGGGGAGAGGGGGGGCTTCTTGCCTTAGCACTGCACTGCATTGTACGTGCCGGTCAGAGCCCCAGCTAGCTGGAAATAAATCCTCTTGCTGTTGCAACTAGCCTGCCTTTTGTGGGTTCTTTTGGGAGAGTCTTGATCTGGATCCAACAAGCTCTATCTACATTTCCGTTTAAAGTTCTTTTTCCCATACACTTCAATTCTCTCACTGTTCTACTTTTTTTAGACACTATTGTCACTAGACAAAATTACTTAATTCATAAATAATAGCCTGAGCTTTGTTTCATGAGTATTAAATCAGCCCTCAACCTCTGAGTGCATAATTTCCAACTTTTTGATTACATTTAATTACGGCAATAAAAATATTCTTCCTTTAGAGTTTTAAATTTAGCATGTTTCCTTCTTGAAAAATTCTATTTTCAGGGGAAGAATGATAAAAAAATTAATAATATTTATCAAGAAATCTCAAATTGAGCTGTATTCTGAGCATTCCAAGACAGCTGGCTTCTGGGTTTTTTGTTGTTGTTTCTTTGGTTTGTCTTTTTTGTTTGCTTGTTTGCTTTTTTTTTTTTTTTAAGCTGGCTTCTGTTTATTGAATTTAAGACTTAGTTCCTTATTCTGGAAAGACCCTCAAATTTAGATTCTTCTATGTAGTTAAGAGAGGAGAAAAATTTCTCTTGAACCCTTAGGGTCTTGAGTGCCTTCAAGCCACATGGCATAATTGTCCATTTTAGGGCCCTCGGCCCCTACAGTAGTATAATATTCCATTAGATTGATAAGGGAGCAGAAGGCACAGTGAGGACAAAGCATAAACTGACACCCTACAACCTTCCTCCACCCCCCTCTCCTGGGTGGAACACATTCTTCCAGAAATCTTCCAACTAAATGTTAATGTCTAGCTAAAGGGGAAAAAAACCCTTAACTTGACAATGACAAAGCCTCAGATATCTTGTAGGTCCTCTTTAGCATATGAAAGTTCTTTTGAAACCTCCCTTGTTCCTTATCTCCCCTAACCCCACACTATTTAATTAGCCACCCCTCAAGATGCCTTTCTGCCCACCGGGTCCTGTCCCTGTGCTTTAATAAAACCACCATTTTGCACCAAAGACAGCTCAAGAATTCTTTCTTGGCCGTGGGCACCAGAACTCACCCCAATGAACCTCACCAATATTCCAAAACCCCATCAGTATGACCATGCAAAATGAGTTCCCCAAATATTGAGTATTTGGAGTATTTTTAGGTATAAATCATAAAACAATTTTTATTTTAATGTTTTATGTACATGTTTTTAGATGTCTTTCTGATTATTTCTGTATAAAAGTCTTAATTATATGAAACAGAAGGTATGTATATTCTTAAATTTTCTGGTACTTATTTACAAATTGTTTTCTAAAAAAATGATAGATGAGAGTGCTTTTTTCACTCAACACAGACAACACAGGTATTGTTCTCAAAAATATGCAAATAAGATGAATAAATAATGAAATAAATGGTTTTGCTTTCCTAGGTTAGTCAATTGTCATATGCTTTTAAGCAATATCAAATGTTGGCAAGAATATGGAAAAACTGAGACTCTGCTCATTGCTGGTAGTAAGATAAAGCAATTAATTTGGAGAATTATGTGGCAGGTCTTAAAAATTTAAACACACATACACCCCATGACCCAATAATTTCACTTCCAGATGCTCACTCAAGGGAAACAAAAATGTATGTACACATGAAGACTTGCACACAAGTGTTCACAGCAGCTTAATTCACAATAGCCAAAAACAATCTAAATGTCCATCAAAATAAGATGGGATATGTGTAATGCCCCCGATTTCGAATCCGAGAGACCAGCGAGGAGCCGATACCGATGCAAACGCAAGAGGGTTTATTTGCAAGCTCAAGCTTGGGCCCAAGTATATCCGACACAGCAGGGTCAGGACTTGGATGCCTAGGTCAAAGGGCATAATAGTTTTATAGGGGCCAGTGGTCACACAGAAAGTTGTGTAATCATGTTGGTCCACACGCAGGTGGCCAATGAGATCTGTAACACACGAGGAAAGTTGCATAGTCATGTTGGTCCACACACAGGTGGCCAATTGAATCACAATTTACCCTATAGTAACCGTTTGAACTAGCCTATTACTCTGGTCTAAATTGGCGCGCAAGTTTGGTGGATAAGGTAACTGTTTACATACTGTGGCGGTTAGGGATTCTGCATTCCTATGGGCTAACTCAAACTGGTTCAAGGACCAGCTAGGCAATGTTCTGACATTCTGTGACCTTTCTCAGGAGCAGGTCGTGTAGGGGTTATATACAAGATGACAGATGTAGCACAAAATGAAGTTGGCCTTGTTCTGCTCTCTCAATAAGCAAACAGTAGTACATTCATTTAGCACAACACTACTGAAAAATGAAAAGCCTTGCTGATACAGCAGCACTTGACCAAAAAAGGCAGATACTAAGGATTACTTACTAGATGATTATTTATATATGTATATATAATGTCTAAGAAAATATAAAATTTATCTATATGGATGAAAGTCAGAATATAGTACTGTTGGAGTAAAATGATTGAAAAATGGAATGAAGTCAATTCCTGGGGTGATTGCAATGTTCTGCATTATGTTCTGGTTTGCTAATTACACAGGTACATATAATTGCCAAAACTCATTGAACTGGACAGTTAAGATTATGTGCATTTTACTCTATGTAAAGTATATCTCAATAAAATAAATTGAGATTCTAAATCTATTTTTCAAAAAGAAATTATTTTGTAAACACCGAATCCATCTACAAATATCTACACTTATTAGACTTTCCTCAACACTTATGTGCCACTGAATCATGTTCATTGGAACTATGCTCAAATAAATGGCACTCATCAGTTCAAAAGTGCACATCATAATAGATGCAAAAAAATAGATGTTAAAAAAAGTAAAGGGCATTTTCCTTCATTTGCAAAATTACCTATAAATGTACTGGCAAGTTGCTCAATTTATTGGCTTTCATTTCACCTGAAAGGACTTTATTATGTACATCATATCTGTTCGGGCTTTTTTCAGTTACAAAATATTTTCTCCTAGATAAGAATGCTTTTATTGAGTTGAATGAAGATACCATGTAGATATTGTGTCAGAAAGAAACTCTCTGTCCTGCAAAATAGTCCACTGGAGTAGATGTTTTTTCTTAAAATTGTATCATATAAAATATCATGTGATGATATGGGACATACTTCAGTAGCAGTTTACATCACAAAGGATCATTAACAAAATAAATCAAAAAAAAAATTAACAAAATAAATCAGTGATGTCTCTTGCTTTATGCCTGCCCCAGTGGGTACATAACTTGGATTGAGAATTATTCATGTTATATGTACACGGACAGGACTGGAAGACATTATGTTAAGTGAAATAAGTCAAGCAGAGAGAGTCAATTATCACATGGCTTCACTTACGTGTGGAGCATAAGGAAAAAGATGGAGGACACTGGGAGAAGGGAAGGAAGGGTGAATTGGGAGAAAATGGAGGGAGTGACAAAACATGAGAGACTGTGGACTCTGAGAAACAAACTGAGGGTTTGTTTGGAGGGAAGAGGGATGGGAGGGTTGGGTGAGCCTAGTAGTGGGTGTTGAGGAGGGTACATATTGCATGGAGCACTGGGTGTGGTGCATGAACAATAAATCTGAAAACACTGAACACTGAAAAAATAAAATAAAAATTTTTTAAAAAAGAATTATTCATCTTTAAACCTAAGAGAGGATGAAAACACCAAAAATACGTTTTTTAAATCAGATTTTCTTTGATACAGTCTAGGAGGTTACTTTTTTGAGACAGCAATTTACCTAAGAGGCTACTTCTTTTTAACATAAATAATTGAAAAGACCTTGAATTTAGCCACCGTCTGCAAAAAAGAACTAATTTTCTTTGGCAAGGAAGAGTATCTCAGAACACTTTTCAAAAGAATTTCATTGGGAAATAATGTGCATGTATGAGAGGTTTTACAATTTTTGTTAAAAACAAAACTATCTCTAGACATTCCCACTTACAAAATATTTCTATAAGTCACATGTTGATAATAATAGGGGGAAATAGAATTGGAGGTTCAAGAAAGAGAAAAATGACAAAACAGAAGTGTTTTTGAATTGCTGTCTTAAAAGTGATAAAGGATGTTAAAGTAAAGTGAACTTTGGAAATTCAGTCTGACTCTCCAGTGTGGTTAAAAGCAGGAACAAATGAAGCCAGGTACACAATGTTTTGCTTTATTCTGATGCATTGTGGCCTAAAATCATAAGCAAAAATACAGTAATGTAACATCAGATACTACTTGAGAAATAGGGTTTTATGTATTTATTTCTCTATGTGATGAATAAGAAGGCACAACTAAGAAATGCTCTCTTAACTATACTAAATAAAGTATATAAAGTAAGTGATATCAACAGGTATATTTAAAAAAAATGTTTTTAAGTACAATGTACACCCCGAACTTAGGGCTCAAACTCATGACCCCAAGATCAAGAGTTGCAAGCCCTACTGACTAAGCCAACCAGATGCCCCATTTTATTGTTTTTCAAATTAAAAAGTAAGACATATTTATTGTTATTAAGACAATGCATGCATAAATAATAATTGATATACTCCTTCTCCTTGTGAAGTAACCAAATTTAGATTTAGTGTCTTAAGGTCAAATGCCAGAAGCAAATCCTGAGACAATTCAGGTGGAAGTTATTTAGTAAAAATTTACTCCCAGGAGAAATAAATAAGAAAAGGGGGAAATGGGATAGGAATGGGGAAGAAACCAGGCAAGGGCTTCTATAATTTCAGGGGAAACCCCAAACCACCTTCTCTCAGAAATCTTTGGAGTATAAAATTATGCCTGGAAGCAAAGGCTTTATACTCAGCTCAGTATAAAAGCCCAGGGGGGACATAGAACACTCAAGTGTTTCCAGTACTCTTTTTTTTTTTTTTTAAGATTTTATTTATTTGACAGAGAGAAACATAGTGAGAGAGGGAACACAAGCAGAGGGTAGTGGGAGAAGCAGGCTTTCCACAGAGCAGGGAGCCCGATGTGGGGCTCGATCCCAGGAGTCCAGGATCATGACCGGAGCCGGAGGCAGCCGCCCAACGACTGAGCCACCCAGGTGCCCCTCCAGTACTCTTAAGAATGAGTTAGCTCCAGTGCCCAAAGCAGTTTTCTCAATGTCACAAATGAAGTCTGAGCAGCAGAGCATCCCAAAGCTGGGATGGGTAGGACGGAGCTGAGAAAAAAAAGCATCTAGGCAGAGAATACACATTGCCTACCTACACCTGGGATCTATCCTTTTACAGCTTTCTCCATGCTTATACAAATATGTGTGTGTGTGTATTTATATGTAATTAATAAATAATATGTAATTACATATTGCATGTGTGATACATGTGCGTGTACATGTATGTAATGTGGAGGTGCCTGTACATCTATACAATGTATGTGCACACCTATGTACTGTGCATGTGCATGCATGTGCATGTATATGTGCACACGTCTGTAATGTGTGTACGTGTGTGTGCGACACATGGTGTGTGTATACATGCTTGTATATGTACATGATTTACATACACATGTACTTTATATGTCTATGTATTATTTGTGTTTTTTAATATTTGTCTGTATGTATATATGTGTACACACACACTTTTGTGTTTCTGTTAAGAAATGAAATACATTATTCACTGTTTATCAACATGCTTTTCTCACTGACTCATCCTGAATAGATACATTTGGCCAGTTCAATAGATGTTGCACTAATCATTGTTCGACACATAAAACTCTGTAATTTGAATGCACTATAATGAATCCAGCTATTCCTTAACTAATGACCATTTAGTTTTGTTGTTTCTGCCACCACAGAGAACTGAGGCGTTGAAATACAAAAAAAAAAATCTTATTTCTGCAGGATGGCATTTCAAAAAATGAAACTGCTAAATCAAAGGTATGTTTGTGTCTTTATCATTTTCACAGATACTGCCAGATTTCTTTTCTTTTCCAAATGGAGAAATCTGCCTGCCTAGCAGTTGTGAGTGAGGACACCTGCTTCCCTGCATCATCACCAGCAGCTTGGTGTCACTCTTCTAAATTTTTGCTGATACAGTAGATGGGAATGGTAGCACATTGTTGCTTCGGCTTTCATTTCCCTAACTACTAGAGCTACTGAGCATATTTTCTCATATATACTGGCCATTTGGACATTTTTCTTGAATTGCCTAGGCATGTACTTCTCTCATTTTTCCATTGGAATTAATTTTCTGATAAATTTGTAGGTGCTTTTTATTAATTAGGGTCATAAAGTCTTCTCTTTCCTGGGTCTTATCAACATTTAATCCAGTCTATCATTAAAAACATGAAACAAAGGATCTTAGGTTTTGTTTAGTCAGAAATATGCATCTTTCCTTTATGACCTCTGTGGTTTCTCCTAAGTCTGTTATAAAAATATTATTATATATAATATATAAATAATTTAAAATATATATTTGTTTTGGGGTTTGTTTTAAAGGTTTATTTGAGAGACAGAGCACAAGAGCATATTGCAGGCATGAGTTGGGGGAGGGGCAGAGAGAGAGACTCTTCAAGCAGACTTCCCATTGAGCGTGGAGCCCCCTCCCCCACGGGCTCAGTCCCCCAACTCTGAGATCATGACCTGAGCCAAAAACAAGAGCCAGATACTTAACCGATTACCATTCAGGCACCCCAAATATATATATATTATATATTATATATTTATAAATATATAATATATAAATATAAATATATAATTTATATATTTTAATATATATTAAATATATTATATATTTATATATAAATATATAAATTTATATATAAATATATATAAATATAAATTTATATTTATATATGTTAAAATATATATTATATATATTTATATTTGTATTTAAAATCTACAGAAGTATCTTTTTAGAAGAGGTATGAAATTTTTTTCTCCTAAAATGATGATAAATTATTTGAGCACCAATATTTTCAACATTTTCCATTGAAACAAAATACAAACCTTGTAGTTTATTAAAGTTCCAAGTATTCATACTGATTTCTGGGCTTACTCAGACCTTAACATTGGTTTACCTATTCCTATATCAACAAAAATGTAAAAATCAGTATAGTTACTGATGTGATTTGCAGTATATCATGTCAGGCAAATAATGCAATTATATTTTTATAATTGCATAATTTCCTGACTACTTTCAAACATTTTTCAATATGAAATTTAATTACTTAATATTTTTCTGAAAATGTCAATATTGATTGGACTTTCATTAAATATACTTAATTTGGGAAGAATTCACATTTTTATGATACTAAGCTTTCTTAAAATATTTTGGGACATGAATAATTTCAGTAAAGGTTTATAGCTTTCTTCATAGAGATCTGACATAATTCTTGGAAAATTTATTTTGAAATATTTTTTAGTCTTTAGCACAATTGTGAAGGTAACTTTTTTTTCAATTTCCATTTATAACTGAATATCGATCAAATTATTTATTTTAGTAGTGAATGCTCTAGGTATAGAAGACTATCATTTGCAATTACAATAATTTGGGGGCGCTGAGCACCAGACTCTTAGTTTCAGCTCAGGTTATGATCTTAGTGGTGAGATCAAGGCCAGTGACAGGCTCCATGCTGAGCATGGAGTCTGTTTAACATTCTGCCTCTTCTTCTGCCCTGCCCCATGTGTTAATGCTCTCTCTCTTTCTAAAATAAATAAGTAAATCTTTGAAAAAAAATAATAATTTGACCTTTTTTCCCAATTTTTGTGTGGATTTTTAAATCTTTCTTATTAATGAAAATCACTGTTAAAACAATGCTTTACAAGGGGTATCCCTGCCATCAATGTAAAAGCCTTCAGTGTTTTAGTTATTATGCTATCTACTATTACTTTTTGGTGGTCTTTATCATATTTAGTTTATTTTTATCCCTAGAATTTCTATTAGGAATGCTGAATTTCTATAAATGCCTTTCAGTTACTTTTGATACCATCCACATATTCTTTCCTCCTTTAATATATTGACGTAATAAATTATGTTGACAGATTCTTAACACTGAAGCATCTTTTGTATTCCTAAGAGAAGTCTTATTAATACATAGTATATTTTTCTTTTGGTGAACTAGATTTGATTTATTAATATTCTATTTATATTTGGAAGAAACATATTTTTCTAAGGTATATTTATAACTAGAGAATTTTTCCATATTTTTCTATGGTCTAGAATCACTTAAATAATTATTCTGTCTCAAGGACTTCTTATCTCAAGCATCCAGTTTTTCCTGATTCTTGAGTGCTGACGAGGGACTGAAACTGGTGTTCATAAGAGCCTTGGCACTGTTCCTCCCTCTATGTCTGTCCTTGCCCATTGTCTTCCTCCTCTTAGTATTTTGTGTGGGGGGAAAAAAAAGAGAGAGAGAGAGACTCCTGAGATTATTTTCCCATATATTTGTACGAGACGTTAGGCAATCAGTAATGACTCCTAAGTATCAAGTTCACAAGGGAAAATTGTAAAGCCTGAATTTTCTTCTTTCAGTTATGTATGGCTTGCAAACATGGCAAGTGCTAACAAGGACAAGCAAAATCTCTGTTAAGAACATTTCGAGGGGCGCCTGGGTGGCTCAGTCATTGGGCGTCTGCCTTCCGCTCAGGTCATGATCCCAGGGTCCTGGAATCGAGCCCCGCATCCGGCTCCCTGCTCAGCGGGAAGCCTGCTTCTCCCGTTACCATTCCCTCTTCTTGTGTTCCCTCTCTCGCTGTGTTTCTCTCTGTCAAATAAATAAAATCTTAAAAAAAAAAAAAAAGAACATTTTGAGAAAAACATATAATAATTCTTATCACGGTTGTAGATTGGAATCCTGAGAAAGCAGTCTCTGAGATGGAAGTCAGTTTCTCGGAGAATAATTTTGATATCAACACTTGCTGGAGAATAGAAGTAAGCAGGATTGGGCAAAAGGAAAATTGGTTTAGGATTCCATGTCCATAAAGGCGTAAACTGACTTCACAGCAAATAGTCTGTGGAGTTGTCAGTTGGGGCAAGGAGGCTGGTCTTCATCCTCTCTCACTGACCAGGCATGGGAGGCAGGCTGCCTCAGAAAACATGGCAGAAGTCGCTCTTCAGAGAACAATCCCAGGGAAATATTGTTAGCTAACAGCACTCCCAGCTGCTGGGGAATGTCTTTTGACTCTGAAGTGAGCTTTTGGTAGTGCTCCATAGTACCCACTATAGTTAACAGAGGTAAAAATGATAGTTCTAGCTACCACTTTTCTTCCCCCTTAATTAGAGGAAAGATCTTCACATTGGAAAGTGTCCTAGTTTGGGCTGCAATAACAAAGAACCCATAGGGTGATTTACAAACAATAGAAATGTATTCCTCACGGTTCTGGAGGCAAGAAGTCTGAGGTCAAATGGCCAGCACAGTACAGACTCTTCTGGATTGTATCTTTTCATTGTATCTTTTCATTGCATCATCACATGGTGGAAAGAGAGCAAGAGAGCTCTCTGGGGTCCCTTTATAAAGGCACTAAATGCATCCTTGAGGGTTCCATCTTTATCTCCCAAAGGCCCAAACTTCTAAAACTATCATGTGAGGGGGTAGGATTTCAACATATTAATTGGGGGGGGTGTTTTTAGGGGGGGATCACAAATATTTAGTCCAAAACAGAAAGGTTAAACTTTTTTTTTTTTTAGAGTAAACTTCTTAAAGAAAAAGACAAAGAGATAAGGGAGCAACTAGGTCTCCATAGAAACATAAATCTTACCTGAAGGAATTAAGAATACACAGGCAGGAGTACTGAACCACTATTAATAATCTTTTAAGTATTGAGAAAAATATAATTGATACCTTATTAATAAATGTTTTTCAAAGTTTTTAAGTGAAACAAAAAATTAATTCAGAGTCCTACAAAATGGTAAAAGCTTTTTGTTAAAGAATTGCAGAATGGCAATGGCTTTTAAAAATCACTTATCCCCATTTGGAAAAAAATGGAAAAATCACTAGAAACTGGTGTATGACTCCAAGAACAATGATATCATGTTTCTAGGGAGTTGCTAAGGATAGAGAGGTCCTTGCTTTTGAGTAATTTCCTATCTAATAAGATGACCAGGGTTTTGGGTTTTTGGTTTTTGTTTTTAAAGATTTTATTTATTTATTTGAGAGAGAGAAAAGAGAGTGTGTGTGTGAGCAGGGAAAGGGCAGAGGGAGAGGCGACACTTCATTTAGTAGGGAGCCCAATTCCCGGCTCAATCCCAAAACCCCAGAATCATGATCTGAGCCGAAGGCAGATACTTAACCAACTAAGCCACCCAAGGGCCCCAAGATGACCAGTTTTTTGACTGAATAACTCAGATTGTATATTTGGTTTGGGATTTTATAATTTAGCCCTGCCTTAAAGAAAGAAAAGTTCCTTCATAAATGGAAAAACCTTTAGAATATTCTCATGATAACGTTGTATTCAGGCCATTTGTTCAAGTTCTGTTTTATATAAACATTCAAAGTTATCAAGTGGGTGGGATTGATTTTGTTTTTATGTTACATTGCAAATATCACCAAGCTCACACAGGCTGCGCTTGATTTCCATGACATTGGATGCAATATTTTCCTATTTCAAAACTTTTTTTCAGGCAAGAATTGAGCATAATAAAAAAACTCAAAATGATGGGCTTCCTGTACTCAGACTTTCCAGTCTCATAAACCTTGATAATATTTAGAACCATTAATAGTGTGAATTTTCCCATTTTATCTCTGTAATAACCCATTGTTTGCCACATGAGAGTCCTCGCTTCGGCAGCACATATACCATTGTTTGCCATATGTGAATCTGTTTCCTTTTTTCTCCTTTTCATTATTCCATATCATACACTGTTTCTTGCCCATTAATTTTTCTCATTCAATATTTCTTTATATGCTCCTCTCAGTCTTTTAGCTTGAAATCAAGGATTTAAAATTTAGTGTAAAGTTCAGACTCTTGTAAACAGAACTATACCCCAGGGAGACTTCATTTAGATCTCTAATGCTTTCCAATTTCTACTGTTTTATTGGTTACTAAATTAATGACCTACATTAGTACTACATTCAATAGCAGATTCTTGAAAATATAAACAAGATTTAAGGGAAAGGTATGATCTATAGCAAGCCATATTCAATTACTAAATAGCAAAAAATCCAAGGTAGTTGTAATTAATATAATCATAGTGTTTAGCTCAGCGTTTTGCAGAGTACCCACTCAAAAGCTATGTTGAACAAATAAATGGGTTCATTAAAGCAGTTCCTGCTACTACTCCTATTTATGAACACTATTGATTTTTAGTCTGTGCTATTTTGTAACAAAACTGTATTTAAAACAAATAAAAAGGGAGTGCCTGGGTGGCTCAGTGGGTTAAAGCCTCTGCCTTCGGCTCAGGTCCTGATCTCAGGGTCCTGGGATCGAGCCCCGCATCGAGCTCTCTGCTCAGCAGGGAGCCTGCTTCCCCCTCTCTCTGCCTGCCTCTCTGCCAACTTGTGATCTCTCTCTCTCTGTCAAGTAAATAAATAAAACCTTTAAAACAAACAAACAAACAAATAAAAAGCCTTTGGTATAACACAAAAGGATACTCTAAGTAATCCGAATTATTTAAGTTTTCCTGTATTTAGGAAATTTAGCAATTATTTTAAATAGTTCTAAAATCTTTGAAGTTGAGTTTCAATCATGTGATACAGGCTTTGCTAGATATTCTACTGAGACTATGGCCTGTTAAAATTGTATTGTTATAAGTGGAAAAAAAAGCAAAGTTTTGGTATTTTTTTTAAGTTCCCTACATTTAATAACCAAGTTTAGAACACTTAATAAGTCTTAAGTATAGCCATTTGTCTGACCTAAATATGTGCCCTAGCAAAAAGGAAATTAGAAGACCATATCTAGATATGTTGTGTCATTGCAGGTAGGGGATTTAGGGATAGCTAGAAAGATGAAGACTGGAATCTAGAAGTATGAGCAAGGTATGGAGCAAAGAATCTTAAACCAGTTTTCATCATCTGTCATAATCAGAGACTTCTTTCCTTGTCTTGGGATCTTTGGAGTGACAGTAACAGAAACCTACTTAAAGTAACCTAAATTAAAAAAAAAAAAAGGACACTTTCTTAGACTACTCAATACTTTAGGGCATCCAAAGTAGCCTCACAGAAGACCAGAAGCAGGAACAGAAGACTAGAAGCAAGAACAGAAAAGTTACCAGGTACCTAGTTGGTTTATGGGAATTCTTGGCCAAAATACAGCAGAAATACCCCCTTTTAAACCAAACCACAAATAAAGTAACTATTTCCTTTTACAGAGAGTTAGTGATTTAGAACTTTAAGAAACAGACGGTTGTCCCAGGAGTTTTTCAACAGGAACCACTTTATTATCTTCTCACAATAGTATTCTAAAATCAACAATATTCTCAAGAGAACATCTACCCACTGGGACAAAGACCTTTTTTCTCCAAACTTTCTACCCCCTGATCTTTGGGGACAAGAGAGTTCTGTGTAACAGGAATATCATGGAGCCTCCCCAGACTTTCTCAACAGGGATCAGGTTGGTGGCCCATACATGGGGACTAAAGCCATTTTTTTTCAGACTGCCTTGCTTCCACCAAAACAAAGGGAAAGTTTCAGAGACCACCCTTCTTTCTTCCCTAATATTTATTGTCTGTCTTGTGGGACAATTTCCTAAGTTCTTTATCTTGTTTTTTGACAGACCCTAGAGGACAGGACCCTGTGGCTTAGTGTTTGGCCCTCATTTCCTTTCTGTCTACTCCCATGGTCTGAAGGCCTCATAAGGTCAGGTGGTTTCATATGTGGTAGAAGGTGTGAGAAAGACTTCTGCTCCCATGATAACATCACAGAGGAAACAAAGAATAAACCAAAATTATATATATACTTTTACAAGGCTTTAAAAAAAATGTGGATTCAAAAATTCCAGGCATGGATGAAGTCACCATAGGTAAGCTAAGTTTTGCAACAATTTCATTCCTGGAGACAAGTGCATAGTCTGAGTAAAGCAGACAGAGGATTGAGAGAGACTATCCATGATGACAGACACTCAAATAGTGGTTTCCTTACTGGTTGAATGGATTTGACCAGAAAGGAGAACAAGGGAACTTTCAAGGTAATAGAAATCTACTATATCTTTATTTGGCTATTGGCTACACAGATGTATACATTTTTCCCACCTCATCAGACTTTAATTTTGAGATGTGTGTGTTTCACAAGTTAAAAACAATAGAGGGGGATAATTAAAACAAAGATGGCAGAAATTTAGTGGTCATTGCAGCTTGGTGGTGAGTGCTTGGGGATTGGATATACAACTCTCTTTACTTGTGTCTTAAAACTTTTCATAATAAAAAGTTTTTTTAAAAAATCAAATTATGTCACTTTGTTTAAAACTCTCCAAATTCTCCCCATCCCACTAAGAACAAAAGCCTAGTCCTTATAACAGCTTATAAAGCTCCAGCGGGCTCCATAAGAACTGGACCCCTTTGTTATCCTTCTTGACTTCGTTCCTTAGTAATCTGTTCCTCACTCGTGCCACTATAGCCATTCACAACAGACACTCCAGGCTATTCTTTGAAGGTGCTGGTCATGTGCCCAAGTTATGTCTGTGTAACTGTTGTTCACTCTCTCTGTTCCTGTCTTTCCCACACATAATGCTGGCCAATGCCCTTATTTCCTTTAATTCCTTAAAAAAAACCCACGATCTCAATTAAGCCTACCTCGATATCTATAACTAAAAATGCAAAATTAACCCTTCTCTGCCTCTTGACTTTTTTCTCAAAGTAGTTATCACTTTTTAACATTCATATACTTCATATATTTATTTTATTATTTTTATTCTCTCTTTACTCCCATCCTTGAATGTAAAGCCCATGGGGTAAGATAGAATGGTGCCTAGAACAGTACCTGACATATAATTGTGTTCCATAAATATTTAGTAGGTAAATGAATACATGATTTCTCAACCTGAGTCTGTAAAGCTTCCTTCCTTGATAAAGCAGTGAAGGTCCCCTACCCTCTATTTTTCAAGAGTGTACAAAGAGTAATTCTTCTGTCTTTGATGACATCCACTTTACTTTTCTTTGTCAATTGGGCATTGAGAGGAGTACTTATAAAAATATTAGAAAATATCAAACATGCAAATATTCTCATGGCAGAACAAAATATAAAGAATTAAAAATTTTTGTTTTTCTACTTTGTGCATTCATTAGGGTTCTCCAGAGAAACCAAATCAACAGGTGTGGAGAGTAGGGGGCAGGAAGGGAGAGGGGAGAAAAAGAGAGAGAAAGAGAGAGAGACACATAAACTGTGTTATTTTAAGAAATTGTCCTATGCAATGTGGAGGTTTGATAATCCACCATATATAGGGTAGACCAGCAGCCTGGGAACTCAGAGGAGACTTGCATTTGAATCCAAAAGCAATTGGTTGGTCAAATTCCTTCTTGCTCAGAGGAAATAAATTCTGTGCTAATAAGGCCTTCAAGTGATTGAGTGAGGCCCACTCAAATAATGAAGAATAATCTGTTTCACTCGATGTCCACCAATTTAAATGTTATCTCATCCTAAAATCCCATGAGGGAAATATACAGAATAACATTTAACCAAATATTTGGACACCACTCTTGAGTCAAGCTGACCTATAAAATTAATCTTCACACCTTGTTATAAATTATAGAAAGCGTCCTTTGTGGCATAAACTTTCTAAACCATATGTTGTTGGCTCCATGACCCAACTCTACCAATAAGTTAACCAAGAATACCTTTTTCTCAGATATGCAAAAGGATTCATTCTCTTTCTATCTGTATTTATCCCTATGTTGCTTTCTTTTTCTTCTCTCTTTCTTTTGTATTTCTTTCTCTCTTTGTCACTCTCTTGTTTTTTGTTTTTGGGGGGGTTTTGTTTTTGTGGGGGGGTTTATTTGCTTTTGGGTTTGTTTTTCTTAAATCTCTTACTCTCAGTTTTTACTCTATTGTTGTCTTGGTTTTGCTCAAGTTTGTAACATTTGTACATCATCTTCCTTTTTTTTTTTTTTTTTAAGATTTTATTTATTTATTTGACAGAGAGAGAGAGATCACAAGTAGGCAGAGAGGCAGGCAGAGAGAGGGGGGAGCAGACTTCGCACTGAGCAGAGAGCCCGATGTGGGGCTTGATCCCAGGACCCTGAGATCATAACCTGAGCCGAAGGCAGAGGCTTTAACCCACTGAGCCACCCAGGTGCCCCTGTACATCATCTTTTTTCCTTGAGACCAGATTTCTCTGCTTGACCCTCAATATACAAGGTGACTGGCCAGCCTCAACTTCAAATGTCCTTGTCTATAGCTAACTTCCTATATTCTTTGTATCTCAATACACAATTCTTAGAAAGCAGTCAGTTAGTTCAACTTGGTCAAGCTGCCCTGTTGTATTTGGCTAATTGTCTATTTGTCTCTGACCAGAAGGATGGGTGATATGTGCCTTGCTATCTGCTTGCTGAAAGTAGTCCAAATTTCCTAAGAAAAAAAGTGTTTCTGCAGAAAGAACACTGTTAAATTAAGAAATCTCTAATAAAGTACTTTTGACTTGACTAAAGGGTTTAATAATTTAATACAACACTTAATATAATACTTCATACAGTATTTGTAATAATACACCAGCAACTTAATAGAAAAGACATTTCTATTATTATTAAGTTTCATTAGTCTTTTTTGACAGCCTATGAAAATGGGTAGGAAGAACACATATAAGGTCCAATATGACAAAAAATTAAGTAATAAATTAATGGGAAAATGAAAACATTTATCATTTACAGAGCATTTATGTACATACTTCTACCCACGGGGTATATGTGTGTATATGATATCTTATTTTCCTGAACTTTTCAGTTGAAGTTGCCCTAACTTTATTAAGATCTTTGATCTGTCTTTTAAGATCTGTGACCACAATGGCAAAGAGCATCCCTACCATATCAATGTATCTTTCCAAGGAAAAATAAAAATTTTGCATCTCCCTCCAAATTGCTTCTTAATCACAAAACAGAAAGAGTAGCTTGTAAGTGGAGAAAAGTGGTAAATGCTCTTTATCCAAGTGATCAAAAAAATGACACTATAATGGAACAGATCTACATCATGTGTCTCCTGATAGACGCACTAAGGACACTGTATTACTTCTGCATTATTCCTGCTCAAAACACACAAACTGAACATAATCAGAAGGAAACATTGGATAAATCCAAATAAAGGGGGTTTTCAAAAATAACTGGCTCATCAGCCTTTGAAAGTATCAGAGGTCACGAAAGACATAAGAAGACTAAAGAAATCTCCCAGATTAAAAGAAACCAAAGACATGATATTAGAATGCAGTGTCTGATCTGGCATTTTCTTATGCTATGAAGAGTAAAATTGGGACAATTAGTGAAATTTGAATAGATTTGCAGATTAGGAAATACTATGGAATCAACATTAATTTCCTGATTCTGATAATTATATTCTGGGTAAGAATGTGTTCTTATTCTTGGGAAACCCAGATTGATAAATCTAAAGAGTAATGGAACATCATGTTTGCAAGTTCTTCTCAGATGGTCAGAAAAATAATTTACTATAGATAAAGAATATGAAAACACGCAAATGGGTTAACATTTAGAATATCTGGGTGATTTTTTTGTATTGTTCTGGAAGCTTCTCTGTAAGTTTGAATTTAAGTCAAAGTATAAAATTAAAAGAAAAAATATTTCATCATAGAGTCAAACCTATTTTATACCCATATACATGTTTCAGTTATCTTCAATGGTATAAGCCTAGATTGGAGACTTTAATTCCAAGGATATGTGGATTTTCTATTTTAATGTCAAATTACTCTTCAGAGTTGTTTCATCAGTTTGCACTCCAGTAGTGTAGAGTTCCCAAACTTCCATAACTTTCCTTAAACCTGACACTATTACACTGAAATGTTTACCAGTCTGATAAGTATGAAATTGTGTTTTGTTATTTGATTTATACTTTGCTGATTACTCTTATGTTTGAATATATTTTCATGTGTTTGTAGACACTCTATTATTTTTTCTCCATGGATTGTACATATATTTTGCCCATTCTTTTTTTTTTTTTAAGCTTTTATTTATTTGACAGAGAGAAACACAGTAAGAGAGGGAATGCAAGCAGCAGAGGGAATGGTAGCAGGAGAAGCAGGCTCTCTACTGAGCAGAGAGCCCAATGCAGGGCTCGATCCCAGGACTCTGGGATCATGACCTGAGCCAAAGGCAGATGCTTAACGACTGGGCCACCCAGGCACCCCATATTTTGCCCATTCTTAATGTTTTCTTTTTTCTTTTCTTATTATTGACACATATTTCTTTGTACACTAATCTTCATTATGTACATCAAATGTTTTTTAAAGCGTATGCACATACTTGTCTAAAAATTACATTTGAAGATCAGAATAAGGGTGTGTCTGTTGAAGAAATCAGTTAAAGCTCACCATGTGCTGTATAGGATGAAGGCCCAGAGGAAGACTAAAGTATCACCATGGTCACATGGTGCCAGTTAGTCCTATTGTATGTCAATAATAACACTGCTTAGATTTTTTTTTAATTATCATTAAAGCTTCCTATTTCCTGATTCTAAATTATGTGGTAAAATAGGCTCAATAACATTGTCAATCCACATGAAAAAGTGCTCCGCATCACTCGGCATCAGAGAAATACAGATCAAAACCACAGTGAGATACCACCTCACACCAGTCAGAATGGCTAAAATTAACAAGACAGGAAATGACAGATGTTGGCGAGGATGCGGAGAAAGGGGAACCCTCCTACACTGTTGGTGGGAATGCAAGCTGGTACAGCCACTCTGGAGAACAG
>CM053608.1:16159785-16174572 GCA_028646535.1 Procyon lotor
GTACCACAAATGAAAATGGTGGAATTAGGAGTCCATATACCAACACAAGTGAATTTCGCAAAAATAATTTTGAGTAACAAAGGCAGTTGATGAAATATATATAGTATATGGGCACCTGGGTGGCTCAGTGGGTTAAGCCTCTGCCTTTGGCTCAGGTCATGGTCTCAGGGTCCTGGGTTCGAGCCCCAGATCAGATCAGGCTCTCTGCTCAGCGGGGAGTCCACTTCCCCCTCTCTCTGCCTGCCTCTCTGCCTACTTGTGATCTTTCTCTGTCAAATAAATGAATGAAGTCTTTTAAAAAAATATTTATTTATAGTATGATATGATTATTTCAAAATCTAAAAACATGCTAAACAGTTTTATGTATCTTTAGGGATGCATACATATATATTAAAAGTAGAAATATATATAGGAAATGATTTTCAAAAAAATATTAAAAAAACACTCTTGTGTTATGGTTACTTCAGAGGCCCTGAAGGTAGGAATGAGATCAAGAGTTTCATATTTTAAGTAGGAGAGAGAATAAATAGATTTTCATTACATTAATCATCAGTTATCTTTTATGTTTGAATATTATTAGTGTTAAAATAAAATAAAATAAAATAATAAAATGGAGACCAGGCTTAAGGATCTCTAGGCAGACAAAACTACCAGTTAAGCCATGTAAGTAAAACAGTCTGTCTTCTTTCATGAAGGTAGGCCAAACTTACGTTATATCTTGGAAATACCTCTTAGAAACAAAACTTAAGCCATCCTCCTAAAATAGTATAAGATAGTCATTTTAACCAATCTCCTGCTGTCTGGACATTCCCAGGATAATAACCAATCGTAAAAGTTGAACAACTTCCTCACTTTCACTTAGTAAGCCATCCTGTAATGTGTTGCCTGTGAACTTCACACCAGTTAAGTTTGAGGTTCCCCTGTTTGTGAACAGTTTCTTTCCCATTCAATAGAGTACTTACATCAAGGAAAGCTCTCTGAATTTTCTTTTGACATTAGTGTATAAATTCTTTTATGAGCAAGGCAGGGTAAAGAAGAGTAAGGAGAATAAATTGTCAACGGGCTATATGTCCTAAGAAGTTTGAAGGTTCACTGAAATGGAAATACTAGAAAAAAGGATCTAGAAAGATGAAAGATGGAAGTTAGAAGCCAGATGCCTGACACTGAGTTTCAGAAATGCAAGATTTAGGGTCATGAAATCTGTAATACATCTGTGGAGTGGATGTTTGCGATAGGGAGAAAAAGATCATTGCTGTTGAGGAGGTCACAAAACCACAGAGTCACTGGGTTAGATAAATTCTCTACCTGGGTTTTGAACTTGGCCAGAATTACAACATGATCGTGGACAAGAAGGGGGAGGGGTCCAGTCTTAATATATTCCTGGGTAAAGTCTGTAAGTCTCTGCCCACAATATGGTAGAGTCAGATTTTCAAAAGACCGGTGTTTTTGTCTTGTTTTTGTCTTTTGTTTTTTCTAATAATCAAGGGAGAGAAAACATTTCAGAGAGTATATGAAAGGCAAGGAGACCATACACACCTGGAACATGTGTTTGAGCAGTGGGGGGGGTGGTGTCTTTGCTTGTTGGAACTCCAAGGGAGGCAGTGTCCTCACAGGGTCGCCAAATTCAGTTATAGCTGGACCCTGAAGCAGTGTCCAGAAACAGAGGCTCGCTAGAGGCAAATGCGGTTGAGTTACCATGTTCTACAGAGGGCACAACCCAAGTGTGTGGGAAGCGAGGGAAAGTGAGGTGAGCGGGAGATTGCACCAGCTCAGGTAATAGATTCAAGAGTATATACTGGGATGATGAAGAGTCATCTGGGAATCTTGAGCATCTAACGGCTACTGTGAGGTGTGGTGGGAATAGTCCTAGAGGTGTCTACAGAAAGGGACGCAATGGTTGAAATTAAACACCAGCGGAATTAGAGGCAGAAGACAAGCTTTGTCAGCCCGGAACACAAATTTCTCTCTCTTCCTTGGCTGCCTGTCATGATTCCTCCACAAGCACCTCCACTCAGATCAATCCCTCTCCTCTGTGTCCTTTCATTCAACTATTTCTGGGGCATCTTTTTGCTGCCTCATGAAACTGTGATGGTCTTGCAGAGCTTGGTTTCTCCTTTGAATTCCTGACAGCAGCTTGCAAAGTGCTGAAAGCACAGTGGATATTCAATAAATATTTGATTGATTGAGCTGTAAATTTTACTTGTCTAAGTTATAACCAGCACTCAGACACTTGAGATATGGGTATAAATTGGAAAGGAAAGGATCTGAGCTTTTATTAGAAACTTTTTTGTGTTTGAAAGAAAATCTTGGCTTGTAAAGGTTTCACCATTACTCTTGCTTCCCCCAGCTCATTGCCATCTAAGATTTATAAAAACATAAGTAGTTGCCGTGGAGACAATTGCCGGGCACTAGAGGAACCATTTGGGAATAAAAGCAAGAACTGCTGTAATATTCAGCAGCTAGATTTTACATTAATCTTTTTGCTTTCAATAGTAAAACTGAAAATAAAATACTGAAAAAAATATTGAGTACTGGGAATTTGCTCTCTTCGCTACAAAGCTGATCACCATCTGGTACCTAGTAATAGACACTCCCCTTTGTGAAGATACTGAAACAATCCTACACTGGTTGGAAAAAAGCCAATGCTCCTTGCCGTCCACTGAGTACTACCCCATAGCCTCAGCTACCCCGTCTCTGGCCCAGTGTCCTCTGCGATCCTCATGATCCAGTGACTCAACCTGAATCCTGGTAAAGCGGGGGCTCAGTACCACGGCTGTCGCTCGCATGCTGGGTATCAATCATGGTGAATCTGCTGGCTATAAAATACAGTAAATATCATGTTTTACTATATTTACTGGAGTTATAAACTAGTACCCTACAGACATGATTTGTGTGGCCTTCCCCGGGTTTTATATTCTTCTAAAATTATTAAGTAGCATTTAAAACTCTAGGGGCTTCACCTAAAAATCCACATTTTTAGCTCCTGAAAAATTGGAGGTACCAGTAACATTAGGCTTTCATTCCATGCCCTCCAAAAACAAAAACAAAACAAAACAAATCAGTGGAGTAGAGCAGGGATTGTCCCCTTGAATATTCTCTCTATTGGAGGTGCAACCGCCTCTCCTGTTCATTCAACGGACTGTACCTTTTTCTGTTACTAGTTACTCCAGGGACATTCACGTTTCCCACCCTGTTCTGCAATCACCCCAAATCAAATTGCTAGGAGCTGTGCTTGGTTCCAGACTTGGGGGTCATTTGGTGTGACATCGGCTCAGTTCAGTGCACTACCGCTTTGCCTCACCTCCTCTGTGTGTCCTTGCTTCTAGTAATTATAATCCAGCAACTCAATTCCCTTCAATTCTAATTCAAGATGGCACGTCCAAGCTTTGCAGACAAGACCACCTTGTCTATGGGGCCTGTTTCCTAAATGTTCACAGAAAAATATCTAGAACTGGGGAGAATCATGCACATTCATCTTGGTATTTACCACCAAGAAAAGATAGGAATGAAATTTTGTGACCTCTGCCACATATCTTTGCTCAGTAAGTGAAAAATTAAATCTTCCACAGGAAAACTGCTGCTAGTAATTATGCTGCTATTTCTGGAAAGGAAGTGCCCCAGCAGGGACAGGCCCGAGATTTCTACCTGCCCACCTGCTATTTCCTCCCTTAACTGTGACTCCCACCTACCAGTGTATGAATTCACAGCTATACCTAACAATAAACAAGAGGGAATATTCTGACCCCACATTTAATCAGAATCTTTGCCTCAGTTTTCTGTTGCTGTGTGACATACCGTCCCAAACTTAGTTGCTTTAAGTAAGTGCTATTGATTTGCTCATGCTTCTGTGGTTTAGCAACTTGGGCTGGGCTGGCCAGGATCACTCATGCCATTGCACTCACCCAGCAGCTTGATTATGGTCTGAGATGGCCCCTCGCACATCCCTGGCGAATAGGGGGGCGTGCAAGAGGGGCACTGTGTTCTCTGCCACATGCCTGGGCCGGGCCTCTTGACGTGGTGAGCTCAGAGCAACATTCCGAGAGGGTGAGAACAGAAGCTTCCAAATGCTCACAGGGTCACTCCTGCCATGTTGTACTGACCAAAGCAAGTCACAATGCCACCCAGACTCAAAGGGGGGGAAATAGACTGCAGCTCTTGATGGCAGGAGCTGCAAAGTTACGGGCATGCATTCCCGAGTGAGAAAAGATAGGACTACCCTGCGTGCACTCTACCACGTTCCACATGATAACAGAAGAGAAGAATGAGAGCAGAAAAGCCTTGAAAATGCGTCAGAATCGCACAACATGCAGGGGAAGTCTCTAGTGAAATGGAGAATGTAGAGAGAAGGGAGACTGCGGAGCAGTTCTGATTTGAAATTAATTCGTCAGGAAAAGCACGAGAGCGGAAAAGAGCAAGAAGGGAGAAGTGGGGACAGAGAATGGAGGAGAGGGGGTGAGAACGGGAAGGGTCTGAGAAAGAGAAGCCCCATCAAGGAGCTGTTGCCTGAAAGCCATCCACCAGTTGCCACAGCTCAGCCCAACCTCACCCCCTCCCTTGTTCAGGGCTCAAATCCTGGGCTGTGTTTTCCAATCCATCCCTCCCCACCACTCTTATTCCAAGTGTAAGAACACCTCAGCTCAGATCTGATTACTACGATATTTTCCAAACAGCTCCCCCAGGATTTCCTCTTCTGGTGCGTCCTGTTCATCACATCTGCTTGGCTTAATTATTTTTAAACATATTTTTATTTCTTTCTGCATAAGTAAAATATGCTCATGTTATAAAATTCAAAAACTACAAAAGTAACGCAGACAGAAATCTGAACACTTGGAGAACTCAAAGGACTTGTCTCCTAATAAGCGATAGAACCCGCACTTGACACAGGCTGACCTTGTGAGCCCTTGCTCTCCACGGTGGCACTGGTGAGCTCTCCCATCTGGGCTCCTTGTCGGCCCCGCACACAGAAAAGTTAGAAATAGCATTTTCTCCCAACTATCAAAACTAGTAAATTGATCTTGATTAGCAAGGGAGAAGTATAGACCTGTACTTCTTGTCTAAAAAAATAAAATACTTAGGAGCAGCCAGCTTTGTCTCTGTCACAGAAATGAGAAGTTATGGGAATCCGACCTGATGAGCAGAACGCTGCTCATTCTAAGACACAAAGTCATACCTGTACACCTTGTCGTGCCTATAAAGGCACTGAAATTGGAAGCAGAATTGAAAATTGGATGTGACCTGCATCTGTCAGCATCATTGGAGTCAGCATTGAAGGCAGAAGGGGAAAGGAGGCTTTGGGAGGTGGGTGACTGGTACCCAGAGAGGAAAGAAGGTTCCCGGGCTTCTAGCCCCCTTACTTGAAAAGTTGCCTTGGATGAGAGAACTCTTCTATTTGTACTTCAGCAACTCCACTGAGAAAAGAGACATAGGAAGAAGCATGAGCATTTAGTTTCAAAATCTCGAACCCACAGTCTTCGGGTAATGCATCTTGCTATATTTATGCTACAAACAGTACAGGGAGGTGTGCGTGCTTGTGTCCGATAATGCAGCATTAGCTGGCATGTGCATTTTGCCCAGAGAATATTTACTTGCAGCACCTTCCACAGTGTACATCTGTAAAGGCCTGTTGAGTCATAAACACTGGAGTTGAGAAACAGGAAGGTCATTCTGCCCACTGGACTGTTCCTAGGCCCATCCCATAGCGAGGCAAACTTATTTAAAGCTAGACTTTTCAGCTGTTCTTTACTCTGCTAAACTTCTGGTAACTCCTTTCTGTTATTTATCACACAAAGCCATCTTGCCCAAAAGGTTGTGTGTGTATTTCTGGCCATTTGTAGCTATCCTGTAGTAAGAGACATCTATACCCAAAAGGATAGTTTTCTCCCCACTTTTTAGAGAAGTGACTGGGGCAATTTCTGACACTGTTTTTTTTTTTTTTTAATCAACATATAATGTATTATTTGCCCCAGGGTACAGGTCTGTGAATCATCATCAGGCTTACACATCTCACAGCACTCACCATGGCACATACCCTCCCCAATGTCCATCGCCCAGCCACTGTATCCATACCCCCCTACCCACCAGCAACCCTCAGTTTGTTTTGTGAGTTTAGGAGTCTCTTATGGTTTGATTCCTTCCCGATCTCATCTGGTTTCATCCCCCCCCACATCTCCCCACGACCCCCCACCTTGCCTCTCAAGTTTTTCATATCAGAGAGATCATATGATAATTGTCTTTCTCTGATTGGCTTACTTTGCTCAGCATAATACCCTCTAGTTCCATCCACATCGTTGCAAATGGCAAGATTTCATTTCTCTTGATGGCTGCATAGTATCCCTTTGTATATATGTATATATACCACATCTTTTTTTTTTTTTTTTTTTAAAGATTTTATTTATTTGACAGAGAGAAACACAGCGAGAGAGGGAACACAAGCAGAGGGAATGGTAGCGGGAGAAGCAGGCTTCCTGCAGAGCAGAGAGCCCGATGCGGGGCTCGATCCCAGGCCCCTGGGATTTGACCTGGGCCGAAGGCAGACGCTTAACGGCTGAGCCACCCAGGCGCCCCTATATACCACATCTTCTTTATCCATTCATCTGTTGATGGATACCTAGGTTCTTTCCATAGTTTGGCTATTGTGGATATTGTTATTATAAACATTCGGATGCACTTGCCCTTCGGATCACTACATTTGTATCTTTAGAGTAAATAACCAGTAGCAGGATTGCTGGATCATAGGGTAGCTCTATTTTCAACTTTTTGAGGACCCTCCATACTGACACTGGCTTTTAAACAGGCATGTAAGCTACCCAGACTGGTGGAAGGTAGGATGGATCTTCCTATCGTTTGATGAAGAGAAAATCCTCTAGCCAGTATGACCAATATAACATTAATTCTCAAAGCTGAAGTTTGAGTCCATTTCCTCTTGTCAGATTTTCTTTTCTTTTATCATCTCCCTTCCCTTGAATTTCATAAAGAGACCACTAGGGAAGCAAGTCCTCCAAGGCCACGTCCGTAAAGTTAATGGGTCAAGAGGAGAAAAGTGGGAAAGCTTTTTCTCACACATTATACAAAATCCTTGTGACTCAACCACAAAAATTACTTACCTGAACACCAAAGTTCTCCCTTTATTAAAATGGGTAAAGGGAAGGACATAAAAGTCAATGAAATTGCATTTTACCATAAGAGGCTGTCTCAAGTCTCAAAAATACTAGACTGTGCATCTTCATAAAGAATTTTTCCACTGCATATGATCTAATTTTCCAGAAAAGGTGTTTCCAGAAGATTTGTAAAGTATAATTTGAATTTTTAGGTATAAAATGTAGTATAAATTGTCTGCTGTTTTATATATTATGTCTGGAAAATAAAATTTTACACTGCTTTCTTCACTCTGTGGGGGTGTGTTTAAGGGGGAGAGAGAGAGAGAGAGAAAGAAATAAGAGGGAGGGTGAAGAGCTAAGATTCCTGTTTGCATTCCAGAGAAGGAAATATACCTTCTGTGTCCATAGCAATTACAGTGTGACCAGGGAAAGCAAAATAATGGCTCCCAGAGTCTCTCCTCCAGTGATAGGACCACCAAGGCAAAGGCAGATGGGTCCTCGAACCATGTTCTTCAAAATGAGTGACTCATCTCAAACTCTAGATAATTAAATATAAATGATACTTTTCTGTATTCTATCTTGCAATGTCACAGTGACCTTTGACTTATGACACACTTCTAGTTTATAGTGACTTGACAGTAAGCAAACTTCTCAAATAAAATATCATTTGAATCAGGGAAGGTAGGGGTGAGAAAGCCCCCAGGACCAGTTCCTGACTTTCCCATTCCTCCTTCACAAACCTGCATCTGAAGCAATGACAAAGATAAACACAATCTTTCTTTTTTTAAAGATTTTTAAAAATTTTTTTATTTATTTGACAGAGAGAGAGAGAGAGAGAGAGAGCGCACAAGTAGGCAGAGAGGCAGGCAGAGAGAGGGGGGGAAGCAGGGTCCCTGCTGAGCAGAGAGCCTCAAGTGGGGCTCAATCCCAGGACCCTGAGATCATGACCTGAGCCGAAGGCAGAGGCTCTAACCCACTGAGCCACCCAGGCACCCCAAGATGAACACAATCTCATGAGTCATTCTCTGTGTGCAGCACCCATTTATAATCAAATCACTGAAGTTACTGGGGGATCAGGTGTAGTCTTTCACAGACTAACTAGGCAGTAATGGTGAGAGAGCAATAATGACCCCTTTTCTCTTCATTCTTTCTAGTGAGACCTCTGTGATTGCTGTAAAAAAAATCTTAGTGTCTGTCACAAAAGAGACAGGAGTACAAAGGGCTTGCTCTGAACACGTCATCATTAAGTGATATCAACAACTGCCACACAAATCCATGGGGAAATTCCTGACTTGCCAAAAAAAAAAATTTTACATATACATACATATATATATATATATATATATATACACACACACACATACACACACACACATATATATATATAAAAATATATGTTATTTTCTCTGACATCTTCAACTCATGTATCAGGTCTGAAAACCCTAAAGTCTTCAGACAAGCAGAAAAATGAAGTGCGTGCTGAAACTCTGGGAGAAGCCCCCTATTTGTTTCTATTACCTCAGCAAAATCCCCCCCACCTCTCCTCTACTCACACCTCCTTTCTGGGATCATTGTCGGAAGTCAATGCACACTTGACATGAGAGATGTTGTTTAAAGATTTATTCTGGAATCCGGATTCCAAGTACACACTGAAAACAAGGCTTATTATTTACCAGCACACTTCCCGAAGGGGGCTTCTGTTTTTCTATAGGAATGGCAAACTAGACACATACCTAACTCATTTCTCTGGCCGTGATTAATTATGGGGAAAGTTGGTTGCTTGACACAATCTGCAATGCTGTGAGATCAGTCAAGAGATGTCTAAGGTTCATCTACTATAATTAGGGCAGTGGAAAGTCTGCATGGGTTTCTAAGCCTAACTTTGATTCTGAGTAAAAGAGAAAATTTGAAAATGAAAATATCCTGAAAAATCCGGGTGCTGTGATCCTTGTAGGCCCATGCTGTGTGCCAGGAAATGTTGGGTGCCTCAGTGCATTAAAGCCTCTGCCTTCGGCTCAGGTCATGGTCTCAGGGTCCTGGGATCAAGCCCCACATGGGGCTCTCTGCTCAGCAGGGAGCCTGCTTCCCCTTCTCTCTCTGCCTGCCTCTCTGCCTACTTGTGATCTCTTTCTCTCTGTCAAATAAATAAATAAAATCTTTTTAAAAAATGCATGTCATTATAAGTAAAAGAGTGAAGAAAAAAAATTAGTGCAAAATGTATGCAGCACCATTGCCATTCAAATACGTGTTTGCTTTAAAAAACAAATGATATGAAATACAAGCTGAGAGTCAGTGCTGGGTACTACCTGCAACGTGGCCATCAACGCACCCACCAACTTGGGCAAATTCCCCTCCACGTGTGTGTTTTAGTTTCCTCATCTGTAAAGTCAGGCAGCTGGAAAAGGATCATCTATTACATCTATTGTGGTATGAAAATTCTATGATTTTGGGATTTGATCTGAGTCCCTCTTCCATTAACACTGAATTACTTTCAATGGAAAATAGATAATAAGCATCATGACAGCAAAACACATATTTAGTTTTTTATCATTAATACACTTCTCTGAAGACTGAAATCCACAGTACAGAGGATTGTCTTACATGATTACCATGCAACATCTTCTGGTATCAACTACAAATGTTCTCTTTTGTTAATAGTCAGTTTCTCAGAATAATTAAAAATTCTGAACTGAATTCTTTACAAAGTGCACTCATCAACCACTAATGCTCATTTTAATTTTGCTGTGATTAATTTACCTCTTGTTTTATTATCATAATTGATTGTAATCCCCTTGGTCTTCCCTCACTGTATAGTTTTCAATGAACATTTGGGGGAACATTAAAGGAAATGGTATTTTCATAATGTAAGTAGAGGCTGAGATATAGCTAATAATTGCTTTCTGGACTATAAGGAACAGATGACATATTGCTCTGGATATAATTGAAAATATGGCAGATATATTTGGGGTGGTTGAATTGAAGAGCCTTTTGAAAACAAGATAGAAAATCAACTTTACTCCTAGTCCTATTTGAGAAGGGGTTGAAAGAACACTAATACCTTCCCTGTTCTGCTGAAGGTCTTCCAGGATCCTACTCCTAATTCTAGAAGAGCTCAGTATATTTCATAGACAACCAAGAACATCTTTCTATTTACTTCTGACTGTATTCCTGAGTTTGTATCCTAAATAACAGTGCTAAACATAGTTTCTATAAACTATATATAAGCTCAGCCACATCAATTACACAAATATGCCCCCCCCCAAGGAAATCTGGAACAGACCTATCTTGCTTCAACATTTCCATGGAAAAATTTTCTGAAGCATTTTGGCCATTCCTTTAGAGTCTCATAAGCAAAAGAAGAATGGTGACATTATCATCCACCAACCAGAAGGCCACTGCAGGGGAGAAAATGGAAGAATGAGCTAAGGCAAGACTTACGAATAAGAATTAAAAATAAATGACGATTAACCACTGCTATATTTTACTGAATTTTATGTATTCTCTCTTTTAATCCTCAGAACAAACCTAAAGCCATATTCCCAGAAATACTCATTCACTTAGAGTTGCACAACTAGTAAATGGAAGAGTAAGAATTTGAATCTAGTTAAATGTCTTTATTTCAAAAGTGTTAGTGAGAGGAACAATCATGGGCAACATTTTCAAATAGATGATTTCTTGTTTGGGGTCTTTATCTATACATTTCAATCACATCCATTTATCTCACCCAATTAATCTGGGATTCATAATTATTAGAATTTCAAGGTAGTGAAGAAAAAGTAGATTCATTAAAAAATGATATTGGGTAGCCATCTCCAATAAGGAAAAAAAACTAAGTTGGATCCTTTCTTTTGCATTTAAATTGTTAAAAGATTTTAATATAAGTAAAAAAATGAAACCATAAAAGTAACTGAAGAAATGGGGGGGGATTTAATAATCTGATTAGGGAAGTTCTTTCTAAGAATAATACAAAACTCAGAAGACATAATAAAAAGTGTGATAAACTAGACTAGGCTAAAAATAAATTAAACATGGCAAGACACGATAAGAAATGTCAAAAGAATGCCAACACCTGGAAAAAATTGCAATTTATATTATAATCAAAATTTTCTAAACTATGAAGAATGTTCACAAATGAATATACAAAACACCCCACTACAGGATGCTGATAATGGGGAGGCTATGTATGTATGGGGGTAGAGGGTGGATTGAAATCTCTGTGCCTTCTGCTCATTTTTTTTTTCCTTCCAAGCAATTTTGCTGTGAATCTCAAACTGCTGTAAAAAATAAAGTCTCTTAAAAAAAAACCCACAACCATCCAATAGAAAAATGGGCACAGGATATAAAAAGATCGTTAAAATGAAAAAATTTAAAATATCTCTTAAATATATGAAATTATATTTAACCTGACTTATAATAAGAGGAAAAAATAACATCATAAGATTATCATGTTTTGTGTATTAGATTGGCAAAAATTAAAAGGTCTCATTTATACATCAGGTTGAAAATGTGGAGAAGAGGGTGTTATATCAATCCCTCACACATTTCTGAGTGGATTGGTATACTCTCCATATAGGGCAACTTGATAATATCACAAAAATTTTAATGCACATACTCATTTTCTCAAGGAAATCATCATTCTGATATAAACCCATATGTGTGAAACTTTATATGTACAATGTTATTCATTTTCAAATTTTCATATTAATTACATTTTTTCCAAGAGCAGAAGATTGAAGATTGAAGATTCATATTCATTACATTTAGTTAATAAGAAAAGTTTGGAAGCATCTTTGGTGTTTCTCTATAGGAGACTTGTCAGATCAATTACTGTTCATGCCTAATGTTTGGTTTGTGGGAGGATGTTCCTGCCACATTTTTTTGGTTTCCATCAAAAAGAGTTTTTCCTTAAACATTCTAATTTCTTGTTGCATCATTTACTGGAGTGAGTTGCCTAGATAGGGAGTCTGAGAGAGACTGGGCCTGTGGAGCTTAGCCCGTCCATCTTTCCTTTGGGGATCTGCCAGCTCCATGTTCAGATCTGCTTCGCCAGGTCAGGAGCCTTTCAGAGAGAGAGAGAGCCACGGAAGGAGCCTTGGGGGGCCTGTGGCTCTCTGACCTGCCTCTGACTGGACAGTCTGTCTGTCTAATACGGGGTTTCCATATCAAGAAATTGTTGTTGTGCCTCTGAGCTGCATTCTCTAATATCAGTTTATCGGTAATAAACGTATTTTGCTCTCGATCTGTTTTGTGCTTTATCTTATTTTCTCAAAAAATAGGAACTCCAAACTCAGGTAAGAGGAAAGTTGTCAATTACTGTACCTCTTTCACACAATACCTACCTTTGAATCCTGTCCTCTTCCCCAAATGGGAAATCTTTCGTGGCGCAGGTAGGAGATCATCTCCAAGTTAAATGGAGGGAGAAAGAGCAAGGCGTAGAGCAGGATGTGTGGATGCTACCATTTGGGTAAAAAGAGTGGAGGAGAGAACATATGTTTGTATCTGCGTGACAGAGCTCTGAAAGGGAACAATGGAAATGGATAGCTTTGCTGCATCCACACAACAGGACAGAGACTGAAGAGGGGGACAGAGACATGGGGAGATTTTCCATAGTGTTCTCTTTTGTACCTTTTAGAGTTTGAATACACAAGGGCATATGAGCACATGAACTCATTTCTTCCACAGTATGTTTCCAAAATTGTTTTTTCTTCCCCTCTCTTGCTTTCTCCTCTGAGAACTAAGAAGACCCTCCTCCAGGAAAGACTTTATCCACAGGGTGACTGGGGCTCAGTGATGCAGAATCAGGAGAAAGGGATGGAGTGGTAACAAGTTCAACTGGAAAGGAGGCTGGAGGGGAGCTACAGTTGTTTGAAAGAGATTGATACAAGATGAACTGGGATTTTGAGGAAAGTAGGTGGGAGAGAAGCAGGGAACTGTACAAAATATCTCTGAGAATTTGCATAAAATCCATGCATTTCAGTTTCTGATAGGACTGTATGGGTCACAGCTCCAATAGAATTACAAATATTATGACTTGGAGCTGAAAACAGTCATGAAACTGTCTTGCTGCCTTGGATGGCCCCCAATATCACGTTCCAAAAGGCACATGAAACAGCTTATGAGGATTAAAACCCTCCCATTGATAGACTTCTATGGATTCATTTAGCATGGAGACACACAGCCTACAACCTAAGGCACTAAGAAGTCATCAAATCACATATCTATTTTCTGTTTCCTTTTCTTCCTAAAGAATATAATAGGGGTACCAATAGCCTTAGTGTCCCAGGAGATACCAATGATCAGTTTTGTTCATCACGAAATACCAGATATGAACACTGGGCAGTCACTCTGGACAGAGGGCTAATTTAACCAGCACCTCCTTGCCCAAGGCTCTGCTGGAGGATTCCCTCCTGCAGTGAGGAGAGCTCACCTTAGACCCTTTCTGCAAACCCACCGACCCTACAGTCCACCTTTTTCCCACCCTAACTGCTTTTCTTTTCCCCAGTTTAATCTCCAAAACTCTCAGTTTGGCCATCCATGTAAGACTTATATTTTCTTTTTTTTAAATTTAATTTTACTTTTTCAGTGTTCCAAGATCCATTGTCTATGTACCACACCCAGTAAGACTTATATTTTCTTTGATGGGACAGGCTTACCATTTCTACATAAAATACAACACTCCACAATTCTTATGCAGATCATTAAGAAGTATCACATTGTCTTTGTTACAAATATTCTTTCACCTCAACGTGCAATCCTGTTCACATATTTTCAGTTTTCACAGTTTGTTGCTCACATAGCTCATAACTTGGAACTACACACACACAGGGAGCCTTGGGCTTAAATGAGATTTAGTGACACTGGTCCTCTCTGCTAAGATCTGTTCAGGAGTTGGTTGGAGTCCTTGGGTTTCCGGCATTATCATTTGTTTCTATGACAATGGTAGTGATGGGAAATAATCACCAGCAAGAATGCTTATCCTCTAGTCAGAGAGATTTGGGATATGAAGAGAGAGCAGTGTAGAAATTTAATTTAAAACTCCAGGGAAAAAATTTTGGCACAATAAATGTTGACTGTCATTCAGATAACTAAACCGAAGCAGAATTCCCTATGGAATAGAGACTACTCTGACATGCACTACAATAAGGAATCCTTTCTTAAACTTTTTATTATTATCTATGAGAGCAAGAAGAACAAAGACAGCTAAGAAATGACATGCTTTGGATGTCTTTCAATGCTCTGATTTTATTTTTGGCTATCTTCCCTACTCATGGAAGTCAAATCATCCTAACTAGATACTGTTTTCATTTGGAAATGCTGCTTACAACAGGAAGGCAACCACATTTCTATTATACACATGCTTCTAAATCTTATTGCACTTTTTCTGTATTTCTAAATTCTAAACACAATATTTCTTGCTCAAAGGAACCACTAATTCATTGAATCACTTATGGATTAATGAATTTAAGTCTCTTCATCTGCTTATATAGAACTGTGTTGCATGATAAGACATCGCTAGTGATCTATCCCATCTCCCCTAAACTTCAGGGAATTAGAATGAATGATGGCAAATGAACACCTCTTCCCTTTTTTTTTAAGATTTTATTTATTTATTTGACAGAGAGAGAGATCACAAGTAGGCAGAGAGGCAGGCAGAGAGAGAGGAGGAAGCAGGCTCCCCACTGAGCAGAGA
>CM053608.1:16175072-16248890 GCA_028646535.1 Procyon lotor
TGCATGCATGAATGATCTGGCAATGAAGTCTTAAACTTAAAGGATAAACAACTACTACATCTTGGTTGGAAGACAGCTGCCAGAATCGGTCTCTGCTCAATTTGCTTGCAAATGACTAATGATTAGAGCAAGGTTATATTACTCCAATTGCAGGTCACTTCTTAAAGTTATGGTCTTGATTAATAGAAAACTGCCTTACTACTGTACTTTAAAGAACAAGATCGCAGTCCTACCAATTAAGGTGATGGTAGAAATGCTCTGTGATTTGCCAGTTCAGTTTATAAGCAGAATGCGGAGTTTATAAGGGAAGCCACACAGCTTCTTGACTGGTCTGTCTCCATATGAGTCAGGACACCAGGGCAGCTTTTAAGTGTCCCTGAGAATCTGGAAATAAATCTGCCCCCGACAGTTTGACACGTACAATCCACGTATGGTATCAATTACCTGTGGGAGCAAATTCTCAGGGATTACCAATAGGTGAATGCAAAATTTCAAAAGATGTGACCAGGCAGTAATATCAGAATTACGAATCAGACTCTTTCAAGATGGCGAGAAGCAAAGACCCACTCAGGTTGCCTCTCATAATGGACGACTATTATAGAGTCACAGGAAAATGAAGAATATAGGAGACCTTCTTAAGAGCTTCAGACCCAGGGATTGTAGAGCCTGAAAGTCTGCTTAGGAGTCAACAGGAGCCAATAGACTGTCTCTCTTGAAAACTGCCATCCCCTGCTTCACTTCCACACTTGGCCACTGTGATGAGTCCCCAGTTCTGTGTTTCTGCTCTTCTACAACTGCTGACCCTGTTCTCTCCTTATGTGATGGTTTCTCCTTATTTAAAGCTTCACTGCCTCATGGCTTGCTGCCCCTTTCAATTCCTTCTACTGCCTTTTATTTAAAAAGTATTTTTTTGCTTCCACTGACCCAACTGCCAGGCTCCTTTACGTGCCTCTCCCTCGGGCGCATCACTCCTCAAATGAGAGGATTTGAACAGGTTGGCCAGATCACTGGTGTACAGCAACCTGCTGGACAGGAGTCTCGTTTCAAGCTGCCTTGCAGACCTCTGGCCACACTGCAATCTCTGCCTCTGGGTCACTCAGCCTTGTCCTAATCAGCTGTAGCCAAGGAAGCAGGAACACAGAGAACAAAATGACCCCCAATGTGGAAGGGGCATCTCAGAAAGGTGTGGCAGGTACTCTTAGGACAACTAGAGGACCTCCTTCCATGTTTTCCTCAAGAAAACAGAGTAACTGTTTTTCCTGACTGTAGCTCAGTCAGTTGTGTTGTGCTGTGTGAACAGACAAATTTCCAGAGGATGAAAAGCAAAATTCCAGATCACAGTGGTAGTTAAATCACTGCCCAGCGGGGAATGTACCCAGACAGACAAGCTCAGGGATCACCTGAAAATTGCATTTATTGTAGAGATTCGCTGCTTCCTTTGAAGCCATGTATTAACCCTCCTTGTTCTGAGCCCAAGCATGCCAAGTAGCCTTTAGATAGCGCCAACTTGATGTAGTTAGTCTGCATACAGGACAAGTGTGAAAGGCTTTGTCAACATGAGTGTGCAAGTCTACTTGACAATCATATTTTTCATTGTAAATAGGCATTCTGGGTATGTGTGTGAGTGTGTGTGAATGTATGTGTGTCTATGACGCATAGATGTTTCTAGACAATGTGGATAGATTTATATAACACATACTATGTAATGAAGTATTATATATAATATATAGTCTATCAGTAAATTCTATTATGTATGATAGAAATACATATATTATACATGATAGATGTAGTCAGAGTTACATAATTATATATTTCTATAATGCATATCATATATTCTATTATGTATGTTCTACTATATTTATATATACATATATTTTTAAATAATACTTGCAGATGTGAACATATCCCTGGAAGATAGAGAAACTCATCAAAATTAAGATTCTGGGCCTGTAAAGTTGAGGACGAGCCCTGACATATGATAAATGCCTCTGAGATGATTCTCATCTTGAGGGGCTCTAGCTCAGGTCAATGCCCCTTCCCCATACTCTGCACCTCTGCCCCAATATGACTAATAAATTTGCTATTTAAAACTTCAATGCAAAGCACTTCTTTTTCAAGAGAATCCCATTAGTATCTGTTCAATAATTAATGAGCATCATTTTAATTTAAGCAGATTGTTGGCCGTTAGACTGCACACTGGTTTCACAAATAAGATTTTCCAAACTGAGTCATAGAACATAGTCAAATGGAAGAAAAAAATGTTTATAGATATCCTTAAGAACAATCTGAAATTGAGATAAATATACTGTCATTGAAGATTATGGGCTCACACTGGGCTGTTCAGGATCACGGTCCTCAATCTCTACTCCTGCCTCCTTCCTGTTCAGGGGCGCACGCGCTTCCGTGACTGATCTCTCTCATGCATGCACAGACCGAGGTCAGTAGGGTGGTATGTAGGTGACAACCATTCTTACACTATTCCATCTTATTGAGAATTTCAGCGGCACTGGTCCCACTACAGTGTAAATGAATGCAATCTGGAGTTTCAGTGTGCAGCCTACATGAGCCCATGCACTGGTGTTATACCGCATGTGATAATATTAACTCTTTAAATAAATAAACTTGTGATTGCGGGTAAAGAGCAAAGGACAAGAAAACGATGGAGGCAATTTGAGGGGCAATAACACCTTTGATATATGAAAATACTCTTCTGGAACATGAGCATTATTAGATAGTTGATATTTACATTATTTAAATAATTTAATAATTATCTTAAATTTCCACATCTTTAATGTTGGCAAAGACTCTTTAATGTGAGGGATGTAAGTATTATTGAATAGAACACAATGAGTATTAAAACAGAGGACAAGAAATTTTATGTTTTAAGAACCCTTTCAATAAGTTGTTTAGAAGTAAAAGATAAACTTTGGGGAAGAATGTATGCACATTATTTCAATAAACCTCATAGCATATATTTTTGCTTTCAAGTGGGAAAGAAGGTGTAAAATTGATTGATTCAGATCCAGGTGGGATTGAATATTTAAGTATTTTAACAATCAGTAATTACTGAAACAGTAACGTAGATATGGTTAATTTCCTTTGTCTTTCTTCACTAACTTCTTGAAGCTACTGTAAGTAACCCAGGGCCATCATGTACCTGTTTATAAGAAGTTTTACCATTTTACTTTATTTCTTTTTATTCGATTTATATGGAGTCTCAGTTTAAACTACTGTTGTCTCTTCACTTTTTCTTTTGGATTCTTAGAAAATGTGAAAGAATCGTAATTACAGACAATTGGGGACCAAAAGACCTCCCTGTACATGCATGTACTAAAAGCAATCAGTGATGAAATGTTTAATGTTAGAGCTCAGAAAGAACCACGGTTGTTGACATCATTCTTTAAGGTTCTGAAGGAAGTGAACTGCAGAAAGAGCAAGTATTGCTTTGTGTCTGGGGCCAAAGCTTGGAAGATGAACAGTAAATATAAGAAATTGCTGGGGTGGGTTTACCTGTGGTCGGTAATTCCAGAAAGCATGCTATATCTTCGTTTTCTGGAAACTGACTCTGTGAGGTTCGTGTGTGTGTGTGTGTGTGTGTGTGTGTGTGTGTGTGTGTGTGTGAGAGAGAGAGAGAGAGGGAAAGAGGGAGAGACAGGAGTTAGGGAGGGAGAGAGGGAGAGGAAGTCTAGTTATATGCAAAAATGTCTCACTTCAATCAGAAAAAATCATTTTGAATATAAATTGTTTGATTGTGGGGGCGGTTATGAGATTCTTTCTGCTTAAAAGTAGCAATTCTCCACCCCATTAATTCCTTATTCAAAGTTCTCTGTTTAAACACTGATGTTTGTCTTCTGCTCAGAGTTGCCGATTTGGAAAGAATCCTGCCACATTCATTAACCACCCAAGCATCCAGGGTTTCTTTTTGCATTATCTTATTAAATGAATGGTTATTTTTATGATGCATTATGAAAAAGCACAAGATCTACTTCCTGTCATGAAATAACCACAGTGATTAAAAAACAAATCCTGCAGAATGGCCTCAGAATTTGCTTTTGCCAAATTGGCAATGACTGTGAAAACTTTTATTTCTGCAAAATAGCTTTAAAATGAAATCCCACCAACAACTATTACTGCAAGGTAGAACAGCACTAAAATAACCAGTGTGAGGAGATTCTGGCAAGGCAGAATGGTCTGCATCATATGCTAAAAATGTTTAGAAGCATTTAAGGTGAGCGTGAATCAGAGAACTAAGGAACATGATGTGAGCAAATCAAGCGTGTCTCTTCTCGCTGGCCTTGTTCCCTCTCCCTTCCTCCACTGTCTCTCTTCCAGTACAATCCAGTACATGGGGCCACTGAAATGCGCTTCCTTAGATTATAGGCAGTCAAAACTCCTGGATGTTCCCTTCCTGTTTACAGAGGAAATCCAAGCTTATTGGCATTGTAAACAGTGCCCTCTGAGTTTTGATTTCTGTCTCTCCAGATGATGACCCTCTCCTGGCCCCACAGGTCCCCCAACACCTGCAAGTCTTTTCCCTATCTCTGAATTTTATGCTGAAGGTCTTTCCCACCTGGTCAGCATTTCATTCTTGGTCCTTCAAATTCAAGCACAGAGATAATTTCTGCAAGGATTCCTCCTCGGACTCCTTTTCCCCCTGCAAACATATCATTGCATCATCCTGTAATGGGAGGTGTCATTTGGGAAGGTATTTGCTGGATGTGTGCTTTTGGGACTGGGGTTATTGCCCTTAAGTTGTAGTCACTAAAGCAAGCACATTGATTCCGTAGATTGGATGCTTATTTGGGTGATTTAAGGATGCTAAAGGAGATGATGTGGTTGGTAGGGGGCACTGAAGCCCTCTAGGTCCATCTGGGCTGCAGCAACTTTATAGAGCATTTGTATGCATCTTCTAGTCACACCTGCATTTGAACCCCTTTGGGGCAGAAGTTTTCTCGTTTCTGTGTCCCACTGGCTAGTGGGTCAGACACTGAAGTTCTCAGGGAATGCTTGCTGAATTGGATATTTTGGTTAATCAAATAAGCATATTTTGAATATTTTAGTCTTAACCAAGACCAACTTTCCCGAGAAAATGATAGTGATTAGTAAGTGAACCAGTCTTGAGGATTCCTAAGGAAGCTGATTCATGTTTCATTTGATTCTCATAAGTAACGCCATGAACACAAATTATGGCATAACAGAAGCCACCATCAGAGGAACACAAGAGATGATTCGTTTTTACCTTGCTTCCTCTCCCTGAGTCTGGCGTCAATCCTTCACCCCTCCCCCACCATGCTGCCACCAGGCAAGTTTGTGTCACAACCAAGACAGGCTGTATGGCTGGCAGCCAAGAAATCTCACAAAGTGACTTTTACTACAGTGAATTCGCCATGGTCCAAGGCTTAGCCCTTAGTCTTGAAAATTCCGAAATTCAGTTACAATGACGGTCAGGATCTTAATATCATATCCCCCCTCAAGGAAACTTGCTCTGAATTCAAAAACATGGATGAGGCATTCTTTCTAAAATGTCCCATAATATTCTGTATTTACCTCTGTGCAAGCCCTTAACTCTGTGTTGTTAATACCCATGTCTGTCTCCCTTATCAGACTATTGACGTCTTGAAGTCAGGGCTGGTCCTGTCTATTTATCTATATCTCCCTGTAAGGACGATGTCAATACATGTTTGATAAATAATGAATGAATGCATGTATTCAGTTTGAAAATGCTTAATCTTTTGAGCAAATGTCACAAGATTCTGAAGTCTAAAACTATATTGTCATCTTAATAGTTTCTAAGGTACGGCAGCTTCACTTCTTTGATCACAGGTATGTGGCATCTGATGTATGCATTCCCAAGATGACTGACTCTTCATCGGGGCCACATTTTAGTCCTGTGACTCTTCAGTTCTGTGCTTTAGTAGCTGACCCAACTTCTGTTCTCCTGGGCATGTTCTTAACCTGGTACATGTATACCTCTGGCCAAATTTCTGTTGATTTGTTTCAACAGAAAGGAGTCATTCTAGCTTCTCAAGATGGCCTTTCATATTTCTTCCTGATCCATTACATGCTGAATTATAATTTAACTCTCAAGGGGGAAATCTCAGGGAGCAGACGGGCTTTAAAAATTAATTGCCACCTTATAGCAGATATTATTATTTTACAGATGAATAAAACAAAACCTAGAAAGGTCAAGTTAATTGAACAAGATGATACCACTCTAAAGGGGCAAAACTTGGATGAAAGTTGATGTCTTCTACTTCCTAGTCTGTGCTGCCTCTGTCATTTAAAAAAAATTATTGCGGTATAATGCACACGAGAAAACTGTATACCTCAATGAATTTCTGTAAATTGACCAAAACTGTGTAACCACTAACCAGACCAAACATCATCATTTTCTCAACAACCTGGAAACCCCAGTCACACTCCCTTCCAGTCACTATTCCACCTCCTACCTGAGGCATATCCAGGCATAGTTTGGTTTTCTCTAATTTTAGACTTTACATTAACAGGATTACACAGTATGCATACTTTTTGCATCTGTCTTCTTTTTCTTAACATCATAATTACGACATTTATCCACATAGCTGTAGTTATTCATTCTCATGGCTATATAGAATTCTATTTTGTGAAAAGATCACTATTTGTATATCCATCTCCTCTTGATGAGTGCTTGAATTGTTCATAGTCTGGAACTATTATGAATGGGGCTGCCGGGTATTCCCTTCCCTTAAAATTCTGACCATACACCTCACATTTTAGAGAGAATGAATCAAGCTGGTTGTTTGTAAAATGTTGGTTTTACCCTAGAATGTCAAGGGTGGCATAATTTTAAAAATCAATTAGTATAGCTAGCAAAGGCTAAATGAGAAAAGGTGTAATCCTCTAAGGAGATATAATTTCTTCAATAAAATTCACTATTGATTTTCAGTAAAAACTTTCAGTAAACTAAGAACAAAAGGAAGTTTTCTTAACACATTAAAGAGCTAGAAAAATCCCATAGTAAACATCATATTTTTCTGAAGTGTGGAAAAGTGTTGTCTTTGAGATCTGGAACAAGACAGTTGTGTTTTTTCTCACTACTATTCATTATGCTGAAGGTGCTAGTAAGCACAATAAGACGTGAAAAACAAAAGTCAGGTTAATGAAGAAGAACAAAAGTCTCATTATTCATAGATGATATGCTAACGCAAAAAATCGAGAACTATACACATAAAATATTAGAAATAATGGATGTGGAGAAAAAGAACCCTTGTACATTTGTTGGAGGGAATGCAAACTGGTACAGCCACTGTGAAAAATACAGTATGGAGGTTCCTCAAAAGATCAAAAATAGAATTACTATACGATCCAGCAGTTCTACTTCTGGGTACTTATATATAGTAAACAGAAACAATGACTCAAGAAGATACATGCATCCCCATGTTCATTGCAGTATTATTTATAATAGCCATGATACAGAAAGGACCTAAGCTTCCATCAATGGATGAATGAATAAAGAAATTGTGGAGTATTAATCAACCATAAAAAAGAATGAAATCTTGCTACCGTGACAACATGGATGGACCTTGAGGGTATTATGCTAAGTGAAATAAGTCAGACAGAGAAAGAGAATATTGTCTCTCTCTTATATGTGGGGTCTAAACAAACAAACAAACAAATAAACAAAAACAAGCTCACAGATGCAGAGAACAGATTGGTAGTTGCCAGAGGTGGGGATGGGGGAGCAATTGTTGGCTTTTTTTTTTTTTTAGTTTAAATAAATTGAATAAAAATTTTAAAAATAAAATAAGTAATAAAAAGAAATAAGAATAAGCAAGTTTGGTAGTTGTAATATAAATTTTTAAAAATTCAAATTTCAAATATGATATGAACAAAATAGGGTAGAATATGAACAAAATATGAACAAAAACAGGTAAAATATATATATATTTTAAAAACATACAATTTAAACAGCATTAAAAATATGTCATCAATCACTTCTCGGCCTTTTGGCTAAGATCAAGTGTAAAAATATGTCATCAAAAGTAACTTTAAGAAAAGAACTCCTACAAATCAATAAGAAAATGACATGAAAATATTGACAAAAGGTTTGATGGAGGCATTTCATTGAAGAAATCTCTATAATACAGAAATACACACATGAAAACATGTTCAGTGTCACAAGTAAGCAAGGAAATGCATGCAGTTTCACTGGAGTTCATTTTTTTTTCCAGCACATTCACAAAAACTGTGTTGTCAAGGATATGGAATAGCTAGTAAACTTTTGCACTGCTGGTCATATATAATGACATCAGAAAACAATTTAGCATTATCTGGTAAAGTTGGTTTTGTGCAGTGAATATAACTCAACTATTCCGCTCCTGGATATATGCCTTAGAGAAAAACTTTGATGTATATAAATGTCTATCTACAGTAGAATGGAAAAAAATTGGAATCATCATTTGAGAGATTACTATATATCAGGGGAAATAACTACATTTCAGCTGCCTGCAAGAACAGATAAATATCAAGAACATAACTTTGAACAAAAAGGCAAAGTTGAAGGTTAATATAGACAGTATGACTCCATTTATATGAAGTTTAAAGATAGAAACGACTGCACACTATATTGGGAAAACATTGGTGCATATTTGGTAAGTCTATAACACAAAGCAAGGAAATGGTAAACACAAAGATAGAATGATCATTACCAAGAAGGGAAGAAAGAACGGGATGGTTTAAGAAGGGTGCACAGAGCATCTGAAAGGTAACAAACAACAATGGCCTTTACATTTTTCATCTGCCTGGTCCCAACCTAGGCAGGGCTCATATGCATCTGGTACAAATTGGCAGAGCAGGACTATTACGACCTTCCTAGTTGTAAAGAGTTGCTTCAAAGAGACCTCTGAGTCCCCTCCAAGCACTTGCAATGCTCCCACCTCTTAATTCACTTACATGAATTTAATTACTGATATTTTGAGTTTCAACAAACTGACTATATTACTATTTTCTCTTTGTATCACCTCTTTGTCTCATCTGTTTAATGCTCCTTTGTTCCTCTCTTTCTGCCTTCTTTTGGTAGCCTTTATTATTCCATTTTATATTTTCTTTTTTATCTTTTAGGTTTACATTCTTGTGTATTTTTATTAGTGGTTACTCTAGAGATCAAAACAGGCATTCTCACTCTTTACAATCTACCCGGTATTAACACTTTACCACCCTTGCAGACATGCTGAGAATCTCCCAACAGTTTAATTCCTCTTTCCCAACTCCCAACTTTGTACTATTGCTGTAATGTATTTTGCTTCTATATAGATTGTAAACTCCACAAGACATTGTTGTCATTTTTGTTTTAAATTTACCATTTTTAATTACCCAAATTTTTACCCATTCTGCTGCGCTTCATTCTTCTTGTAGCCTTTTGTGTCTATCCAGGATCCCTTTCCCTTCAGCCTGGAAAAAGTTCTTTAGTATTTCTTATAGTGCAGATCTTTTGTCTGCTGAAAAGTATTTCTTTTACTGTAATTTTAAAAGGAAATTTTTCTGGGCGGAAGACCTGAATAGACAGACATTTTTCCATATAAGGCATACAGATGGCCAAGAGACATATTAAAAGATGCTCAACATCACTCATCATGAGGGAAATGCAAATCAAAACCACAATGAGAATATCACTTCAGACCCATCAGAATGACTAGAATTAAAAAAGCAAGAACTAACAAGTATTGGCAAGGATGTAGAGAAAGGGGAACTCTCGTGCTTTGTTGGGGGAAGGCAAATTGGTGCAGCCACTGTGGAAAACAGTATGGAGTTTCTTCAAAAAATTAAAAAATAGAACTACCACGTGATCTAGCAAATCCACTTCTGGGTATTTACCTGGGGAAACTAAAATACTAATTCAAAAAGATATATGCACCCCTGTGTTTGTAGCAGCATTATTTACAAAAGTCAAATTATTAAGGCAACCTGAGTGTCCATCAATATAAATGAATGGATAAAGAAGGTGTGGTATTCATATACAGTGGAATATTGTTCAACCATATAAAAGAATGAAATCTTGCCATTTTCAGCAACATGGATGGACCTAGAGGGCATTATGCTAAGTGAGATACATTAGACAAAGAAAGATAAATACCATATTATTTCACTTATATGTAGAATCTAAAAAACAAAACACAAACAACAACAAAAAAGAAAGAGACTCATAAATATAGAAAACAAGCTAGTGGTTACCAGAGAGGAGGAGAGTGGAGAGATAGGCGGAATAGGGGATGAAAAGGTACAAACTTTAAGTTGTGAAGTAAATAAGTTATGGGGATGAAAAGTACAGTATGAGAATATAGTCAATAATATTGACTATATGTAATAACATTACATTACATTGTTGTAATAAATTGTGGTAACAGATGATAATTACATTTAGGGTGGTGAGCATTTTGTGATATACGTAGTTGTCCAATTATTATGTGGTACATCTGAAATGTAATATTGTATGTCAACTATACCTCAGTAAAAAAATGAATGAATGAATAAATAAGATTTTTCACTTGTTATAGAATTCTAGGTTGAAAGGTTTTTCTTTCAGCATTTAAAGGTGTCATTTTGCTGTCTCCTATTTCCATAATATCTGTTCAAAAGTCAGACAAAACTTATTATTGATCCTTTGAACTTAAGGTGTCCCTTCTTTTAGTCTCAATACTTTTATCAGTTACTATATTTTTCAGTTATATAATTATATAATTTTTGTTTCATTATTTTTTTACAGCCTTCAACTCTCTGAAGAAAATTTCCCACCTTTAATAATTTTGGCTCCCAGTTTCAATCTTTTGCTTCAATATATTACTTGCAGTGTATATGCTGTAATTTCTCTGATTAACTAAAATATTTAACTACACAGTTCTTAAGAAATTAGCAATCTTTTATAAAATCTGGAGGTAAAGTTCCTCAATGGCTTCTTTCTCACTCTAAATCTAACTTAAGATTCTTGTTCCCTAAAAATTCTTTAAGTTTTGAAAAAAAAAATTCTTTAAGTTTTGAATTATCTGAATGGGGGGAGGTTTCTTTGCATAAGGGAAATCCAAAATTTTCCTTTAATTGCTTAGACCGATGGTATTATTTCAATATCATGTGTACCTGACAAGACACCACCTTTTTCAGTTCCCTTTGTACTCTATTCCTAACTTCCTTAACTTCAGAGTTATATTCCTAGTCTGCTGCTGAGATTATAGTTTGATGGCAAACTGCATGTTAAATCCATTATATTTAATCACAACATAGCAAAAGCAATTGGATATTTTGTAAAAGGTTCATTCCCTCGTTAAATGTGAATAAATGTTATAGATCACTGTTTCATATGGTCATGTCTCATTGGTCCAGCAAGCTGGTAGATTCCTTAAGAGGAATTTAAGGTCAAGGCCTTAAATTCCCTTCAACTCTCTTCACAATACCTAATACAGCTTTCAATATGATAAGTGTTCAATTGATGTCTGTGGTAACTATTCAAAATTTGATGCAGCATGAACGTATTTCTACACCACGTCAGAACTTAAGATCAAGAATTAACTTTTATTAATTACTAATTTAAATCAGTAAAAAAAAATCTCGAGAATGAATTTATACCACATGCACTTTTAAAGAGAGATATTTCCAATGGCATCAGGTAAAGCTGTTAAAAATAATTAAGCAGCCTCTTACTATATAAGTAAGTCTGATGCCTGTGCCCTTCTACAAGAAAACTCCAAGAAAGTATGGTTTGGACACATCACACACTAAATATAGTTTTAAGAACAGTCAGCACAAAAGAGTTTCAGTTTTCAAAACACATTGTATTATAGTATATGGTGGGAGAAAGAACACATATAAAGTAATTATAAATAGCTGGTGTAAGAGGCAAACTCAAATTGCAGAGGCTTAGTATAATAAAGATTCTTTTTCCTCAGTCAGTCAAAAGACAGTGCAAGAATGGTAGCTCACTTCCTCATGAGGCTATGCAGCCTTGAACGTGTGACCTCTAGGTTTCCAGCGCACAGCAGACAGGGGTGAAGGTACTGGGAAATACTTTTAAGCACTAGAATTTCTTGACACATTTCCCATTGGCCAGAACCCAGTCATGAAGTCTCGGTAACTACACAGGGGCCCAGAAATGAAGAGGACAAGGGCTATTTGGTGACATAAGAGTCTCTGCTATAGGAATGATAGGAGAGAACAGCAAAACAATGTCAAATTGATTGTCTGGCTTGGATTTTTAACTTTTCTGTTATTAGATGGGTATAGAAACAGAAATCTGACAGTGGTTTTGAAAACAGACATTTCTCTTTATTCATTTAATAAGCATTTCTTACTAGACTACTATAAGCACACAATCATTTTAACACAATGAAGTAGAAGTAAGATAAAATGGTCAAAACATTTTTCTTCAAGGAATATAGAGTCTAAGAGTAAAGATAAAGACAAGTTGTAAAATGTTTACTCAGTTGTCATTTCTTTCATCCATTTTTACAGACTGCTAGTTTTTGCATTTGTTAATAAAAGGAAGCCCAATGCTACCTCTGGGTATATACCCCAAAGAAATGAAAACAGCATATCCAAAAGATATCTGCACTCCCCTATTTATTGCATCATTATTCACAATAGCTAAGATGTAGAAACAACCTAAGTACCTGTTGATGGATGGGTAGATAAAGATATGGTACATATATTCAATGGAATATTATTTAGCCATGAGAAAGAAGGATGTCTTGTCATTTGCAACAACATAAATGGATCTTGAGGTCATGCTAAGTGAGATATGTCAGACAGAAAAGACAAATACTGCATGGTCTCACTTATATGTGGAATCTAAAAAAGCCAAATTCATAAAAAGAAAGGAAAATGGTGGTTACAGGGGCTGGAAGGTAGGGGGAAAGGAGAGATGTTGTTTAAGTTTAGATGTTGCAATAAGTTTAAATAAGTTCTGCAGATCTAATGGAGTTTCACAGTATAGTGAAAGGGACAATGATGTTATATTATAATCATCAAACTTGCTAAGAGACTAGATCTTAATTATTCCAACCCCTAAAAAGAAATGATAATTAGGTGGCATGATAGAGGTGCTAATTATCCCTACAATGACAAATACATAAATGTATCACATCAACATGTTGTGCACCTTGAATTTACACAGGGTCATATGTCAAATGTGTTTCAATTAAAAAACCTACTTACACACTATTTCCAGTGCTTCATTTTTTATTTAAAGTAGGAATTGTATTCTTATCAGCTTCCGCAGGCTAAATGGTCTGCTGTTAAATCAGTATTAAAAAAACTGGATATAGACAACTGTGATATTTTTGTTTTTATGTGATGGGAAGAGTATTCTTCTAGAAGTCAAAACACCTGGGCTTTATTTTCCTCCTGCCACTAACTAGCCCTGTCACTTTCTGAGGCCAGTCATTCCCTAACTCTTTGGTTTCCCCGCATTCAAAGATGTTCTCTAAGGTCTCTTCCTACTGTGGATTCCAAATTTTTTCCTTTTCGGTTTGGCTTCACCGTTTGTCTCACTCTTCTTCCCTTCCTATTCAAATACCTTCCTCGCCTTGTGCCTGGGCACCCTATCCTTGTGCCCCAGGTGAGTGTGACATCCCGCAAAGAGGCTCAGTCTCCAGAATCTGGACCTTCCTGAATCTCTTCTTTTTCTGCTGTAATAGGGCTCTTGTCATGTGGGACATTCTTTCAAGCCCCGTGTTTGTTCCTAAGGACTAGGAACAAGCTATCTACTCAGATAAACTAAGAAGTACCGATGTATTCTTGAATCAGTTCTTTATTCTTATCTCAAATAACACAAGCGCTAGACAGGTGTAGTTTTGTGGAGGAAATTTCTTCCCACAAAGAACATTGCTATAAGGGCAAATATGAAGTTGCTTGGCTGGTGGAAAGACAGAGGAAGCCCTGCATCTCTTAGCCAATCAATTTTCTGCTCCTGTGACCAAATTAAAGAAAGGAGGAAAGAAGGAAGGGAGGAAGGGAGGAAGGGAGGAAGGGAGGAAGGGAGGAAGAGAGAGAAAGAAAAGACAAAGAACGAGAAAGAAAGAAAAGAGAACGAGAGAACGAGAGAGAGGGGGTGAGAGAGGAAGAGAGGAAAAGAAGAAAGAAGGAAGGAGGGAAGGAAGGAAGGAGGGAAGGAAGGAAGGAGGGAAGGAAGGAAGGAAGGAAGGAAGGAAGGAAGGAAGGAAGGGAGGGAGGGAGGGAGGGAGGGAGGGAAAAGAAAGAGAGGGATAGAAGGAACATGTCTCTAAACTATCTTGCTATGAATAATTTCACAAGAAAATACTTCCTATGATATCCCATCTTAAAAAACATCTCTCCATTTAGACAAATTTAATACCCTCCTGCAATTACATTGGTTATACAACAGTGTGTAACGAAAGGTGTTGAAATATTATGAAATACTTTTTCACGTGTAATGAGCTGATCTTCCGGTTCCCTCCTTTACTTCATAACTGCTGAATTGTGTCAACTGATTTCTGAAAGTTAAGCCAAACTTGCATTCTGGGAATAAATCCAACTTTTTATATGTTCTCTTTTTTACATATTCCTAAATTTGATTTGCTAATATTTGCGTTAGGATTTTTGCATTTATAATTTTCCTTTCTTGCAATATCTTTGTAAGTTTTGTTATCAAGATTATGCTGTACTCATAAATAGAGCTGGGAAATACTTCTTCCTTTTTTATTTTTTGGACGAGTTCATGTGCATTTAGAATCATTTCTTAATGAAAAGTTTGTAGAATTCATTGCTAACACCAGTTGAGCCTGGAACTTTAATTTATTGAATGGTTTTTAATTTTATATTTATTTTATTATATATATGACTAGTAAGATTTTATATTCTTTGCATCAAGATTAATAAGCTGTATTTTTTCAAGGAATTTAAAAATTTCATTTAAATTTCTAAATTGATTAGCACAAATTGTTTATATTTTTCTTATTCTTGTAATGATAAAGTATCTGTAATGTTTCCTTTTTCATCTCTGGTGTATGCAATTCACAACACTGTTTTTTTTCTCTTCATTAGTCTTCCCATGAGTGTTTCTTTTTTATTACGTCTTTTAAAGAAATAATTTTTGGCTATGTTGGTTTTTGTCTCTTGCATGGGGTTGTGTTTTTTAACTTTTATTGTTTTGAGTTTAATTTGCTGTTATTTTTCTGATTTATTTACATGAATACTTAGGGCACTGATTTTCAACCTTTCTTTTTTTCCAACACATGCATTTAGAGAGAGAAATTTCTTTCTAAGTGTGGCCTTAGCGACATCGTGGAAGTTGATGCATCATATTTTCACCATCACTTAATTAAACATATGTTCTAATTCCCCTTTTAAAGTCTTCTTTGATCCATTATGTGTAGAAATGAGTGAACACACCAAACCTTACTGCTATCTATTGAAAGTCCCACTTAAAAGGTTGGCTATTGGCTGACATCTGGGAACTTGGATTTGGGGAGAGTTCTCATAACCCCCCCCAACTGATAAGAGTGGTTTACTATGCCTAAACTATACAAATAACATAGTTTATCCTGAACACCTGCTTTCCTTCTGGGAGTCTGGAATTTTGGTACGCAGCAGGCAGAGGCTACCTTCATTACCAGCCCCCAGTAAAAATTCTGGGCTTGAAGTCTCTGTGATTCTGTGGTTAGTAGCAGTTCGCACATATTTCCACAACTTGTGGTTCGGGAATTTAAGGACATCCTGTGTCACTCTGCTGGGAGAGGATTCTGGAAACTTGCACCTGATTTCCTCTAGTTTTCACCTCTTGTACTTTTCCCTTTGCTGATTTTTCTCTGTATCCTTTCATGTAATACATCATAGCTGTTAGTATGACTGTATACTGAATCCTGTGACTCCTCACAGTGAATCAATGAACCCAAGAATGGCCTTGGAGCACTTCAACACACAAGCATTTAAGCATTTGGGAATTTCTCCCTTTTCTGTTCATTTATTCAGCTTAATTGCACTGTTGCCAGAAAGCATATGTTGAATGATTTCAGTCTTTCAAAATTTTTTGAAACTGTCTGTATGAAAAGTTAATTTTGTAAATTTTCCACATGTGTTTGTAAAGGATATGTATTTTGAAGTTATTGTATGCAGTGTTTATATATGTCCATTAGGTCAAGTCCATTAATTGCACTTTTCTAATTAATTAATTCATTCATTCATTCTTCTGAGGTTTTATTTAAATTCAAGTTAGTTAACATACAATGCAGTATTGGTTTCAGGAGTAGAATTCAGTGATTCATCACTTACATTAAATGCCTCCCATTTAGCCCATCCCCCTACTCACCACATTTTTCAAGTATTTAAAATATTTAATGATTTTGTTTGTTTGTTCTATCAGTTACTGAGAAAAATGCATAAAAAATACTTACTATGATGCTGAATTTGTGCATTTTTCTTGCTAATTGCGTCCATTTTTGCTTTTCATATTTTGAGGCTAGGTTATTGCTTGCACCAAATTTAGAATTGATACATCTTTCTGGCAGATTGACAATTACATTATAATGAAACATCTCTTCTGATCACTAATAATATATCTTGCCTTAAAATCTACTTTGACTAAGAGTGTGACATTACCTTGTGTGTGTGTGTCTGTGTTTTGCTTAGGTTTGCACAGTCTTATCTTTTCTGTGAATTTTATCTTTCTGTGTCTTTGTATTTAGGTATGCCTCTTATAAACAACATATACTTAGGTTTTTAAATTTTTATCCAGTCTGGCAATTACATTCAATATAAGTACTAATATTTTTAAATTTAAGCCTACTATCTTGCTCTTTGGATTATACTTGGCCCACCTCTTCTGGGAAATAACTATAATGCCACTTCTTGTTCTAGAATCAATTGCTTGGATCTTTATTGGCGTTCCACATGGTTCTTACATTCCTTTACATATTTTTGCTTTTTGTTCTCTTTGTCTTCAGTCTTAATATGTTTTATTGACTTGTTTTCTAATTCACTAATCTTCTCTGTGACTAATCTACATTTAAACTCATATATTATGTTCTTAACTTCGACTATTCTATTTTTTGCTTATACATTTTACACTTGATGTTTTTATAGATTCCAATTCTCTGGTAGGGTTATATATCTTCTCATCTCTTTCCCTTGGCATATTAATCATAGTTATGTTAAAGTCCGAGTCTATTAACTCCAATATGTAAATTCCCATGGTTCTATTTTTATCTTTTTTCTCTTGGTTTTCAGTCATTTGTTACCATCTTTTAGTCTACCTAATTGACCGGTAATTGTGTATGAACTATTGTAGGAAGAATTTGAGGTTCTTGCTAATGCTATTTTTTTTTCCAGATAGAATTAACTTTTGTTTTTTCGCAGACCTTCAACATAGGACACGCCATCTTAATCCGAACTGGGACAGAGATAGTTTGCAGATAAGCTCTTTTTTGTACACTGGTTAACTTCTTTTTTAATCTTAATCTTAGAGTGTTGATCTTGTAGTGTTCTTACTGGAAGGCCAGAGGCATCTCTTCTGCTAGGCTTTGATTCCAAGTGTAGTGTTTCCACTTCTGTGAAACTATTGAGAACTCAGCTGAGTTTCCCAACCTCTTAGTCAAAGCTTCTGTTCTGCTTTGTAGTCCTTTGGTTCTGTACTGTTTATGAATTGGCAGATAACTCAAGGGGGAAAGTAGTGCAGACTATCAGGATCACTGCAATATGTTTTTCCCTTTTTCCAACATCTTCATTTTTCTGAAACCTTGACTGCTATAGTAGCTCTGCTTTGGAGTCTTAGTGAGAGTGTTGAAGGCTTAACTCAGGATCCCAAACATATGTATGTGCGTAAACACACATTCATGTTGTATTGTTTATTTCTTTTTATGTTAAGGTTAGTCTGTAGCAAGATATACAACCTAAAACAGGGAATCCTAAACTATTCTTTATAAATCTGAGATTTTATATGTGACCGCTACAAATTACAATGTGAGCTTCATATCTAGTGATTAGATTTTTTTGGTAAAGTCTACCTTTATATTATTTTGAAAGCCTTGACACACTGTCTACTTACATTGATTTTATAGTTGAAAGCTCCTAGGTATTTTTCATATGAGTAGCTATTAAGCAGTGCTTTTACTAGTAGAATTTATTTAACTTAAATACAGGACTTTACTTTGAAATTATATCTTGTTAATTTAAATCATTCTTTATAGTAAAAAAAATGAACTAAACTAAGAATTGAAAAGTTATCATTTCTCAGTTTTGTATTTTTCAGTAAATCACTGATAAAACTTTGATAAACCATGAGCTCTTCTACTTTTGATTTTTTTTTTTTTTTTGCTCTTAAAAGAGATTTAGAAACACATTTAATTCCCTTAGCAACTGATTGAAAATTCATTGAGAGCTAAGAGCATGACTAACTCAGTCTTGAATCCCTTTGTACCTAATGGGCAATGCTTTTTATGTAGTAGATTTACTGTATTTTTGGAAGGTTCTTTTGATTCTGGGCGTTCAGCTTTTTCTAATGTCATTTGTATAGCTTCCACGATGCTCTTCTATAATTATTAATGGTTACATAACTTTTTCTCCATTATTGTAAGTTTTCTTTAAAAGCACAAAAAAATTTGGGACCACTATAAATGGTTGTCTGTCTTCTTCTTCCTTGGATTATTTGTGCCTAGATTGCAAACTTCTCTTTTTGAAAGATTTTCAGCAGTCTTGAGCTAATTTCTTCCCCAGAATTGGTCACTGGATTATTTTTTCCTGAACTTGTAGAAACCTACTTGCTTATGCTTCAGTTTGCATGTCTATCTAGGCTCATCATTCCCTTTCTTGGATATAAAAGTGCTCAGGTGATGAATACTTTCTTTTGTGTCTTTCCTTACCAAAGTACCAAAAAGTCATTCTGGTTGATTAGAATTAAGTACGAAATAGTCTTTCTAGTTGTTTACCCTTTCTTAAGAAAGAGCAAACTGTCAAAAGAGTAAGTCAAAATTTTATCAGATGTGCTACTTTTAGCAAAAAGAGATTTTCAGCAGAGGTACAGCTTGTTGAATTACACATAGTCCTTACTAAATCTTGCTTTTCTGATAGTTTCGTGATTTGTATTAGATCACAAAGTCTCAGTCCATGAAACAAACATAAGGGGAAAATGCCAAAATAGAAAATCAGATCTGGGAAAAAATGCAATGAAAAATAGTTTTACATACAAATGAGTAAATGGAGGAAAAAAATAAACATATGTGAGTTCTGATTAGATGTTGATTTATTTTTAAATTGCAAATATAGGATCAATTATTTGTATAGAAAAGTGAAAATATTTAATATAAAACATATTTAAAGAACACAGGATTGGATTTCAAGTAGAAGCTTACTTTGACCTTGGCACAAAGACTGCCGTGTCTGGAGAGGAAGCAGGAGGAAGGACTGGAAACTTAGCCAAGCCAACTTCTTCCAAAAGGTGCACCAAATGCTGGTGCATGAGTGCTTCCTCCAGGCCAGTGAGATCTGTACCTGCAGTTAGCCAACATCAGGGAACAAAGAGATCAAATTGCAGGGGAGCTGTTCATGCAGGAGTTGGCCAGCTACCTTCAAGACACATTCAGATGGAACTCAGACATTAATGGATTTGGCAGTTAGTGTAGAATTTTCAAATGGATCTTTCAATTTAGCTTGAACTCCAAGGGCCAGATCTCCTAAAGTGGCTGCAAGCTGTGCTGCCTTCCATTTGCCTCAGGATACAACTGAACAAGCCATCCTGAGGTTGGCCAGACCCTCCTCTCTGGCTCCCTACAGACTTGTTCTCATTCTGTTTTTTTCTCCCCCCAACCCAGGAACCAGGCTGAAATTCAGTATCAAATGAAGATGGCTAATTTTTCTGATTTAACAAGCATTTTCCACATATGATTCTGTGTGGCAATGATAGCTATTCCCCACCTACTTGTGCTCCCCTTCCACAAAGCGGTTGTGGCTGGGAAAGGGGTGCTTCATCTGTGATTCTGTCCCCAACATCCTGTTTGCTTCTGTGTAGTGCCACGGGACTGGTTCTCGCCAATGGAACATGAGCAGAATGGTGTCACTTCCGACCTGATATGACTATAAAGTACATACATATATTCTACCCTCTTCCTCCATCTTTGGCTGAATTTTGTTGTCCAGGGAAACTTGAGAAGCTACTTCTTTAATATCCTCAGGGAGGGTTTCTAAACAGGTATAAAAAAAAAAGAATGTAGGGGTGTCTGGATGGCTCAGTCATTAAGTGTCTGCCTTCGGCTCAGGTCATGATCCCAGGGTCCTGGGATGGAGCTGGCCTGCTTGTGTTCTTGTGTCGCTAGCTCTCTCTCTCTCTGTCAAATAAATAAATAAATAAATAAATAAATAAATAAATAAATCTTTAAAAAAAAATGTGTTCTCTCCTTACCAAGCAAGAATACAAATATCAGAATTTAAAAAGCAAGAAAAAAATATCTATTGTGTTAAATTGCTAAATTTGTTTTAAAGATCTTTTTGTTTCATTAGCTAGCATTATACTAACCACTAGTGCCTTTATGTCAGTCATTTTCATGGTTCTTGGTGCACACGCACACACACACTCACATACACACACAGATAGATCAGCACTCTTAGGCAATTTACCTCTAACGTCTCACAGACTAGCTCTATCAATACCAGTTCAATCAGAGAAGTGCCACCACTATCTACATACGTGTCTACATATTTACATAGGTATGGGATGTGCATGGGCACAGGCATGTGTGTAAGGGTATTTACTGCAAGGATTCGACCTTATGCAGTTGTGAGAGTTAAGTAGACTCAGTAAGCCTGCAGATTTTGCATCTGATCCTGTAGCTTCAAGCCAACAAGCAGGCCGTCTGAAGGCAAGATGGGTGAGGAGTGAGGGGAAGCGGGGGCAAGCTGGACCTCACAAGGACAAACTGAAACCAGTTCTCAAATCTCAACGCTTCCAAGCTTGAAGATGTGAGAATTCCACAGGATCCACTGGCACCCTTCATCATGGAGCTGAACACACATGTGACATATGAGTTGAAGAAACTCCAGAGGGATGCGGGGACAGGTGAAGCAAGTTCAGGTCCAGCTACTGTCCCATGCTGAGGAAGTGAGTCAGCAATCGGTCAACAGTGTGAGCTACTAAAACATCTGATGACCTTGCTTCAACCTTTGAGCACTAAAAAACAAGACAGTTGCTGCTTCACTTCCACCTTCCAAATCTTATGCAAAAAGTCTCTCATGGATCATCTTAAAAGAAAAATTTCAGAAAAAAAGAATTTTGTAAACAGTTCACCCTAGCCGAGTCGACATTGTATAGCCCTGACACATGTCCCCTGATGGAGTTACCAGCCAACTTTTGTTCTTTAAAAGGTTACTACTCACTTATTCTACAAAGGTGCATTCAGTGCCACCTATTTTCTGGTATTTGGGAAATATTGGAGATAAAAATATGAGTAATAAATACTCCAGACTTCAAGAAATCACTTTCTAGTTGAAGAAACAAAGCTATAAACAAAAATCATAATATAATGTTGTTATTGCATGGAATTGCTGTTCATGGGGCATTGTATGAACTCAGAGAAGAAGCAATGTAGAATATTGATTACACTAGATCACCTTTCCCACACCTACAATTACAAATATCTTGGGAAACATCACACTGCCCCAATACCAGCAACTTCCAATCTTCATTTCAAAGTCAGCAACGTCCCCTACTGTCTTTACAAGGTGCTAGATTGAGTCATAAGTGTAGGAAAACACAGTGAACCTTATCTTAAATTTGTAACCGGGCTAAAAGCAGTCACTAGTCAACTGCTTTATTTTGAATTGAACATAAAAGAACAAAGACTTGGAAAGAGTGAACAAAGATATGGAGACACGTGCAAAGTCACTTGACCAGTAGTATGATTTAGTAATATAGCCAACATACAACTGACAAAAAATAGGAATTCATTTTTCTTCTAACCTGCACGGTGAATTCTATAGAGGTGCATCATCAAGGCAGGGAACATACAGAGTGTTCTTCAAATTGTTCAGACATTTTACCAGTATTCCCTAATTAACCAACAAACATCAACAAAAATAAAAACCAATTATTACACCCCTCATCTGCCAAATTGGAAAACAAAGATTTACTCAAAGTCAAGAAGGATTTGTGATGAAGAGAGAAATAAAAGCCGTATCTCTAACTCTTTCCCAAATGGACACTGCTGGCCTCCATCTCCTTGCAACAGTGCAACTCTAGAGCTCACAATACTCTTCCTGCTGCTTTTCACCTAATTGCCATTTTCTTTCCTCTCCTCCTCCCTTCCTAATCCCAGTGGGTATGACTGGTAACTGGTGGTGTTTATTCTAACTGGTTTAATCAAGTTAGAACATTATTTTCTAAGGAGAGTGACCCAGGAAAGAGAGGTGTAAATTTGTGAGTCTCAGAGTAAATGACATCTAAAATAACCAAGCCCCTTAAATCTTGAAACTTCTATTTATTGCATTGTTGGAGGAATTCTGTGACACTAGAAATAATTTTTTTTTTCCAGATCAAAAATACAAAAGAACAGAGGAAAACAAGACACAAGTGACTCTTAAAAATAGAGAGCGGAGTTGATGGAGGGAGGTGGAGGGGGGATGGGCTAAGTGGGGGATGGGCATTAAAGAGCGTACTTGTGACAAACACTGAGTGTTGTATGTAAGTGATGACTCACTGAATTCTACTCCTGAAAACAATATTATACTGTACATTAACTAATGAAATTTAAGGTAAAAAAATATTGAACACAAGCGGTAAAATTTTGTTTTTTGCTAAGTACTTAATAGGGTTCACATAGTTAGGGTAACCATAATTTAACATCCAAACTGGGATATTTTGGAAGTGAAAAGGAGCCTGTAGGTTATTATGCTCAGAAAGTAAGCTGAAATAGTATTGCTTGGACAAACTGGGATAAACCTGACCAACCTACACTGTAACATGCCTTTTGGTTAACGGATACATAGACACAGTTGTTAACGGGTACGTAGACACAGTTGGACCCTTGGCGCGTGCGCATGTCACGTATTACTCGTTCGCCCTGTGCGTTGGCTCACTCACTGCCTCTCCCTCTGGAGATCTAAATTGAGATCATGTATGGGTTTCCTAGGATTGTCGTCACAAAATACAATAAACTGGGTGACTTTAAACAATAGACATTTATTCTCCCTCAGTTCTGGAGGCAAGACATCTGAAATCAGGGTCATTCTCTCTCTGAAGGCGTTCCGGGAGAATCTTTCCATGCTTTGCTTTTAGCTTCTGGTGTTGCAGGCAATTTTTGGCATTCCTTCGCTTGTGGAGCCTCACTCCAATCTCTTCCGCCACCACCCCGTGGTGTTCTTTCTGGGCATCTGAGGCTGGATCCCTTTTCCTCTTCTTGTAAGGACACCAGTCATGTTGCCTTAGGGCCCACCCCAAGGACCTTATCTTAACTCGATTCTATCTGCCAACACTATTTCCAAATAAGGTCACATTCGCAGGGACCTCGGGTTAGGATTTTAGCATATATTTTTAGGGGACACAATTTAACCCTTAACAAATAACAGCAGAACCAAATAGCATGTATTTAGATTTAGAATGAGAAGATACAATGGCCCAGCTGCTTCTGGATTCCACTTTGCAGTTCTTACTATTACTGTTGTTTCTTTTTTTTTTTTTTTTAAAGATTTTATTTACTTATTTGACAGAGAGAGATCACAAGTAGGCAGAGAGGCAGACAGAGCGAGAAGGGGAAGGAAGCAGCTCCCTGCAGAGCGGAAAGCCCCATGCGGGGCTCGGGCTCGATCCCAGGACCTGAGATCATGACCTGAGATCATGACCTGAGCCGAAGGCAGAGGCTTTAACCCACTGAGCCATCCAGGCGCCCCACTATTACTGTTGTTTCTTGAATAACTAGACCCCTGTCAAGGCTAGATGCAGGTTACTAGAGCGCACAGGGGAATTACAGAGCACAGGGGAAGCCATTTCACGGCATGGTTCAAATCCATTGTGGAGCGGATAATCTTTAGGAATACAATGTGCCTTCTTTATGACGTATTCCTTTATTAGAGAGATTTCCCCCCTTATATAAAGTCTCTGTGAATTCAGGCAACATACCTTTCAAATATTTCTGGGTTATCGTGCCAGAAAAAAATTGCCTATCTGTCTTAAAATACTCTTGAAAAGGCTAAGGATCTAACAGAGGTTGTAGTGAGCTCCTATGATACCAGGGAAACACATGGTCCTGCGTTCGCCTTCCAGGCACATAGCTAAATATATTCACTGATGTTTTTGATAAATTATTCATGTTATTTCTTCCTAAAAGCAACACTGCCATTTAATGCTTATCAGACCCATTTCCTCCTGACCATATTCTTTTTTTTTTTCTTCAGACACCTGAGAGAAATCATTATCATGTCTTCCTGAGGTAGTGTTAGCAGCTCTGTGCTGTCATTTTACAGGTTACATAATCCAGAAATGAGTTAATTATTAGCTGGAGTGATATAAAATCAGAGATGGATTGTTATCTAGAAAAGCAAAAATAAATGAGGGGGAAAATATCCATGCCTTTAGGCATTGCGTTTATGTTTATAGAGTATTGCACATTTTATTGTTCAAGCTTATTCCACTAAAGATGCTTTGGGTTTTTGTTCCTATAATTCATAGAGTAATGCATTTCAAGACCATTTGTTTATTCACTAAAAGTGACATATTGACTCCTCTCTCTCTCAAATGCCAGAACCAAAATACCAGGTTATGAAATCATTGTAAATTCATCACCATTTATTGTGAGAAATCAGTTATTGTTATAAGCTCCATGGTATATCTCACTATTATTCCATACTATTTTCAGACCTAATTAAAATGGAATCCTTTTTCTTTTGTCCAGGAAACTTACATTACATTGCTAACGGATTTGTTTACTTGACGCAAATGTATACCGCAGGCTCTTTAGTAACATGAAGATTATGCATGCCTCCAACCGTAGCGGTCATTTTGTGTTCCGTGTGCTGGGGGATTATATTTTATCTTGCATTTTTATGTGTCTCTGTGCAGACATCCAAGAGATAGATTAAGTTTGTTTTGAATTAAGGAGTTGGGGGAGCATTTTAATCATTTGAGGTTTGAAAAGGGAGGTTTGAAGGGAATCTGATCAATCCCAGAGATAAGGATGTGGTTTCTGGTGCTGCCATGACAGGTAAACATGACAGCATTGACCTTATACTGGACTGGAATGCTTAATACTGCAACAAGGTATCAATCTTTAAATACCATCAAATGTCATATACTGTACTTAATCCGTATCACAGTTCCTTTACTCCTAAATACCTTGGCAACTGTGGTAAAACGTATATTTCACATTTATAACAAATGATTTTGGAAATGAGAGGAAAAATCATTTCCTCTCACAATGTTTTTGTTTGAATATAGATGATGTGTGACAACTGGCTAACTGGTCAGTGTATCTGGTTATGCATTTGTAGTTTTAGTGCTTTTCTTTTCTATTGATTTGTGGTCATATATTTATTTTGCCCAAAGCCTCTTTAACTCTTAGAAAAATTTATGCTAAATAAGGCCAGCTTTGGAATATTCTTCTAGAACACCTGGGTTGTTCATCTGTTAGTGTAGCAAGCCAGTAATGACCTCAGAAATTGTTCCAAATGGAGCTACGGAAAAGCCAACTTGCACATTTTATTATTTCTTTTTAACTAATACTTTGTAATGCCTTCTACTGGGCCTTGGTCCCTTGAGCTGTTATTGCACTGAAGTCTACTGATGGAGAGGATGAGGGAAAGAATGTGAGATCTACATCATGTGACAAAGTCATGGGGCTTGGTAAGGTGCTATGGACTGAATATTTGTGCCTTCCATTCATATGTTGAAACCCTAAACCCCACCCATGTGATGGTATTGGAGGGCAGGGTCTTTGGAAGGTAATTATGATTAGTGAGGTCATAAGGGTGGAGCCCTCACGAATGAGATTAGTACCCTTATGAGAGTCACAAGAGAGCTTGCTTGTCTCTCACGGTTCTCTGCCATCTGAAGATGCAATGTTAAATCAGGCCTCTGCAATGTAGAAGATTTTCACCAAAATCCAGCCATGCTGGCACCTGATCTCAGACTTTCCATCTCCATAACTGTGAGAAATAAATTTCTGTTGCTTATAAGTCACCTAATATATGGTATTTTGTTATAGCAAATTGGATTAAGACCGGTGGTTATAACCAGGTTTATATTTATCCACACTCTGTAACTTTATGGAAGAGATTCATGTGTGCATTCTTTAAAATACTTTATAGATGATTTTAAGCCCTGTCACCTCTTTCTTTTGGTTAAAGCTCTCCTTGCCTGTACCAGAGGATGGTTGCTCTATAAGCTGGGAACCCTCCCTTCAAAACAACAACAGCAAGAACAGCAAACATATCCCAGTGGAATATGGCTAGAACACCTGTCCTGAACTCAGAGGGTTGCATGTGAGTTATAGTAATAACAATAGAATATTAGCAGCCAATAGTCAATGTGCCAGGTACTATCCTAAGTATATTACCTGTATCATCTCACCTGACTCTTTTAAGAACACTCCAAAAGAGGTTGTATCATTGCCCCCATTTCGGAGATGAGTAAACTAAACCATAAGAGGCTAAAACCTACTTAAGTAGCAAAACCAGAATTTGAACCCAGGAAGTCTGATTCTAAAATGTGTCATATTAAAGCTAATCTGGACTGGGATAAGATTCACAGAGAAGCAAAGAGGAGGAGGGTCAGTGAATACAGAGGTACCAGTCCACTCAGTGGTGATGGCTTTACAGCGTGATGGCTGAACCTCTCAGACCATAGAACAGCTGAGGTCTACACCTGACACATTTGTCTGACCCATTTCTAGCCACCACATGTGTCACAGGTCTTAACCCCATAGTCATTAATATGTGTTTCCTGCTTTAACCCCAAAGTACACAAAGCAAGAACAGTTGCCAAGGAGAGGGAATTTGAAGAATTATAAAAATACAGATAAGAAGCTAGGAGAGGCAGTAAAAGGAATTAATTTTGGTCTCAACTCAACTTTAAGCTAGAAAAGCCTTTTACAGCACAAGAAAAATGTAGATTTTCTTAGTATAAAAGCTACAGAGAAGTTCTTCTGTTCCATTCAAGGTGAAGTTAACATCTTCCAAGACAGGTGGATGTTTACTCTCAAAGACCTCACAGGATGTCTACTGGGATCCTAAAGAACACCATGCCAACTGTGCAGAATCCAAAGCTATTCCCAAGAAACGTAATTTGGTTCAATGTAGTCACCGGATTAATCCCTGACAGTGATGTCATCATTTGGCAGTAACTGAGAATGAGCACAACCCAAACCCTTGCCCCAACCCGGTGAACCACGTACTTTATATGACTCCCCATCAATCAAAACTCAGGAGTACAAGAAATGATCAACATGTGCCCTTTGCAAAGGAAAACTGAAAAGGAAAAAAACAAAACAAAACAAAAACTAAACCCAATAAAGTTCGAATCATGAAATGCATTTAAGGAAAGATGATTCTTCTCCTGAACAGAGTGAAAGAAAGAAAGAGATGATGAGGAGGATGGTGTTGATGCCATTTACCATTTGTTGAATATTTAATGTGCTAAGTATTACAATAGACATTGACGCCACATCGACGCCAGGGATTGTTGTCCACATTTTTTTTTGGGTAAGAAAACCAAAGCTCAGGGAAGCAAAACATTTCGCCTGAAGTCCCACAGCCATTCTTTCAGTGGCAAAGATTCAGACCTAGTTTTTTGTTATTCCAAAACATGTGGTCTTGACTGTTTAGCTACACTACCTCCGCATAGATGATAAGAATCCAATTCTGTGCTTCATATTTTTGTAGACAGAATGCCCCCACGATGCTAGAGTGATACAAGAACACACAAAGGAGCTATCAAGGAGAACCGCAGGGGCAATGTTCTTCTGGAGATGGTCCAAAGTGCAGTGGTCTCCTGTCCCCTGGCCACGAAGTTCCAAAGAGGTCTGGTTATGCTGTGTATTTATGACCATGCCATCCAAGGGGATTCAGGAAACATTTATCTAAGCCTACTGAAAATGCTTTTTAATTTTTCTTCAGAAATTAATCCAGTCCCTTGCTGAGATGAGAATAAAGAATAAAGACAAAGACCACAACATCTGAGAAATTTAAACATTTATTAGGACTAGAGCAATCATTTTAAGTAAATCAGTTTTGAATTTCAGTTCCTTTGGAAAACAAGCAGCAAATCAAGGATTAGGTTTCTTTTCTGAAACTTCTTGAAGGCTATTGAAACTAGTTCTAGAAATTATGAGGCTGAATGATTTTGGAAAGTGGATTCCTGGGAGTTCCGTGCAGATTAGTGTTAGTAGAATCTCCAGATACTACCTCAGACAAAGGACTGATACATTGGTAAATTTACCCCTTTCCCAGTCTTTTTTACTTCCATTATTTATCTTCTTATTTGTGATAATAAAAACCTATATGTTACTCCTGGGATCCAATAACCTGAAATTATGTGTGTCTGCAGGCTTCCCAAGTGACTTTGGTCCACAGATTTGTTGACAAGGAGTCTTAGAACATTATAGGCAAAGGGAAGAATAACCACTTCACCTTGGCTGGGTGCATGTAGAACCTATACACTCTTTACCTACAAGAGAGGTAGAAGGAAAACTGTGTAGGCATGGAGAGGGGAGATGCTGCCCAGACAGACATGCCTCCATGAGAGCTCTTGCCTTACAGCCCTCAAGTGTGGTCGAGTGTGGTTGGTAAACACTGCCAGGCTTCAGTGTCTTCACAGTCCCTTTCAACTGTGGAGAGCCACCTCACTCAAGTCCATAAGCTTCCCTGAGGCAGCCTACACCTGGGGAGTGACAAGCGGGGGTCAACAAAACAAATCAGTCAGGCAATATTCACTTGAAAATTCGGCATTGCCAGAAGTTGAACTTCTCCTCTGTCAAGCCCTGTTCTCTGCTTCCTTTCATCGGTGTGGATTCCCAATAAGTCAATAAATTTTAGCCAAGTTCTACCTTAGTATCTGTGGGAAACACTTAACATTTTTGAGCATTTATTATGTGCTAAGGAATCCTCTAAGATTTATATGCATTATCTTATTTCCTTCTACCAACAGTCTTATAAATTAGTTACTATTATTATCCCATTCTGTCAGAGAAGTAACAAACTTGGAAGTCATGGATTGAGGATTTAGGCCCAGGCTGCCCAAATTCAAAACGATATTTAACCACTTATTACTTATGTTTGAGGCATTTTGGTGTTTTCAGGAAACTTGGTATACAGAGTAGAGTTAGAAGGCTGAGAATATGAAGGAAGTTGATGAGAAAGAAAGGTTTGAAACTCAAGAAAAAAGGAATCTGGAGGAGGGTGTAAAGATTAAATTAGCAAAAGGAATGGTATGAAGATGATCTATCGGCTATCTATAGGGGAAGAGCAAAGCTGTGGTAATTTCTGGGTTGAGAAAATAGGATAAAACCTTCAGCTCCCAAACCATCAATCTCAAGAAGTCACTTGGGGAGATGAATTGAATTAGAAACTGTGAGACCAAAGGAGACCCTAGCAGACCTGAAGGTGAAATTGGATGGAACTAAGAAAAGAAAGCTTCCTGAAGACAGAACTCCTCAATGATGCTGCGCAGGGCCGATCGTTGCTTCTCTATGTTCACTTTGTCAGCCCCAGGATTTCCCCACACTTTGTGGCCATCAGTGGGATAAGCTGGCCTTTTGCTAAGAATCAGAGAAAGGGACTCAGCTCTCGCTACTGAAATGCAAGAGCAGGTTAATTAAAGTCTGCAGTCTAGGGTTAAGGAAATCAATCCAGAACTCAGGGAGCAGACATAAACACAGCCAGTTTGCCATATCAGAACAGAAGGACTGAGATCTTTGGAATGAAACCTGCAAACAGAAACTGAAATCAGAAATCGAACCAGATGAGCCAAGCCAAAGGCAGCACACAGAAGATGGAGTTACATCGGAGTTGGTCAGCCAGAGCAGTGGTTCCACAACCCTGACTGCACATGAGAATCACCTGGGGAGCTTTTAGGGAAAAACATGGGCCCCACCTCCAATCAATATGGGGCAGGGCATTGGTATTTTTCAGGTGAGCCTCATGCACAGTGACAGTTATGATTTAATGAGCTGGAGACACAGAATATTATGAAATGATGACCCATACTTGGGCTAAAAGAGAATTGCCAGAAAAGGCAATCCCCAAGTTATGCTCAATCAAGATAAGAGTCTCAGCTTTACTTTGACTCTGAGAAATCACCCAGTTAGCCTGCTTCACAAACAGAGCATAAACAAGTGGAAAATGGAGCATGCCAGCATTCTCCTCATTATGGCCCCAAGGCAGCTCAGGGAGCAGAACTTAAGCACCTCTAGATTCTTTTTAATAATGAGGAAAGCAGCCATCCTTGAACACAAGGTACAAGCCCTTCATCACAGTCATCATATATCCACATATTTTAAAAACAATTTAAAGTAGATAATATAAATTCACACAAGATAACTAATTTTAATGGAAAAATCAGAGAAACATAGAAAAAGCAAAATTAATTCAGAATAAAGTTAGTACATAAGGAAATATAAAATAAGTTCGTATGCAATAACTGAAGGCAATTTTGGCCCCAAACCAGTCTTTTGCCCCCATCCAACAACCGGCTTCATCCTTAATGCCAAAATTTGGTTTAGCACAAAGACAGAGGTCTTTGAGTTTTGGCAAGTTGGGTCCTCCCCAGGCTTTCTCAGAGGAGGAATAAGGGGAAGTCATCTTGGTTGCCTCTGAAAATTTTTTTTCTATTTAGCTAAGAAGACAGAGCCTGATGAATGGAAAGACTTGTGCCTTATGTCTTGCTTCTTGTCTGGAGTGGCAGGCACTAGAGTTCTATGGCTTTGGTCGATACTACGGTCACCTGAAGAACTTGGTGACCATGGGCCCAGACCCTGCTCTTCAAAGAGCCTGCATCTCTGCTTCATCAGTTATGTGATTTTGATGCACACCAAAGTTTGGGGACTCTAGCTAGAGCTGCAACATCCATCCTATGTCCAAAGGAAATCCAGAGACACTGGTTCCCAGATGAGACGCTGAACCCATCCCAGCACTCATCTTAAGGCATCTTGCTATGTAAAAAGATAGGAAAAAACCGGCTTAAGTTATTGTAAGTCAATGTGGCTAAAAGCATTCTCAGTTGATACACAGCCAAAGAAAAAGCAAAGAATCACAACCATTTATAATATCCCCAATGCCTATAGAATCAAAATGTTCTGGTTGCTCAGAAAAAAAATTCGATTTAAGCCCTAAGGCCAAAGAAAAATTCTTCCCTAGGCCCACATAAAGGAGACAATGCTTGCCATGATGAGTAATACTTTCAGCAATATTCTCACAGGAGATAAAAAGAGAATTTTTCATACAATCTTTCTGTGGTGTCTCAACGCAAACTACCAAAGCATAGTCCAGCAAAAGCAATTCTGCTAAATAAGATGTAGATTGCAGGGGATCTGACTTAATCTCAGAATGAAATTTAAACTATCTGAATGACTAGTTGTTGCATAATGTAGAAAGGTAAAAATCAAAAAGCAAATCTAAGAATTGATTGATTAGCATGGGCCTTTCATAATTTGGTTTGACAATCTTTTCTGACTTCTGATACAAAAATGAATTTCTCATTAGTTCATAATTATCCAGTATTTACCAAATAGTCCATACCAACTCTACTTTATTCTACTTTATCTTTGAAGTACAAATTTCAAGCTCAGCTTGTTCCAGTTGTATTTTGTTTGTTTTGCAGCTCTAGGTGTCTTCTTGGGTTGGACATTCATCTATCCCAACAGCTTCTAAAAAGTGCTCAAGCATTATTGCCTTTTAAAAGAGCAACCATAGAAGACCATGGTCATGGGGTGCCTGGGTGGCTCAGTGGGTTAAAGCCTCTGCCTTCAGCTCAGGTCACGATCTCAGGGTCCTGGGATGGAGCCCCGCATTGGGCTCTCTGCTCAGCGGAGAGCCTGCTTCCCCCTCTCTCTCTGCCTACTTGTGATCTCTCTTTCTTTCTCTCTCTCTGTCAAATAAATAAATAATCTTAAAAAAAAAAAAGAAGACCATGGTCATGATTGCTCATGGAAAGTCAAGAGAGAGCAGCTAGGAATGGAAAAATGGGCTCAGGAATGCAGGTGCAGGTACAAGAAGACTGCTTCAGTGCTAGTCCCACAATACATGCAAGCTTCAGATCTAGACCTGGTCATCAGGTCTCACTGTAGGGCAGAACAATTGCCTCATGTAATAATAGAAATTACTTCTTGGTGCTGACTTGACTTAATTATAATTCACAATAAACCCCCAGTGCAATGAGCCAATAGCTTCTTCTGCCTGGGCGGTGCATTTCTATGAGACCTTTTTGTTATCTTCCCCTTCACCTCAGATTTTCTCTGGTTTGGGACCCACACTTTCCCTCTTTAGTCCTGTATCAGAAGGAGAATTACTTTGTCTTTTTGTAAAATAATTACTCCACTTGTTATCTTGATGCCTTTTGTCCATCCATTCTCTTCATACATCAATCATCCGTGTTCTTCATCTTCAACCCTTCACTTTCCTTCTTCTCTTTCTGTCCTTCCAACTACAAACGTATCTCTGTATTCCTGATCCTAAAACAAATCCCTCCCTTTGTCCTCCTTTCACATAAGCTACTGTCTAATGTCTTCCCTTTAATAGAAAACTCCTAACAATAATAGACTGTGCTGAAATACTTCACTTATAACTTCCTTTACCCCCCACTTCAGATTACTTTCCATTGCTTTGAAAAATAAGATCTTCACCTAATACTCCACTATATCTTGCTCTTTAGAATGACTTCAATAAACTAATTATCTACATCTATTGCTTTTTTTTTTTGCATTCTTATCTTTCCCTTTCCATACTATTTGACATTGTTGATCACTCTGAAATTTTCTCCACCTTTGGTGTCAATGATTACACTTTACTCTTCTAGTTCTTATTGTAACTTCTATTTCTTTGACAAATTATTGTTTCCCTCCCTTCTTGTACATATGCAGACACACAAATACACACATTTATATACACATGTGCACAAAAGCTATTCATGGAAGAAGGATGCCATGTCTGTTCTTGCCCTCCACTGAAAATGACTAGCTAAGTTAAGATGGTAAGGAAAGGTGAGCCAGACATCCCCTTAGAATATATTGCACCTCACTACCACAATTTCTGTTCCTAGGTCCTTTCTCATCTCACTGTGGCTGTTACATTAATCATAATTTCTACCTAAATGACATCCACATTCACCCATATTACCCCTGATTTTTTTCTACCCAGACTCAAGCCAGAGTAACCAACCACCTGCCTGCCTATACTATATGACTATGCTGTTGACCTTTCCAATGCTTCATGTCCAAAGTCAAGTCTGTCAATTCACCCACAACACCCAGTACCTAGCATGATGCCTTGTAAAAAAATGTTTAATTTCTATGTGTATTTTTTAAAAGTCTAAACAATTATATACTGTTTTAATAAAACTAGGTTTTAAAGCATATTTGTGCAAAAATGTGACTGGTTTTACTGCTGAGCTACCTTGAGTGACAAGAGCCTAAGGCACTTCTGGTTCTTTCCATTATTTCTCAAATATACAATTTTCAGACCCCTTAACAGCACATTTGTCCCTCTCTGGTCAAAGTCTGTCTTGTTAATATTCTTTTTAAAAAAATATGACTCCTGGAATTGTCAAAATGAGTTCAGCACTGTTGTGTAACTCCCTAAGTTTTGTAGACACAGCTAAACCTAATAACCATTTCAACCTGCTATGTGACTGCTGGCTTCAATTTCAAGTAATAGCTAAAGAAGCTGGGCTGTGTGTGTGTGTGTGTGTGTGTGTGTGTGTGTGTGTGTGTGTAAGAGAAAGTGGTAGAAGAACAAGGGGTGGAATTTGCTTTTTGTATGTAACTCACCTCACAGTGCCCTTGCATCATCAAATACAGCATCTGAAAATGGATCCATTGTTTTGGGAAAATAGTTTTGGGAGTAGAAATAGGTCTTTTAGCTTCATGGATGCTCCGATATGATCTAGTGATTAGACAACAGATGGACAAACACATAAACACTAAATAAAAAATATGTACCAAATTCGTGTCCCAGGATTTATTCATGAGCCTATGAAAACTTAAGACTTATGTGCAGATATGCATATTTATGAAGCTGAAAACAATGGCACATTATTATTTCCTAAACTACAGGCCTCTTGATTTTATGTGTGCATAAAATGACTAATTTTGAAATGCAATATTTTTTACCTGCATCTGTCTTCTTAGATGATGGGTGAAAGAGAAATCCCCAAAGTCATATAGATTCATTTGAAGTCATAAAGTTAAAATAGAATTCAAGACCTCATCTGACTATTGGATATTGCCCAATTCTTTGCTGTTTGCTTTATTAAAGAGTTTAATGACTTTGAGTGATCTAAAATCTCACTAAAAGCAATGAATGCCTTTATTAGCCACATAAAGAGCTGAGTCTACACAGATGCAGCAAAAACTGTGTCTTGTATTATTCCACAGTTACTCAGTGGGGTAAGGAAAAAGTGGAACTGATTTCTCAAGTTGAATATCAGAAAGAAAGAAGCAAGAGCAATTAACATTTTTGAGTATTCTTTTGGGTCAGGCACTGTTAAAAGCAGTTTACATGTATATTAATTCACTTTAACCTCAAAATAATCCATCAAAATGGATAATGTTAATATTCCCATTGCACAGATAAGATAACTTGGACCCAGAGCAGTCCCACTGCTAGTTAATAGTGGAGTCAGATTTTAATTTAGGGAAAAAATTTCTGGAGTTAACATTTAAATTTTGTTACATAACTGTGTTATGCTCACTGTTTCCCAAATACACAAGTAACATTTTAATTTGGTTACAATGTTATATGTATTTAATTCTGTCATCAATTCATTCAATTGTCTTCATAAGTCTGCTTCAAACTTTAGCAATTTAGAATTCACTATGTGAAAAATCCAAGGTACAAAGCGCCAACATTTTGGGCTTTCCCAGTATCCACACAACCCACAATTTTTTTTTAAGGAAAATTCCTCAGATTTTTTTGGAAACTGACCAGAACATCTTAATCCATTGATCTGAAATTGAAGTGATTATTTTGCAGCATGACCCAGTCAGCCCAGTGACAGTTTATTCCTGGGAGGATAGACGACTTAGACTGAACCCAGATGATCCCTGCCTTGGGAACTTGGGACAGGGACTCTCCCTTGGTGCCTCAGTTACTACATATAAAATGTGAACACTTTTTGAAGGTTACGCTGTGCTGTGTGGACCTGCAGGCAGGACAAGGAAAGAAAAATGTACCTTCATTGGGAAAAACCAGACAGAGGACACAAAAGAGTATCCTAAGCTTTTCATAAGAACCCCAAACTTGTGGCCCATTTCTGGAGCCCACTAGACTTTACGCCTTCTGGTTCCATAATACATTTTGGAATCCGTGGACGCTTTTTCTGGTATCCTTTCTCTTTTTGTTTCAATCAGTTCAGGTTGTGCTTCTATTGCTTGCAACCCCAAGAATCCTAACGAATTTCAAAAGGAAAAGAAAAGAAAACATTGCATTAGAAAATGTAATTTTACATTCTCGTTATATTTAATTAAATCTACATGGGAAGCACTTAAAAAGCTTTTGCTGAAACATTCATCAAAAATTTTTACCAGCTACCCCCATCTTTGAAGGTTAACCCTTTGAAAGAATAGATGAGAAAGAATAATTGAATTTTACTGGGCCAGGCTTATCAATAAAACTAGTCATTTAGAGTTCTACTTGCCTGAGGACGCATAGCTTTTGAATGTTTACTGTCTAGGGTCATGAAATAAAGCTTCTAGCATGTCAAAAGAATGCTGAATACACCATGTTTCTTTTGACCTCTACTTGCTGCTCCTGGGTCATAATGTTATCTGCCTTGGTCAACTTTGCAGCTGGGTTGTGGATCTGTTAGCAGCCAGAGGCACTGGGTCCCAGGATGGGAGCCAGGCTCTGTGTGGACAGAATAATGGAACTTGAAGACAAATGAAAGTCTCCCCTCACTTTAAAAAATTTCCCTTAGATACTTTCCCTAGTGAGAATGCTTGAGTGAGGAAAAGCAAAAACAAAACCTTGAAACAATTCCCCCACCGTCCAACTATTTTAGTCAAATGCCAAGCCAAGAGTGGAGATGGGCATGGAATTAAAATGCTATCACTAAAATGAGCAGTGGCTAACATGGTACATTGACTAGGTAGTAAAAAATCAGATCAGAGCCAAAGCTGTGGCATTAGTACAGCCTGTATTTTATTTAGCTGGACTGTTCTCAAGTTAGATGGTGCTTTATTATCAGAAGTCAGGTGGCTGGGGTATAATATTGGTGTTTCATTTAGTGAGAGTATTTACTCTGTGATAGCTAATGAGTGCACAGTGTTTGAGAGGAAAAAAGACTAGAGAAGAATTATCATGGATCATCTGAGTTAATGTTCAAAAGAAATCATTTCAGTTATAGTTTGGCAGAACAGTAAATGGTTCTCTCAAATATTTGAGAAAAACCATTTCCTACTTAATTTTAGGATCCTCCTTGTTTTGTCAGGGCTCCTGATAGTCACTTTTCTACCTGGCATTTATAAGAAAAATATGATGGAAAGATCCTTGGAATCAGATGAGCTTTGTTGCAAATCACAGCTCATTCCCAGTTTGGTCCATGAATATAATACATTGAAATTAATTTTCTCATTGTTGTTATAACACGGACTTCATTTCTTCATCCCTAAACCTTTGGTCCTGCAAGGCCAGTGTTGCGGGGTGAGGGATTCTCAAGGGTTCCCGTGGACCAGAGGGAGAGAAAGGCTTTCAGATGTCAAAAGAGAGCTATTATTGGTCTATTCCAAATGACTGCAAAGGGGCAGAGGAATAAAAGCAGCCAGAACCTGGAAGTAAAGGCCAGATTCCCAGAGCTGAAGAGTATGGGCCAGAATACATTCCCCTGGTTGAGAGAGCTGTGGGACAGAGTGTCCAGAGGGTGTCCTAAGAGCCGGACAAAATGCCCCCAAGAGAATCCGCTCTCCACTGGCCCCAAGAACCCAAGTCTGTCTGGAACAAGTTCAAGCAATACTTGTCTTATGTATTTACTGCTCCTCTCTCCTCGACTCCAAATGTCAGAGAGTGGGTGGCAGCTCAGGGCCAGGAGGTCAAAGCAAAATAGGAAAATAAGAAAAGGTATTATCATAATGACATCTTCCATTGCTGCCTTCCAGCAGCAGTGAGGCTAAGAATTGTGGTTATGATCTGAGAGTAGCAACCCAATTTCTCTTCTCTTATATTTTTTTTTAAGATTTATTTATTTATTTGGGAGAGAGTGAGAGAGAAAAAACAAATGGGAGGAGCGGCAGAGGGAGAGGGAGAGAGAGAATCTTAAGCAGACTCCCTGCTGAGCATGGAGCCATCCCATGACCCTGAGATCATGACCTGAGCTGAAATCAAGAGTTGGACGCTTAACCAACTGAGCCAGCCAGACGCCCCACCATCCAATTTCTGAATGAGAATACATTGCTCCTTTAAGTGACCTAGGACTCAGTTACCTAAAAATGAACAGAAAAGACAGGAGGACGGTGAGAAATTTCAACTCGAGACTGGGATGAATACATTTCATGAAGTGGCAATGGGAGACAAAAACAAAACATTTATTTTAATTACATCCTGAGTTTTTCTTGTTCATTAACTTGGTAGAATAACTGAGCCATTATTATTTTCCAGGCATTATGCTACTAAGTGCTATTCATGCATTATCTCATTTTATTTTAACTCTCACATCAAATATACAAATTAGATATAATTGTCTCTCTTTTGAAAATGAGAAAAATGGAGCTCGGAGAAGTTCAGTATTTCACCCAAGGTCACATATCTAGTAAGTGGAGGAGTGGAGAAAATAGCTAGGTCTGTCTGATTCACGAGTCCACATTTTGAATGAATCCGCTTTTAACCCCTACCCTGTGCTGCTGGCACAAAGAAACTATTCATAATCCAGTAAAAAAGGTTTGAGAGAAAGTTCTTTTATGAAACAGCATGTAAAACACCCTGGTTTTGTAAGAAAAAGATATTTCTGCATGTATTGAGACGAATGCGTGTGATAACTCTACGTGAAATATTTTTAAAATCTAGATAAATACCATGTTTTTTCCTTCAATTTACTTACCTTTGTTTTTGACTTTTCTACTACTCTTGCTTTTGTAAAAGGATGATAATCAATTGGTTTTTTATTAATTAAATATATACATATATCTCTTCTGTGTCTTGTGTCTTATTTTCTTGGGTTTCATTACGTGACTGATATTTCTTTGAATTGATTTCAGCATTTTGATCACCAAATTTGGTTTAAATCAGTAAATTCTGCCCTCCTGAGCAGTTCAGGAGTATACTGATGGCGCCAAGTGCTTCGAGGTAGGGGAGACCCCTCGGTACCTCTTTCAGACAGGGGTACTCGATCACTTCAGAGCTTATTGCACAACACATTCACATTAATTACTTCCTATCAGCATATTCCTATTAAGAATACAATGAACCTGCATGACTCCATTTATAGGACATTCAGGGAAGGAGAAATGAGAAGAACAGAAACCAAATCACTGATGGCCAGGGTCTGAGGGTGGGGAAAGGTTGGCTACGAATAGGCAGGGGGTCACTTGGGAGGAGGTAAGAAAATTGTTCTATAAGGTCGTTGCATACTGTGTATATTTGCTAAAACTTGCAGAACTGGACACTAAAAATAAGGAATTTTCCAGTAAGGTATATTGTACCTTAGAAAAAAGAACAACAACTGGAAAGAGCTGTAATATAAAACTTGACATGCCCTTATCAGTTTTCCTTCTTAGTTATATGAGAGAAATAATATTCAATACAAGATCTTATTGCTCAAACCCTCTTCTTATCAACACCGCTACATTAATTGTTCTTCTCCTTTGGGTCTCCTTTCTCTTCTCGTAGTTTAGTAAGTTCGTTAAGGAAAACCATTGTGGCCCCATATAAATGAAGGCGTTGTCTCCCCTTCCCCAGCCTCAATGTATTTTGGACCAATAGGTAACTTAACTTTATATTTTAAATAATTAACAATTTTTAAATTCCATTTGAGGAAAAACTTTTTCTTAAAAAATTCTTAAGAACATTATTTTATTTATTCTGGAAGACATCTAGAGCAGTGGTTTTTCACCATGGCTTCACAATGGAATTACTTGAGGAGCTTCATAAAAATTACTGGATCTACCATTCCACAGGGATTCAGACATATTATTTGAGTGCAGACTGTGAACAAGGATTTTAAAATCTTCCCAAGTTATTTAACTATTTCTAATTCTTGTCAAAGTTAAGAGTCACAATAGAAAGTTTTTAGAATAGTGTCTTCTTTTTCCCAAAGAAACTTCCTCTTTCGTAACTACTCTTAAAGAAGGAAATGCTTATTTTTAGTATATAAAACGTGGGTGTGCACTGAAAGCCATTATTGTGATTTCCTTTAGTTGCTGAAGTGATTTTGAGATCATCTTAATGACTAATGATGGCTCACTGCATTTTCTGCATTGCCTTTCCAGGGATAATGAAGCTGCAAAAGGTCTCAGCTACATCTTACCTTGGCATCCAGGCTGGTAGCAGAGATGACAGGGGTAGGAGATTCAGATCATCTAGTTTTTTAAATTGTAGTTGGTTGGTAGCTATCTACTCCATCTGTGCATAAGGAGAAACATCATGCCACGTGAAGACAATTACAAAATCTATCTCAAAAGGGGAGGAGAATCAAGTCACAGGCAGGAATGCAAATGAATGTGAATAGCCAGGACAGCTCAGATTCACAAGATGAGGGGAAAGATACCCAAGTGCATTTTATTTAGGAAAATACATTTTGTGAGTGGAGTCCAGTCCAGAATCACATCTAGCCTTTCCTGACTAAACTCCCTGAGGGTACAGCAGGTATCTAATCCGTCTAGGCAAGTGAAGCTGGTGAGAATTACACACTTTTAATATTTACTGATTGTAGGTCTCTACTAGAAATGGCAAAATTCTGGGCTGGACATCAAAAGGTCTATGTAATGCTCCCACTCTAACCTCCTGGGTGAATTCAATGATTTAAACCATTTTTACCCTCAGCTTTCACATCTATTAAATGGCTGTAAGAAGTACAACCTATGTAGGTAAGTATTGTTTGGATAAAATGGTATTATATCAGTGCTATAAAGTGAAGGCATTATCGCCTAAATAGTGACCTCTTATCTTAATTCACAGAGGACATAATAAAGTCCAGGATCTACTGCATAACTCTATAACCTTCTTGTCTCCTTGTGCAGAAGCCCCGTTCCCAGCACTAGTGTTACATAGCTTGGATCAGCTCATTCTAATCAGACAAGATTATTCACTATAAAACTAGGCTTGTAGAGTCTGCCGTGCCCTGAACCTCAGCTCTCTAACTTATCTCTGGCCTTTTCTCCCTATTCCTTAGTCCCTAGTCTCATATTTCAAACTCTAACCTAATTCCTTTTAAATGCCTGTACTATTTTGCTCTCACTAGTTCTCCTGGTTTCTAAAGTCTTGGTCCTGAAACTGTGTGACCCAACAGATTTTTGTCCGTCCTGTGACTGGAGCCTCCCAGTCTTCGTAGGCAAGCCTTCCTTGACTCTGAGCTGACCTACCAAGACTCCCCATCTTACCTCACAGTCTCTGAGAACAGATATGGAGCACTGACATTTTCAGCGGGCTGAGATCTGTGTGTGCCAAGCACTTTGGAAGGGAGATATTATTTGTCATCGTTATTTTGACAATGGAAACTGGGGCTTAGAAACCAATATTTGTGTTTGACAATGGTTTGTTGGATGAATGTAACTCAGAAGAGTCTATGAGTTTTGTGATATTTCTAACCCAACCCAGTACAATACAAAATAAGTCATTAAATACGAAATCCAGAAGGTAAGTCCCTCTACCTAAGTGATGTCAGTCTTTCTATTAGTTGCATAAAATCATTAGTCGTAATTAAAGAAACTTTGGAGTTATCACAAGATTTTCATCCAACCTTTCTGAAGTATCACTGAAAGAAGAAATAATCAAGCAAAACTAAAAAACTCCTGGAACTAACTCAGTATTTTTAAAAGTGTCTTAATGGAGAACTTTAAAGTTGTTTAATTATTTTCTATTTAAAATTGTCTTCCATTTTGACTGAGTTAACAATCATACTTAGGACCAACGAATTAACCTTAGTTATTTCTGTGTTCCCAGGGCCTATTCAATTATTCATTTATTTAGTATATATTTATGGAATGCCTACAATGCAGCATGAACTATTTTGGTTGGGTGTGCAATCAGGAGGAAAACAGACATGATTATAATCCTCGTGGCCCTTAAATCTAGTAAAAGAGAGATAACAAAAATTAAAATAATTTTACATAAAGAAAAATGCCTTTGAAAAAATAAACAGGTGCTGGGGCACCTGACTGGCTCAGTCAGTAGAACATGCAACTCTTGATCAGGGTAATGAGTTCAAGCCCCACAGTGGGTATGGAGCCTACTTAAAAAAATAAAAATAAAAATAAATAAATAAGATGCTTTAATAGAAATACTGGTTTAGAAGTGTACCTTAAATGGAGCTATCAAGGGAGGCATCTCCAAGGCAGAGGCATTTAAACTGAGACCAGAAAAGTGGGAAATACCCAGTTGTACCACGTGAAATGTGTAGGTGCTACAAGAAGAGTGACCCTGGCTTGAGAGATCAGCAAACATAAAAATAATACAGCAGCAAAGAGATTGACACGTTTCAGCAATGGGCAGATGGCACTGTGATTAGAACAGAATAAACAAGTGGGAATTTGGCTAACATGAGGTTGGAGAATGAAAAGGACCAGGATATGTGGGACCTTGGAGGTCATGGAATGAAGGTTGGATTTCATTATTTGTAAAGACTTATCTATTTATTTTAGAGAGAGAGGAAGAGAGAGAGCATGTTTATGAGCAGGGAGAGGGGCAGAGGGAGAGGGAGAGAAAGAATCCTCAAGTAGACCATCCACTGAACACAGAGCTGGATATGAGGCTCAATCTCAGGACCCTGAGATCATGACCTGAGTCAAAATCAAGTGTCGGCCACTTATCCAACTGAGCCCAGGTGCCCCGAGTTTGGATTTCATTTTAAGCGTGCTAGAAATCTGAGAATTCATTTATGACGGCCAACTTTATGTGTCAACTTGAGTGGTTCATTGAGCGCCCAGATATTTTGTTAAATATTACTCTGAGTGTTTCTGTGAGGGTGTTTTGGATGAGACTAACATTTAAATCAGTACTGTGAGTATGCAGATTGCCCTCCTTAATGTGGGTGGGTCTCACTCAATCAGTTGAAGATCTGTATAGACCCCAAAGTCAGAGATCATTCTTCCTGCTTGACTGCTTTGAAACTGGGATATTGGCTTTTTTCTGGCCTTCAGTCTTGAACAGAAACATCGCCTCTTCTGGATTTCAAGTCCATTTGGACAGGCGCTACACCTGCAGCTCTCCCGAGTCTCCACTTGCTGACTCACCCTGCAGATCCTGGGACTTGCCAGCCTCCATAATCATACGAGCCAATTTCTTATAATAAATCTCTTTTATACACACACACATCCTATTAGTTCTGTGTCCCTGAAGAACCCTGACAACAGAGCAGTGACCATTTTCTTAAGCAGAGGACTGACATAATCCAATTTTATTTTAAAGACACCACTGATTACAGTGTGGGGAGTAGTAGTAGATTGAAGGGAGATGGTGGCAAACATGGTTTTGTTTCTAAATATTCTTCAGTTCTCCCTGTAAAAGAATATGCCTCCCTTCCCCTTGGAATCTCGACCTTATCACTTTCTTTGGCCAATAAAGTATGAGCAGAATAATCGATGCCACACGGGGGCAGAAGTTCTAAGAGCCATTGTGCATTTTTTTGCATTATTCTTTTCTCTTGGCCACGAGAGCAGCATGTCTCAGATAGGAGTTTGTCCTTCAGCCTAGATCCACGAGTAGAGAAGACACATGGAGAAGAGCCACAGCCAACGTGTGATGTGAGCCAGAAACAAACCCTTACCAGTGTAAGCTCCTGTGACTGGGGATTGCTTGGCACTATAGTGTAAGCTTGAAAATTGCCCCATATAGAGAAGTTAGAAGGCTGTTGCATTTGTCCAGGTGAGGGAAGCTGGCAGATTAAATACAAATAGTAGCAGCAAAGGTGAAGATGAGTGGAGAGCCTTGAGGTAGTTTGCATGTTATGATGGTTAATTCTATATGTGAACGTGGCTGGGCTATGGTGCCCACTTGTTTGGTCTGAGGGATCTGTGAATGTGGTTAACATCTATAATCACTTGACTTTAAGTAATGTGATTAACCCTCAAAATGTGGGTGAGCCTCATGCCGTTGAAGTCCTCGAGAACAAATATGTGAGGTTTTTCAGAAAAGGAGGAATTCTGCCTTGAGACTGTTACAGAAATTCTGCCTGGGTTTGTTTCCAGCCTGCTGATCTACCCTGTGAATTTTGGACTTGTCAGCCTCCAATATTATGTGAGCCAATTCCTTAAAATAAATCTGTTTTTCTCTCTCTCTTTCCCTCTTTCTGTCCTGTTCTCCCTCTCTCTCTCTCTCTCTCCCTCCATCTCTCTGTTTCTCTCTCCCTCCTTGTGTATATGGAGAACCCAAGGCAGATAAATGACTGATAGAGATCCAGAATTCATGGACTGGTTTGTGATGGGGTTATGGGGAGCGAAGCCTTGTAGGGTCGTACCTGTGCCTCGGGGTGGATGGGGACATCATACTTGACCTATGTCTCTGAATGGAGGTTGCAATCAATAGTAGAACAAATTGAATCTCTAAATCAAAAAGAATCTCGAACATTTTTGGAGGTTTGGACATCCATTGGAATTTCATTGATAAAAATTTTAAAAGTCACAAAGTACTATTGGTTTTGCTGGGCTTTATGGAAAATAAAAAAATCTGTACTGGAACTGTGAACAGCCATCAAGAAAGTCCTATGCAATTAAACAGTCCCTGAAAGGGGCTATTGATTTTCCATGCTGTTTAGTAATGCACTTTGAGAGCTATTCACTGGCATTCTAGTCACCTTAAAATGCTACCGTGAAAAAAACGGTAAAGGTGGAAGAACGCTCCTAAAATGTGCTGAGTTTCAGAAATTGCATGCAGAACAGTTACTTCCCCCTGTCCTGTGCACCATCAGCGAGGCGGGCCACAGACAGAGGAAGCCAAGACCCGTGAATATGATTTACAGGAATAAAATATTATTGCTGCATTGCTGGGAGAAATATTAAGAATTTCTCCCAGCGCTCCCATCGGGATGATCCTTCATTACAAACAAACAGTATAAACCAGCAGCGCTCACACAACCAGCATGCGCAATGCTAAGGGTCTGATCACGAAGCCACACCAAGAGACCACCAGAAGGTCGTGAATGGAAAACACAGGGCACAAGAATGGAATCTGCCCCTGCAGTCCTAGCTAGGAATTCCTTTTCTCTGCCCTGAAGACAGGTGCACATGCACTAACGAGTTGGGGAGTTGGCTCACTACAGTCCAGAGATCACAGGGAAAGGAACCAACACACATTTTGCTCTTGAAAGGTCTACCTCTATTTACAACTTTAAGTATATAGGATAATGATAATCAGAGTCTAATTTTTCAAATTTACTCTAGGGTTTCCTGCTAATTTCTCCTTTTTTGTTTGTTACCTTAAACCTTTTTAAGAGGTTAAGTTCCCCGTAGCATCAACCTGACCTTTTCTTTTCTTTCTTTCTTTTATTTTTTTAACTGAGTTGCAGTTGTGTTTTTGTTTTGACTGTTCATCAGTTGCCAGGAAACTTATCAGTAGAAAAGTATTAGGATTTTTTTTCTCAGACATGTACTCACTTTTGCTGGTGAAAAGAGCAGAGATTTATGATTTTAAAGAGCAGAGATTTCACACGTGACTTTTTTGAAAAAAATGGAATGCCCAAGGATTCTAGGCTTATCGAAAAAGATGGTTTTTATAGCAGGAATTAGATACAGGTGGCCATGGACCCTCCTTGAGCCCCAACTTTTCTTTTCCCTCCAACTCCAATTTTGCATGCAATCTTTTCTCTTTTGCTGAGAGTTTCACAGTTGGTCCTGGGGGACTGGAGTTGTTGCTGATAATTTCAGGGTACAGAAGCATCGACAGAACAATGGTGTCCCAGACAAGCCCAAACAGCACCCCGTTTTTCATTTCCTTCCCCACACCTTCAAGATTCAATGGTGTACACATATTTAAACTAGCATTTAGGGGCGCCTGGGTGGCTCAGTGGATTAAAGCCTCTGCCTTTGGCTCAGGTCATGATCTCAGGGTCCTGGGATCGAGCCCCACATCGGGCTCTCTGCTCAGCGGGGACCCCGCTTCCCCCTCTTTTTCTGCCTGCCTCTCTGACTACTTGTGATCTCTCTCCGTGTGTCAATAAAATAAAAAATCTTTAAAAAAAAAATAAAAATAAACTAGCATTTAACTCCCCCCCCCAACTCCCGCTGCCCAATGACCCTAACAGCTGAAGTAATTCTAGAAGTTTGAAAGTAGAAGCTGAGAATCACTGAGGAAGGACCATATCTGGGAATTTTGGATGCCAGTTTCCTCACCTCTGCTGGCCCCAGATCTTTCTAGTGATCTCTCTTAGATTCCTGGAAGATCGGACTCAGGCAAAAGCCAAGTCAAAGGGTCACATTTATGCAATGCTCATGCCCCACAAAATCTTTTTGAATATTTTCAAGTGTCTGAAAGTAGAATTTTTGAAACTTCAAAACTCTCTTTGCCCCAGTGCTTCCCCCACCAACTCCAGCGGCACACCCACCAGACCCCCAACTCTTACTGAGCTAAGGACCCCCACTTCCCTAAGGTGTGGTGTCCCCGTGTGCCACTGAGGGTAGGAGCAAGAAAGTGCATATATGGAAAGAGAATTCCTTTAATCTTCTCCTCAACTGCTCCCATTAGTTCCCATCGCCCCACTGAAGAGAGGCCTTCTGCTTTTCTTCATGGTTCCTCCACCGAGAGGGTTACATGGTGGGGGGAGGATTGCTTTTAACTCCTGTGCCCAACATCAGAGGACTGAAGCCCATCCCAGTAGTCTTGGGGATTAGTTTTTGTTCTTATCATATTATAATCATCCATCCATATTCTACACAGAGAAGGTGCTAGCAAGAATAGGCCTTTTCTGGGGCGCCTGGGTGGCTCAGTCGTTAGGCGGCTGCCTTTGGCCCAGATCAGATCCCAGGGGCCTGGGATCGAGCCCCGCATCAGGCTCTCTGCTTTGCGGGAAGCCTGCTTCTCCCGCTACCATTCCCTCTGCTTGTGTTCCCTCTCTCGCTGTGTTTCTCTCTGTCAAATAAATAAAATCTTTAAAGAAAAAAAAAAAAGAATAGGCCTTTTCCTTGTCTTGTCCCTTTGCCCCAAGATAGCCATTTTGAGAATAAATTTGAACCTGACAGCTCAGCCATCATGAACTTAGAAGTTTCAATCTATTTCTGTATTCTAGAGGAAATGTTGAGTTGATATGTAAAATGTTCAATGGTCACCCAGACGGGTAGGGAAATTCTAGAACACCAATTTGCTTTCAATTGTGCCATTCACCTTCATATATGCTATCTCCTTAATCTAAGACCTGTCCTGTAAATCAAGTATTTGATTTACTCTTCAAATAAAGAGTAAATCTTTACTACTCTTCCACTTTTTTTTTTTTTAAGATTTTATTTATTTGACAGAGAGTGACACAGTTGGAGAGGGAACACGAGTAGAGGAAATGGTAGCGGGAGAAGCAGGCTCCCTGCTGAGCAAAGAGCCCGATGCGGGGCTCGATCCCAGGACTCTGGGATCATGACCAGAGCCGAAGGCAGACGCTTAACGACTGAGCCATCCAGGCGCCCCTTACTCTTCCACTTTTGTATTTGAGTCAATTTCAGCTGAATGGTTAAGTGACTTGCTTAAATTTAACTCAATGTCATATGAATTATAAGATTTACTCCTAAATATTTATTATTTCTGATTGAACACACTATCTTTCAAAAACAGGAAAAAGCAAAGAAAGATGGGAAATATATAAAAGTTAGGGAAATTAACAATCATTTTGTCAGTCATGTAGGCAACTCTGCAAGTGATTTCATTGGCTCTGGCAATATCTAGATGATACCCTCAAAAATCCCTCCACTTCGATATAATCTCTTTAGCTTAAACATGTTTCCTGTTAGAGAAATAATACAAAAAGAGAAGAATACAGTTGAACAATTCTTTATTATTTATACTTTTAGTGAAGAAGCTCTCAATCTTTTCTGAAAGAAGAGCTATCGTTATTTTCTTCCAAAGTACCAGAATCCAGGAACATTTGGAACTCCTTTGCTAGAATTGTGTTCAAGGCCAATTTGTCAACCACATAAGGATATCTGTTTCCTTGCACACATTCACATTTTTTTAACCCAATTTGTCTGTCTACTTTTTTTTATTGGTCTCTAAATAGCTTCTAGCTATCGCCAAAAATGAAATTCAGTATTAAAGGATAAAGATTGGTTACTGCAGAAGATAGGCCACAAAATGCGTATTCAATCCTAAAGACAATTCTGGAAATATTTTGAACAAAGGCAGAGAAACTAGAGAAAGTCTATGACTTCCTAGGAGTTTATTTTTGAAGGGGCTCAAACTGCTCTGTTTGGGTATGTTTATTATCATTTTCATTACCTTCCTGTAGCATAAAAATTAAAGAAATAAATTTTAAAACCCTCTTCCTTCTTAGAGTTAGGAATCCAGGCAGAACACTGCATATGAACCTGTGTAATTCACAGAGGTACTTGCAGCATTACTTTTTTGCATTATGAGTATGACCTTTGTCAGCGACATAAGATAAATGAATATATATACTCAGAGGAATCTTGAAAAAGAGTAGGGGAGAACACTGCATAATTTGTAAGAAATCCAAGGATAAAGCAATCAGATGCTGCTAGAATCCCCACCTCCTGAGATCTGAAAAGCACAGATAATTTGGCTCATCGGTTGCAGTAGGCATTGGCAACAAATAAAAACTGGAATTGGGATGATCTACCAAGTAACACAAGACTAAGAAAGTGGAAAGGTAGTAAGAAAGAAAAAAATAGATTGTACAAATGTGACACGTGCTGGAAAAACTGTTCAGGGTGTTAAGGATAGAACACAGAAGCAAGAGATTGATGCCTCTGTACCAGGACTGATTTTTAAAAGAAGATGGTAGGGGAGGAGAAGGGAGGGGGGAAAAGAAAGAAAAAGAGAGTTATTGTCTGGCAAGAGAACTTTGTGGAAACTGACAGGTAAGTGTGATAAGTATTTATCTCTTGGGCTGTTAATAATATGAACAGTTGGAGCATATTTGCAGAGAACTTGGGGAGCAAGTCTGCACTGGGAGACAATTCTCAAGGGGTCTTATATTTCTGCTGAAAGTCACGGACAGTCTTTCTTTCTGGACTATCTTTTCAAGGATGTTTGTAAAGCAAACAACTTTGGAAAATGGAATGTCTCCTTTTGGGGCAGAGGGCAGACTATTTTTGCTGTCCAGGGTAGGAAAGATAATGTCATCCATGGGGCAAAGATTTAGCATAGTCTGTTGGCAGCTTCTTTAAAAGACTGTGCTTCCTCAGCTGATGTTCATCGCCTGGGACACAGAACCACTGTGTGTGTAGCATCCGCGTGGGCTGCTCTGCGTGGCCCGCCTCGGACCAGGGGGCAAAGGAAATCAATGGGAACACGAAGCCTTTAAAGCCTGCTGTGCCGTAAGTCATAAGGTCCTTTGTCTCTGATACAAGGGTCCCATGTCTTCTGCTAGTATCCCTAAGATTATGACAGGCTACCTTTTTAGTTTGCAAGCAGGGTAACATTTCAGACCTTTCACTGCTCCGGACAGTTTGAACTTCCAAGGAGAGAATCACATAGGATCTATTAATAATCTCTGCCAAACCACAATTTTTATCTCCGAGGAAAAAATGAAAGCAGACATATATGTCAATGAGAAAAAGATAGATCCAAGCAGAGGCGAAAAAAAATTACCCAGTGCAGAATCAAACCGTATTATAAATGACTTATCAATAAATAAATTAAGATAGGTAGATAGATAATGGGTAGATGAGATAGACAGATGATGGATATACAGAGAGAGACAAACGCAGAGACACAGAGAGACAGAAAGAGTGGATATTTGGGTGAATGTATGTATGTGTGGTGTGTGTGTGTTTTCATATGTAAGTATGGCTAGTGAGCTCTGCATTAATATGTGAGTTAAGAATATATGCACATAAAAATAAAAGGCGTGTTTCAAAACTTGTAGTTCAGAATTTATATTTTAGAAAGGGTCCCTCAGACAAAATATTGAGTCTTTATTCAAGGAGATGGGTTGAGAATGAAATAAGTTGATTTCCTCTTTATTTTTCTCTTTGATTTTTACGTTTGGTGAACCTTGAGGAGAAATGATGCTGTATGAAAATTAGGTCTAAAATTGGCTCATTCATTTCAATTTTATTGCTTGTTCCCTAGAAGAAAAATGGAAGAGCAATAAATGATCTCTCTCCTCAGCATTATCAATTTGTGTTCACTGTGCTTTATATCTCCCATTCAGACATGGCTGTGTCCTGACCTTCCTTTTAATTTAGTCCCAACATATTTTTAGCATTTTATCTCATGGTCGGTCTCAAAAACTTCTGGAGCACTTCACAGCTCTCTGAGGTTACATTTCGTGAAGATCTCAACCGCTTAGCTTGTCTGACGCGCAGCACCCAAATACATTGAAACTTTTGTTTCAGAGACTGCAAGTGGTGTTAGTATATTTCCCTCGGGCTTTGTTTCTTCAGGAAATTTGGTATCTCAGCGCCAACCTGGATAAAGAAAATTGAAGCAAAATGTAGGTTTTTCTCTAACCTCTGGCAGCCATTTGAGCAGCATGCACAAAGTAAGAAAACCTTAATCTCACTTCAACTGTTGACTGTGTAAAAGAGACTTCATGGGAGGGGTCTATGTGAGATTGGAGCCTCAGAGTTGAGCTTCCCAAGACATGGTTCCCTCCAAACTTCTAAAACCTTATGTCATGCTCATTTGGGTTTCTGACACAAATCCTTTCACTTGCTTTCATTCCTTTTTTCCCTTATTAACATTAAGTCTAGTGGCGGATAAGGGGATGGGGAATCTTTACCCTCAAGGTACACGGGACTCAAGAATGAGGGCCTGATAGTTCCTAAGACTTCTTGTTCCGATTTTCATGCTTTAAGAACACTAACCTATTTATATTTGCTGTTATGCACCACCCCTTACCCTGGACTACCACTTACCTTAATGACATAGCTTTAATTTCTTTTTAAGAAAGATACAAATTATTTTATTTGACAGAGAGAGACGGCACAAGCTGGGGGAATGCCAGGCAGAGGGGGAGGGAGAAGCGGATTTTCCGCTGAGCAGGGAGCAATATGCAGGGCTCTATCCCAGGACCCTGAGGTCATGACCTAAGCGGAAGGCAGGCGCTTAACCAACTCAGCTGTCCAGACACTCTAATATGGCTTTAATTTCTAAATTAAATTTTTTACCTTGCTTCCATTTCAAATATATATTTAATCTCATTCCTAACATGAGAGCTCTTAAAAAAAAAAAAGTTTCTCTCGTTCACTTTTGACCTCATTACTTTTATGTAACTTTGGGTCTAGTTCCATTTTCCAGTAAAATACGTATTTCTATAAAAGTGGTTGAAAGAAGAACTATTTTGCTGACTTGCTCAATAAGAAATGAAGTTGAAATAAAAATTGAGTGCACCGAAGTCCCTTGGAAAGAAGGCTTTATTACCCCTGCTGATCCTGACTGTCTCCCAAGAGTCCATTATTTTGCTCCTTATAGTTGTCAGCTTTGGAAGCAAAACAAAACCACAGTGTCATTTCCAGACTTCACTAAGATCTAGGCAAGTGTCACTAGCGTCATATCTCCTCCTTGTAAGTTTCCAGTTCTCTGGAAACTTACAACTTAACCCTTTGCATTAAACCTGTCTCTTCCTACTGGGGTATCTCTGCTTCTTTTCCCAGTCTTCTGAGGTTGTTTCTGTGCTCAGCACATTTGTGGAGCAGGTATACTTAAAGGCCCGTGATTTTCCTAAATGAGAAAATCTTTCCTTGATCCATATGCCAGCTTTGTCACCTTCCTGAGCTTCTCTTTGATGACATGTCCCTAAGGCATGTGAACTCCTTGGGGTCTGTCATTGCAATGTTATGTCACAGAACCACTTTCTATACACATTAAGAGCATGCTTTTTGTTCTTTCTGACACTTCACCACCAAAATGTTTTCTTTAGTCATTAAAAAAATATATTGAGTATCTACCATGTGCTAGATAAGTTGCTAGGCACCAGCAACAGGGGTTTCATTAGACGCGCCTGCTTTCTTTGAATATACAACCTCTCAGAGATATTAATAGGTGTTTTTCTTTTGTTGCACATAATTGATTATTAACACTCAAGTTCTGAAGTGTCAGATGCATTCTATTATCCGAATTCCTTCTCAACCCTGTATTGTACCTTTCACTGGGTAATTTACATAAATAAAATAAAAAACTCATCAGGGTTAAAATAAAAAAAAAAAAAAAGCCCAGATGGAAAGATGCAGAATTTTCCCATAGATTTTATACTAGGAGCTCTTTAAGGAAGAATTATCTGAAAGTGGAAATGCAAGAAAGAGCTCTGAACCATCATTGGGAATATCTGGACCCTGTCACCCAAAACCTACATGGCTTCAGAAAAGCCACTTCATCTTTTGAATTTCAGTGCCTTCATCTGTTAAGTGATGGGTGGGAGCAGATGTTCTTTTAACTCTCAGGTCAAAAATTCAATGCTTCTAAATGTAGAAGTATTTCAGGTATGAAATACTATTCTAAACACATCTCTCATGGAAACGCAGTGCAACATAAACATTCAGCCAGCAGACAGAAGAGTGCTCACGGGGTAGAGAGTGAAGGTTGCACTGAAGGTCCCACTGTGAGCAGCATAGAATGGCCCGGACTGCCCGGGGCTGGGGAATACACAGGCGCAGTCGGCTCTGAGTCTCAACCCCCTGTCTCAGCAAGGTCAGGCGCAGCGCCAGCAGAAAATTTTTGGTCAGCTACAGCTTTTTTTCTGGATCCAGTGATAATCTTTCCAAACTTTTCAGCAAAATTAAACTGAAATGAGCTATTTGTTACTAGATATGCATGACTATCGGGATTGGTAATCAGATCAAGACAAAGAGGAATCCATTTAATAATTATGTCCCCCTGTGATGAAAATGGATCTTTCCTGTATCTTGTATGGATCTACCATTTCCAAAGCTGTGCTCTACAGAGAACCAGAAAATAAAATGTGTGTTATAAAATCATGAGAGCAATTGCAGTGTTGATGACGGTAATAGTGCTTTTCCCAAGGACAATACAATACGGAAAACAGTAGACATTTTCTTCATGCAACTTAAAATAGATATGGACTTAAATAAAAACTGTTCACACATAAAATTTATCTTCATGCAAAGTAGTTTTGGGATGAATATCCACTGCTCACTTAATGGTTAATTGAAACACATTTTAGATACTGGTCTAGAGGAAAAATATAATTTTTTTTTACCCTTTAAATTATCATTTTTGTTTCTGCTCTGGCATTTGTTAGGGATGTATTTTTAAGATGAGCTCTTGTTAGTCTTTAGTACCATGTTTGCATAGCATGAAGCTAGTATTTCGTTTATTCCTTACTTTATAGTGGATAATGCCATAATTTTGATATGAGACTTAGTCTCTACTGACTCAAGGATAAAGTCAATGACAGATCTCTAGTTTTCTATTTTTACTAAGAACATGGTGACTTCTAAATCAATAAAGTTACCTTCATTAGACCTTGACCAAATGTGAAATTACATAGCAAATTACCCAAAAACTTGTAAATATTATTATAAAACAATGCCTCATAGCAAGGAATACACTAATTTCTTACATTTGTCACATCATTTTAGAACCATGCACTATTCATCACTGGAAAAACAACATTTAACTCCCAGCAGCTTAATATATGTGCTACCAGGATATTTCCAATGGTTTTATTAAAAATGGTTGAACTTAATATATGTATTATCACACTCTATTATTATTTCAGCCTCTCAGGGGTAGCTCTTAATACTTTAAGAGCTTGGTTAGAGATCTACAAACCCCATACATATTCAACAACAACAGCAATTTTCCTTGATAGAATCAAACCAAATTAAAGAGTATATTGGATAGAAACAAATCATTTTATTTTCTTTAACTGTTCTAATTTAAAAAGTGGTATCAGACTATGGTTATTGGTGTCTCGAAGCTTAGTGTGCCATAGTGAAGTGATCTCAAAAAGTGATGAATATTTATGAGTGTGTGGGTTAAATGGATGTGTTTGCATGTTTCCAAATTTTATGTATTATGCAAAATAACCACAACATTACTTTAGAGTCACTAAAAGTTATCTTAAAATTTTATCTGTGATTTTTTTTTTCCACAGCTATCATTTCCTACTCCAAATCTCAACTTCTTGTGAATGTTCTCCTGGAAATTGCTGTGTGCTCACATAATTCATCTTGTGGATTGAGGCCATAAGTATTAACAAATTAGCTGCAATCGAATTAGGCACTTTAAAATCCTATCTTCTTCAGGGCTTGCTGAGTCAGAGCCCATCAAGTGATAAAGTCAGTTCAGGAGATAGGAACTAAATTGTAGTTTTCAGATTAAGGGAGAAATATTTATGAGTTTTCGATGTATTCTTGGAGTCAATGGCTTCTGAGATGTAAATTTTTCACTCCCTCCATCTCCTCTGTCAAAAATGGTGGTATAATAACTAGCCTGGCTCCCTCTTTTATGGATCAACCAATCTGGGACCTAACTGGGAACTTTCTGAATGATTTTCTGATGGTGTTGTCACGGTTTCAAAGCAGAGAGCATATCTTGTGGTATCATGGTGTTATTGAAAGGTCTTGGAGCATAGCAGGTAGGATCTACCTGGAAGAAAAATCCATCTTCCTCCAATAGAAAGAAAGACCACTGAAGTGATTGGGGCGGGGCAGGGCGGGGTTGGTTAGCAAGAATTTAATTAGATGGCTCTGTCTGTTTGAAAACATTCTCTTACTAATCTTTATCCTCCTATGAACTCAAAAATGCATTTTTCTTTTCCCCCTCATAGCAAGTTTGGTGAATTTAAAACTTTTAATTTGGTTAAATGTGCTGAATGAAGTAATCAATCTATTAAAAAACAAACAAACAAAAAAGATGTCAGTCTCAATTTACTGAATCATGTCATTGAAAGCAAAACTTTATTTAAATGGAGAATGAAGGACACCTGTGTTGATACAAGTTATGCATGAATTATATAAAGTCCCTAAATGGAGAAAACTGAAGGAAGTGATAGGGATATTATTATTAAAGTTAAAAAAATGGAAGTATAGGGAATTAAGCATTAATAAAGAGAAACCACAAATGGCACTTTGCATAACAAGAAAAGCAGACATAGATGAATTATGATAATCCATGATTCTCAGCATTTTTAGCCAAGGGTTTGAGGGAGATCATGATAAATTTTACACTATAAAAATTTTTAGTAACATCAAATAAATTAATCCTTACAGTTTTATGTTTCCACTACCCATAATATTTTAGTGATTTTTCCATGAGTACCCTATTTCGAATAATTTGATCTATGTTAGTAATGTACCTAAATTAAGCTTTCCACTAGAAGGTAATCATCCCAATTACAGACGTTCTCTGGGGACTTCTACATATAAAATATATACAAATGTGAACAATATAAATTCAAGCATGGTGCTGAAATGATACATTTTTAGACAATTTCAATCATTTTTATCTATTCTTCTTTGTGCCTAAAACCTTGACATGTATGGGAATTACATTTGTTTCCCTATTTCTCAGGAACTATGCTCAACAAGTACATTTTCTAATAGTGATTTCTTCATAAACAAAAGTATTTAAATTACTTCCCATTAGAGTAACAGACAACAAGGGAAACGAGAAGTCAAGTGGGGATGACCTTCTGTTTCACTCCCAAAGGAGATGTCTGCTTATGAAGATATGATACATAGCTGTGTCCTTTGTGGAAGCAAAGTGTGATTTAGATTTGCCTTTGGAATCGACATTTGTTTTCAGTATGAGGACACGAACAGCAGAGACTTCTTAATTCCGGAAAAATTGTGAACTGAATATTATGCCTTTTTTAATAATTAAGACTTGAAGCGTGCCTGGATAGCTCAGTTGGTTAAGCAACTGCCTTTGGCTTACGTCATGATCTCGGAGCCCCAGGACTGAGTCCCACATCAGGCTCCCAGCTCAGCACGGTCTACTTCTCCCTCTGACTCTCTCCCCTCTCAGGTTCTCTCTCCCTCCTTCTCTCTCAAATCAACAAACTCTTAAAAAAAATTAAGACTTGAATTAGTTGGTATTGCATACATAGGATATCCATCCTTTCAGAGAAATAACAAACTTCAAATGAAACTCAGCTTGGGTAAAATTAAACTAGGAATTTTGAACTTATGTAATCAGTAGAAAAGAATACAGTTTTTGAATAAAGTCTGCAGTAAAGGAATTTTAACCCAATTGTAGTTGGTGCCTACAGACATGTCTTTTAGATTCTCTTTTAAGTGAGAATAAGTGCAAAATTATGAAAGAGAGAAATTTAGAGTAAGTTGCTAGGCAGGGGAGAGATCTATTTGACTGGGAGAGATATTCAAGTGTCCGGAACCAAGCAAAGAGTTGAAAAGCATTGTGAAGAAGAAAATCCATGGTCTTTAATCCAAGGAGCCAACTGTCTATTCAGCTAGATGCACAGACAATTATTTTTTTGTGGGATTGATCAGCATCTTAAGCCCTCAATGGTTGAAATTTTCATCTCACTCTAATAGAGTGATTTTCCCGCATGGGCACCTCTCCAACTGGACAATGGAAGTCAGTGGAAAATAGAATTTTCTTTTTAAAAATCACTTCTTGTGTCTATTTTTGCAATTCAAGTGATATGGAAATTAATACCTGTGTCAAGGGTTTTTTATCAGGCTTGGGCTGATGCAGGACAGAATGTCTTCGCACTGCACTGCTTCTTTGAAAACTGCAGCGTTAAGATAAAGTTGGAATATTGTACTGGCTTTGTTGTATTTACGCCTGATCTGTAGAACCACACTTGGGCTGGGGAGCTGAGAGCTGGCAGGACTTGGACCTATGTGACTAGAACAGCATAAAAGATAGGAGGCAGGCTTGGCTCCTGCCTGCAACAGCTGCGTGTGCTCAGAGTTGGGGAGCAGGAAAAATAACCTGTGTACTTGGGTAGCTGCTGGGCCCCCATGAGATGGCGCTGCATTTGTAAAGCACCTGCTTGTGTCCTTCTATAAAGCGAAGGAAATGTAGCCTCAAAGCTTATTTATGCCTTGTGTGTCTAATTGCCAATTTGGACGTCTACCTATGACTATGTCGGTACGGTATCATACCAGGCTTTCCTTCCTAGTTTAATCACCCTTCCGGTCCGCTCTCCAATCCTACAGATGTGGGGAATACCAATATATAACACAAAATGGAGTGTGACTCAATGAATATTTATCGAGTGCCTGCTATTTGGGAGAAGGAATGGGATTTTCAGCAGAATCTCTGGAGAAAGCTATTGCTCTTCATAAAAAAAAAAAAAAATTCCGCACACAGCTGCATTTTCACAGACACACACACAGCCTGCGTGTCATCTTTCTGCACTCAGGCATAGTAACATATGGGAGAAAAAGTCGTCTATTACTACAGGCTGTGACAATCACGGAGAGAATTTACTGCAGAAGATTAGCCAACACTATTTCAGCAGGAGGTCCAGAAATTATCTATCAAAGATTCGGGGACTCGAGGCAGCATTTCACCTCATTTATTCAAATGCCTCAGGCAAATAAAATTATGATAAAGCACCTAGCAACCTGTGTCCTGTACATCTTGACAAGCTTACTGCTAATTGATTGTTTGGGTCCAGTTCACGCTCCAGGGGAAATAGATTACTATTAATTTTGGTTGACATTTCATATCAGGGCATATATTTTATTTTTATTTATTTTTGTGAAACTGAAATCCGATTCTATAATTCTTCCGGGGGAAGTGGAGGTGTCATGATTTGTCTCCATCCTGTGGCCTTTGAAAGCAAGCAACAAAGTAGCCATCCAATTAACAACACTAGGAATAAACAACTGGTTAAGCATTGTAAAGCATGAATATTATTACTACACCACTTAAGCAAGCCAATCAAACTTGATATGGGAAGGATGTTATACAGATAAGAATACAAGCAAATTCCCAAGAGTGTTCCTCAAATGTGTTCCTCAAGCTTAGCCACTTTCATTTAGCCCCCCACCAATCTCTTAACCCTTCTGGGTGCTAGTTGAACTTGAATATATTTCAGGAGATGTGACAGCCACGTTAACAAAGGTTCGCAAAAGCTCCTTACTTGGGATCCGCTTTTAATGCACGGATAGAGCAACAATCTGGACAATCTAAGTACGTCAGCACAAATAACCAACCAACTGTTGGGTTCAGCAAATATTTATTGAAGATCCATTGTTACCCTTTGTGCAGGCCACATGCAAACAACTGAAAATAAATAACAGACGCATCCTCAAGGAATTCAAGTCTACTGGGGAAAGACAGATAGGTAAAGAGCCAACACCAGTGAAACATGGTGAGGGCAACAATAAAAGCGCGCATGGGCTAAAAGATATGCTAAGTAAACCTGGTCAGCGCAGATTTTCTTAAGGTGACTGGACAACAGTGCCACCGAACTGTGGAGCATCAGATCAGAAAGTGAATTTGGAGGTCTTCTGGCTTGAATACCGTGAGTGTCAATGTCAAACTAGGAGCAGGCAGGGCTGTGTGTGCAGGTGTGCCCTGAGGAAGTATATAATGAGCTTTCTTAAGCTAGAGTTCGGGGATAGGATTGCGCTAGAACTAGAAAAGCAGAATAGCCTTACCCTGAAGCCATGCTCTCTGTGAAGCCACTTGTGAGCTAAGGACAAGAAGCTGGGAAACAATGATCTAGTTGGTTGGTTTCCTGGATAACACTGGAGCCGAAGAAGAATGAATGCCCCATCTGAAGGCATTTTCAGTAACAACTTGCTGACATCTCATCACAAACATGGTGATGTTTTTTTTTTGTTTTTTTTTTTTAAGATTTTATTTATTTATTTGATAGAGACAGAGATCCCAAGTAGGCAGAGAAGCAGGCAGAGAGAGAAGGGGAAGCAGGCACCCTGCTGAGCAGAGAGCCCAATGTGGGGCTCGATCCCAGGACCCTGAGATCCTGACCTGAGCTGAAGGCAGAGGCTTTAACCCACTGAGCCATCCAGGTGCCCCACATGGTGATGTTTTAAGAATAGAATTAAAACATGTGGTAAAATCTATAATGTCCAAGGACAGGGAGAGGAAACAAATGCTTTCCTTCTTTTTTTCTAAAGATTTATTTATTAGTTTGAGAGAGAGAGAAAGTGGGGAGGAGGCGGAGGGACAGAGGGAGAGGAAGAGAGAATCTCACGCAGACTCTCCACTGAGTGAGGAGCCCCATGTGGGGCTTGATTCCACAAGCCTGAAATCACGATTCAAGCCAAAATCAAGAGGTGGATACCTTAACTGACAGAGCCACCCAGGCTCCCCCAAAATGCTTCCTGTTTTAGAGGAATTTCGTATGAGTGAGAATATGGGAAGTTAGACAAAGGAAAAGAAAGGTAGGACAGAAAAAGTTGATCAGATCATTACAGGCACAGTTGAAGAGGACGGAATATGAAACGATGTCCCAGCTGCACACGAGAATGCACACTCCAGTCATGTATTACCTTGAAGGACAAGCCTGGCAACGACAATCACTGCAGAAACTCACCCGAGACCCAGGCAGACGTGTTCACATCCTCCACCCAGTTGAGGTCAAAAGTCCACTAATTGATTTTTTTTGTGTGTCATCAGTTACCTTTGCATATTGTAAACTCACTTTTCGCTGAAGAGTTTCCATCCCATTTAGCATTTATTCTAATAAGAAATTTTTACTTAGCTTCTTTAAAAAAGGCAAACACTTTAACATTGGGAAGCACATCACATTTTCCTTGTAAATGTTTTGTAATAAATGAGAAACTGTACAGCAGTTAGTTCAATATTACCTGTGCAGGATGAATCCTCTGAGCAATTACCTTGTTTCCATGGCAACAGCGTATCTGCCCATACTTCAGTGTGATACTAGGAAACCAGCAAATTGGATCTGCTCGGTAAAGCTGAGGAAAACTTAACAAATTAGGGGAGGAGGGGATTGTAAGTTTGATACTAACTAGGTTAACAAACAAACTGCTATTTATATTAAGTGGTTCATTTAAGCAGCTTAAAACGATCTGCAAGGAGAACTCTGCACTCTGGGAAACAAAAAGGAAAGTTGTTAAAAAAAAGAAAGAAAAAGAAGGAAGAAAATGATAAGCAGATCTTTCTAGAACCCTTGCACATATCCAATCCCTTGGGAGCAAGCCTCTGAGGAATCCCAGGGCCCTGAGTGCAGAATGGAAACAAACCTCCAGTAGACGATCACCTCTCCAATCAACCCAGACCTCACACTCCTTCCAAAGTTCGCCTGAGCCAGAGTCTAAGACTTTTATTTTTAGGCAAATCCTGGGAAAGGAGGCCAGAAATGGCACCTGTGACACCCATGAGAGACCAGACTGTCATTTGGCTATTACGCTCCAAGGAACTGCAAGAAAAAACAAAGCAGAAACCTTGTATCTTGGATACTGAGCTATAAAGCAAACCCAAGAACAGAGGATGCCCCTTCAGACCCACACGGCCACGTCAATAACAGCTACCCTTTTTGAGGGGGGTTTAAACAGAGATTTAAAGTCGGAAATTAAATAGTTTCCTCAGGGAAAAGTGGACATTATAACAATGTTGTGCCACTGTTATCACACTTGATTTCAGGCTCTCAGGGGAGCTGGTTCGCAGACAGTTTTCGAAATAGGTTATAATTTAGACACATTTTCTAGGTGGGGATCATAAGGGAGGCTCTAAAGAGGGAGGTGGGAAGATAACGGAGAAAAGGTGGAAGATAACGGAGAAAAGGTGCAAGGTGTATTGTAGCGGAATTGAAACCCGATACGCCACCATTTGATTCATATGACATGTAATTACATCTAATTACAGGCATCTCTTGGAACTTGGACCACAGGGTTGAAGATAAATTTAAATACCTTGGAGAAATAACCTCACTAATATAATAAAGGTCTCTCTTCTGGTTAGAGGGATAAACTTCTTAATGCAGCATCTCTAAATCAAGTTATTATACATCTGAGAAATTTGCTTATTGAAAGGAAAAAAAGAAATATTACTTTGGGAGACTGGGGGTTAAAGGAACCAAACAGTGGAACATAAAAAATATTCAAGGGATTATTTGACTTTATAAATTACTCTGCTTTTAAAGTGCTTACCTTCAAAAAATTAGAGGAAAGTTCCACGTAAAGATAAAAAAAAAACCTATCTGGGAAGTGAAAGATGACATGTCTTAAAAATTATTTAAAAATAGAATTTTGAGATAACAACTATAATATGACCCACAAATACTGCTGATCTCTTTTCTACGTGGAGACTTGAAATGAATTACTTATATTTTATTGATTATATATTTGCATTGCCCTATCAAAATACCTCAAGACTCTTAGTGAATATATATATATATATACATATATATATATATATGAAAATAATTCTCAGAGAAAAATGTTTGAAAATATTGTTTTTCTTCTATCCAAAAAAGCATAGATTTCATCTTCATCATGTTTAGCGATTGAAAATCTCACTGGCTAATTCAATGTATAGTACAAAAAAACCATATATGTTTAGATGACCTGTGTTAATTTAAACCTCATAATATTGACATAGAAAAATACAGTGTAAGACACCTATGCTTCAACTCACAATTATAATTGGATCAAAAGACATATTCAATCTGTCCAAAATTAAGGTACTTATTCTAGCAAATACCACCATCTAATCTAAGACATAACATTGTCATCAGTAAATATTAAATGTTTGTTGAATTCATTAATTAATGAGGAGTCCAAATAATCAGCTTGTTTTAATTCACCAGTGAATTCACTGCAGTTTGGGATTATAAGCCTAATCAAAGGTATCTCTAGAGTGTCCATTATTATATAAAGGACCTTTCTCCCCACTCTAATGCCATTTTCTCTTTTTAACCCAAAGTTCCCTGTGCAGGTTTTCTTAACTTCCCTGCAGTTATGGAATCCATTTTCCTTTTCCTTTTTGTACCTGCAACCTCTGTGGCTTTGACAAGTCGAGATTTCCTTTGCTTCACTAGATTGTAATTACACAAATACAACAGACTTACTGGGCATCACCTCTGTGTCCAATGCTACTCGTGACTATGAGGTTTGGGAGAAGACACACACACATACAGACATGAATCCACAGTGAATTATTGGATAAGAGAAAATAGTGGCTAAGAATCAAATCATATGAAAGGGCAATGGGATGAACGGATAAGAAATTCAATAGGTGGAGAGATACAGGGAAACTAACATTTATTGAGTAGCTGTTTTTCATCTGGCCCTGTGAGAGGGGATTTCAGATACAATATTTCATTTATCACTTCAATCGAAATGTTGAGATACACCTCTTCATAATTTTACAAGGTATGAAGCTCAGCAGGGTTTCAAAATCCATCCATGATTCTATTGCTTGTAGGTCTCTGAGCAGACATTCTAATTCAAGTTGATACTATTTCCATCGCAGGCAGGAGGAACACAATGTACACCAAGGCAGGAAGGTAATATTATGCACAGGTGTGTTGGACAGCTAATGATGGCGGCAATCCTTTAGAGCAGAGCATCTGGTGGGGAACACAGAAGCATAAACTGCGAAGTAACAGGTCTAGAGACACTCAAACTCTTGCTTCTAGCATTCCTTTTTGGTTCCTTCTTGGGATTCGTAATAGATAATTGGTGAAATAATTAAAGAATCAGTGAATGAATTTCTTTTTTTCCCCAGTTCTTACATTGCCCATCTATTCTTGCACGCTGTCTACTTTATCCATTAGAGTCCTTGGCATCTTAATCATAGTTATTTCAAATTCCCGGTCTGGTAATCCCAATATCCCTGCCACATCTAGTTCTGATGCTTGCTCTCTGTCTTCAATTTTTCTTTGTGGCTTTATTTTTTTTGCCTTTTGGTATGCATTGCAATTTTTTCTTGCTGGTCAGGCATGATGTACTGGGTAAAAGGAACTGTTGTAAAAGGTTGTTAGTAAGTAAGGGGGTGGTGATGAGTGGAGGGAAGGGAAGCATTCTCCAGTCCTGTGATTAGGTCTCAGTCTCTTAGTGAGCCTGTGTCTCCAGATTATGAACTTCACAAGTGTTCTTCCTTTCTCCTTTTTTCCCCCAAATCGCCACAGATGGGATAGGAGGCTATTGTGGGCTGCAGTTGGGTATTTCTCTTCCCAGGTCAGTTAGGCCTTCATAATATCCTGGCAGGTTAGAGTCTGGTTACACTCAAATGCTTTCACGTGGCCTGTAAGGTCCTGTGTGGTCAGGTCTGGTGTGTCCAGCCTCATCTGGGCCTCTCGCCCCTTTGCTCGCCTCCACAATCCAGCCCCACTGGCCTCCTTTCAGTTGCCCTGTTTCTAGCCACCAACTTGCTGCCTGGCTGGCCTTACATTGCATTAGGTCTCAGCTGAAATATTGTCACTTCAGTGAGGTCTTCCCCTAACTGCTGGAAGGTAGTTTTCCACCCTATTCTCTCCAACCCTATTATTTTGTTTCAGCGATGCATGTTCACTCTTCAGCGCACTTATCATAATCCTAATTTCTGTATTTATTCGATTGTTTCCTTCTTTACTATCAGTTTGCTGGCTATGGTGCTATACCTCGAAGACATTTAAACATGCCAGTTTTGTTCATGGCAATTTAACCACATTCAAGAGCTATGCCTGGAATAGTCAGGCAACAGATAGCTATTGAATTAATTAAAGAAGTAATGAATGAATCACGCTTTTTTTTTTCAATTTTAGTCTTAGCATGACTCCATAAACTGAAATAATGTCCACTGCTATTGCTTAATATTTGTTGCTAAGTAAGTGGTAAATTTGTGACAAGTCTATCTGAGAGTGACAGGTGTTCACTCCCAGAGGGTGACAACAGATGGCCGTTGATAAAACAATAACTGTAACATACTGAAGAATTCACAATATAATGAAACAAAGTATTCTGGAAGTTAGATGTTGCTGGAATCCTTATTAGCTGAGCAAGGAGTTGAGCTACCATTGTTATTTACAGAGATCACTAGCCCTAGGTCTTGGAGTTTTGAAATAAAGAAACAAAAATGTTTGTTTCTTTGTCCACTGCAGGATCTAATACCAAGAGAGGGTCTCACTGTGATCTGATACCTCATGAGACTCTTTGTTCCGGGCTGTCATTCAGCTCTGGACTCAGATTAAACGTGTCTCTTTTCCTTGCAGATTTCTAAATCTGCACTTTCTCAGTGCCTGTGGTTCTTGTATTAAGGAAGCAGAATTAACATCGGGGGCACCACCTTCACTAACAGCTCTTAACAATGTGTGCCTGAAAGGGGCTCTCGAGATAAAAACAGACACATCAGCTGCGGTTGTGTATGGATGGTGGGGCTATAAGAAATTGTTACATGTTCCTTCCATTCTCTGTTTTTTAATTGGGAAAATAAGGCAAACAGCTTTGTAATTAAAAAAACAGTAATAAAGCCAGCACGATCCTGGAGCTCACTTATTAAGAAAATGAGCCACCTGAAGGCCAATTTCCTCACTGTTCAGGCTAATAATAGTGGTAAGTGAAAAGAATAGACTTCACATATTGTTTTCCTGATGATGCTTAACCCCAACAGTATCTCTAAAATAATAGAGCAGATTGTTGATATTACATTGTAATATTAGTGAGCAATTACTATGTCAGGCACTCTGCCAAGTGTTTTACATTATATGATCTCATTTAATCCTCAAAAAAAATCATATAAGGCAATTACTACCATTATCCCCATTCCATCATAAAAAACAATAACTAAAAGAAGTGAAAAGATTATACTGAATATTATACCAATATTCACTTTGAGGTATTCATACCATGTTCTAATCTAAACTATTCCTTCATACACTTATTCAATGACACTATTAAGCATAAACTAGGTGCCGAGCTCTGACCTAGTCGCTAGAAATACATAAGTAGGTAAAAGAAACTTCTGCCTCAATTATTCAAATCTAGTGGGAGAGACAGGTGTGTAAATAGACAACCCTGAATAAAATGTGTTATGATAATAAGGGGTAGGTTCAGGGTTCTACGAATGGATCCCCTAAACTAGACCTGGGCAGAAAGAATGTATCTGAGAAAATATCTTGGAGATGGTGACACCTGATCTAAATCTTAAAAAACAAGTAGCACTGGACATTTACTGGGTGGTTTGCTAATTGGGAAATGATGAATGAGAGAGCCTCTGAGAGAGGAGAGTCAGAGAAAAGACCTGGACAAGAAGCATCGTGACATGAAAGAGATGTGCTTCAAGGAAAGGAGGGATAAGACATGAGACAGAGAGACAGCAGGAGTAAAGATGGGTAAATGTCACACCTCCATTATAGAAACATGACCTTAGCATATACTGACCAACAGAGAAAGCCAAGGTTGGAGAGGCAGAAAGGCTTGTGGGAGACTGCTGAAACATGACAGGCAAGTGAGAAAGAGCCTTAGCTGGGGTAGTGGTGGCAGAGATGCAGTGAAAAGGGAAGATCTGTGAAATATTAAGGTTGGTTTGCAATGAAGATGAGATTCAGAAAGAAGTTAAAAGTAACTTTCTGTAAAATTTGGGAGTCGGTAGAGAGATTTCAGCTGGACAGAGATTTGAGGGTCTTTAGCATCATAGCAGTAGGTGAAACCAAGAAGTTTGATGAGATATCTCATGGGGAGTGGGTGGGAAAGACAGAAGCCTACACACAAAGTATGGGATTGGAATTTTGAAGGGTAGAAGCAGCAGAAGGATTACATGAGCAGTAGGCAGTGATGGAGTCTTGGGGACAGGGACATGCTAGGGATGGGACAAAGAAGATCACACTAAACCCATACAGGTCAAGGTTGATATTGGAAGTTTACAGAGAACGAATGGTTCTATGAAAAGCAAGATGAAAGAGATTTTTTTCAGGAATTAGGGAAGGATCAACAGCAACAAGGGCAGATGAATGGCCCAATTAGATAAAATTTAGGAAAACACTGTTTTATCTGGAAATTGTGTCATCATGGATGACTTGGTGAAATCAGTAGATTGGTGGGGAGAGAAGTCAAGTTACAACTATTAGCTGAGTGAATGGGAGGGAAAGAAGTGAGAACATTAGATGGAGTTACTTTCTAAAATTTTGATAAGAGGTAGAGAAAAAAGGGGTGAATTCCTAGATGAGATTCAAAGTCGAAAGTTTTAGAGGAGATTGTGGCTTTTCTTTTTGGTAAGAAAGAGATTACCTAGATCTGAGTGGATTTATGGTTTAATGTGTTGAAACCAATTAAAAGGAAATGAGGAAGGATTACTGGAGTAGTAAAGTATTAGAAGGAGTTTGCTCTGGCTAGTGTTAAGGGCACAGAGGAATGGGTTGACCTTGGGAAGAAAGAAGAGCAGCTAATCTACTAGAACTGTTGGAAATATGGGAAGAATGAACAGTTGTAGATAAATTTGTTGACAGACACATAGTAGTTGAATAATACTTGAATTTAGTAGTTGAATAATACTTGAATAATAGTTGAATTTAGTAGTTGAATAATAAACATTATGTCCAATGACTTCAATTTTCTCAAGAAGCTGGAAAGGTCACCAAATAAATGGCTCATAAACATATTAGGGAATAACACTCCAAAGATGTCCTAGACTCCTTTTCCAAAATACATTGATCTTTTAAGAAAGTTTAATAGAATCCAAGGGTTCATCTGCCATATAGAATCTTACATTGATGCCATCAGAACTTGGGCTTGCATTCCTATAAATGACCATTCCAAACAAATTCATATAAGAAAGAGATGGGCACTTTCCTCTCTCTTATCAGTCTTTTGCGCTTGACTCAAAATACATTTCATTGGAAGGTCCTTGTAAATTCTGTCTCACGACCTGTTAGCATCATGTGGCATTTAACTGAACATCATTGCATTTAAGTCCATCCCTTATGCTGAGCATTAGTAGGTGAGATACATATCAGAAGTACCGAGATTACCAGATATATACTTATGGAAGAAACTATGTTCACCAGAATTCTGCTTTGTGGAAGTACTGCTTTGTTCAAAAGAAATACTTGAGTGGGTAATTTTGTATAAAAGGTGAGATCACAGAATGTACAAATATGTTCACCAAAAGGTGATTGCATATACATACACATATCCATATGTACATATATATACACTTATAAAAGAGGAATGTATTTGATTCTTGAGAAGAAAGTGGGGAAAGAGTTCACTGAAGAAAAGGAGATGAAACAGGAAAGATAGAGGTAAAGCAAAAGGAAGAGTGACCTTTCTTATGAATACACACCGTTGATAAGTTCAACCAAATACAAGAAATCCTGCTGTGGAATTGCTTGAGAGAGACAGTAAGGGGTGTGAGTGATTTTACTACCTTTACAGAGAGAATGGGGATAAATTGAAGAGTGGAGACACAGCTATCACACAGAGATTCAGAAGGCCGAGAGTGAGATCCTGACAGTGTAGGGTTTCCCCTGCTCCCAAATATCATGAGAAACTGGAGTATGGGGGATAATTTTGGACTTTCACAGACTGTAGAGTTGAGGATCCAATTAAGGCTGCCCGCCTGTCCTCGGACGATACCACCATCCCCTCCAGTCCCCCAGCTCATATCTGCGATACACAAATCTTCACTAGGGGTAAGTTTAGGGAAAATATTCAGGTGGAGCTGTTTGATAGATAAGCAGCAGGATGCCAAAGAGTATAACATTGCTCAATCCGGGAATATAACAGGAAGAAATATTAACTAGAAAAGTCTAACTCCAAAAACCTGACAATTAAGCAGTCCAAAATAGACTCCAATATGAACAGATTGCTCCCAGAAAAAGAAATACAAACGCCTCATAAACATATGAAAAGTTGGTCAACCTTACTCACAATCAGAGAAATGCAAATTAAAACTCCAGCAAAATGCCACTTTCACTTAGTGGAGAAACAGGCACGCTCAAATGTAATTGCTGGCAGGAGTGTAAATTGGTACAACTCTCGTGGAGGGTGTTTGGGTATCATTTATCTACATTTAAGATGTTTTTCAAAATTTAAAATGTTCATGCACTTAGTCAGCAATTCCACTTCTAGGAATATCCTATGACTATTACGACTCATACTTGTGAGAAACGACACATATAGAAAGTTTCTCGTTGACAGAACTGTCTATGAAAGCAAAATGTTAAAACATCCTGAATGTCCATCAGCGTGACGGTGATCAAACAAAGGGTGATATGGGCAGACAAAGGAATACTTTGCAGCCGTTAAAATAAAGAGGCAGATCCACATGCCCTGATGTGGAAGAATCTCCAAATTACAGTGTGAAGGGAGAAGATGTGAGTAGCGTCGATAACGTCCTCGATAACGTCCTACCACATGTGTGTATACACAGAAACATACGCACACTCATGGGATTACAACCGGAGTTTATAGGCACACCTACAAACGTTTTTACTTGTTTTTTATGGTGTGTCTCTAGACAGATATATAAGAAATTCAAAATCTATTGTCTTCTGAAAAGGAACTGGGTATTAAAGGGACACTTTTATAGAAAACTTACTTTTAACTATATACGCCCTTGTTTAACCTTTTGGATTTTGATTTTGTACCTGTATTAACTACTTGAAAATAAGTTAATTTTTTAAAAATTAGGATAATTATGTCAAGCAGGGTAGCCTTCGTGTTTTGGTTAAAGCCCATCTTCAGCCATTTAAAATGGCAGTGAAAGGGAAAGAGAACAAAAGGAGAAATAAAAGATCGGTGGGCAAGTTTAATAGTGCACTTACGTTGTGGGACCACAAATCTGGACTGGAATCAAGGCATGGTTAGGTGTGCTTTTCTGTTTTCTAGCAACACTGAGGAATTCTGTCATTAAGATTGGAGAAGCTGGATATTCAGCATTTAACACAGGATAGACTTTTGAAGGACAGAGCAGTAGAAGGATTAAGTTGCAATAAACTGATAATAGAGTCATAAAAAGAACTCAGATGATTAAGTTTGGGTCTGGTCTGAACATACTAGAAAGACATTCCAGAGGAACAGGTAGAATGAGAGAGATGGCAGCATCAGCAGCCTGGAGGTCTGGAAGTTTCCACAAACACCTCCCGTGAAGATGGGGCTGGAAAGCTATGGGGTGAGAATGTCGCATGAGGCACTTTCCAAACGATGCCATGGTCCAGGCTGAGAGTGGCTGATTGGAGAAGAGGTAAAGGTCACCTGAGGCCAGGGGACCTGGAATTGTAGGCTTCATCATTAGATACTTTGTCTACATGGGTGTTGAAAATACCTGGAACTAAGGTTCAAAAGGTGGGCAGGAGAGGAAGACTATGAACTGGGCCCCAAAATGTCCTTTGATGGCAAGGGTAGCCTGTTACAGGCTGAGGATGGGGAGTCATGCCCTCAAACAGCATGACGCCCCCCCACCCTCAGCTGCTACAAGCTCCAGCTCCCGTTACCTCTGATGTCACTCCTACCATTCATTCCATTCCAGCCACAAAGGTCTCATTGCTCATCCTAAAACTCTCCAGGCAAGCTTTCCCTCACAGTCTTGGCACTGGCTCTTTTCTCTGCCTAGAACGCTCTTCCCTCAGGTGCTACAAATTTCCCTCATCTTTCCTCAAATATCACCTCCCATGAGGTCTATGTGGACCACCCCTACCTAAAGCCACGATCTTCCATCCCTGCTTTCCTTTTACCCAAAACATTTATCACCTTCTTAAATATTTTTAATTCATTATTTTCATCCACTTTCATCCACCTTCTAAAGAAGTTCCTTGAGAGCAGGAAATTTACCTATTTTTTAACTGCTTTCTCCCCAGTGCCTACAACAGTGGCGGCAAGAGTAGGTATTCCATAAATATCTGCTGGGTGAGTGAAATTAACTTTTGCATAAGATAAATGAGTAGTAGGCATTTAAAACCAGGTTATTTTCCTGGGTGTATGTATTTAAACATAAGTGCTTCGAATGTCTCATAGATAATCACCAAATGTGCATCTTCCAGGTGCTGAGCACAGTGCTGGCACAGCAAATGGAAAGAGAGGACCCCACGGTGCTCCTGCTCTCAAGGATTTCATCATCTGGAGGGGTGATATGAAGACAGCAAAACACCTCATCACCACTCAAGGCAACAAAAGGGCTGCAGGAATCCAGAAAAACAATTGATTCCCCTTGTTGGTTTCCAAAGTTGATGCAAGGTGAGCGTGACCCTGCTGGCACCAGCAGGGGATCCTGAGCAGCTGTATGAGAGAAGACAGTGATGACCGACAGGCTCTCTTCTAGGCATGTGGCTTGAGTCCTCTCAGGTGGAACTCAGTAACCCCACAAGGGAGGTTCCCACATTACTTGTTTCACAGAGAAGTGATGGAACGGACTCAGGGCCACCAAGCTGGTAGCAGAGCTGGCTCTTGAACCCAGGCAATGTGCCTCCAGTGCTCCTCCCTACTCGGAACACCTGCACTCTGTGGTCTTCCTCGTTTATTATCTGAAGAGGGTTGGTGAGGAGGTGAGCATGGCTGGAACAGAGTTTGTGTGGACAGACGTGGTGAAAGAAGAGTCTGGAAACAGTAGCTGGAGCAAAGCTGTAAGGGGGTTCTGAACGCTTGGCTCTAAGGCTGGGACATCACTCTGCATGGTGGACAGCGATCATAGGGTTTTAGGAAATGGCATCATCTGTCTTGTGTTTCAAAATGAGGGTTGACAGCACTGTGAAGCAGAAAGAGAAGAGAGGTTATGGCTGTGTAAATCTGGTCAAAGGAAATGGAAAAGAGAAACGGGGTTGGGAGATATTCCAGAGGCATAACTGGTGGAACTAGATGAGACCACAGGAGCTTGAGACACGAGTGGTCTGTTAGCTGAGACAGAGAATGTACGAGATAAACACAGAGAACTCTTAGATCTACTTAAGTTTTTATATTTACTAGTGTCAAATAATCCTTATTATCCATCTATAAAGATAAGCATTCCAAGTTTAAATAGTTTCCTGAGCAGATATGGAAATTAGACATTCTTCCTTCCAGTCTAACAGAGATTTTACCACCTACAGGTAAACTCAATCTATCAAGTCAATTAAAATATCTGTAGTAAAAGGTATATATGTTTCCCTGAAACTGCTTTAATGGGATTTGGAGTCTTTATGGGAATCTTTACCTGAGTCTAGAATTATAACTTAAATTTTCCTTTAAAAAGATGTATTTATTTGAGGGAGAGCAAGCGAGTGAGCTAGAGAAAGAGAGAGAGAGAGAGTGCACAGAGGGAGAGGGAGAGGGAAAGGGAGAAGCAGGTTCCCCACTGAGCAGAGACTGAGCCACCCAGGTGCCCCAATATAAATTAACTTTCTATCAAATTTGCCACTTATATTTGCCCCCTAAGAAGGAAAAACAACTACCTTCCCAATAAATTATTTTTAATTTCAACTTATATTAGATGTTTACTTTTCTAAAGATGGTTCACTTCTCCTTGGAGTCTTCAAATCTCAAATTTATTAACTGAGAACCTGCATCCATACTTAGAGTAAAAGTCGGCAGGGTTCTGACAGAGGTAGTGTGGTGAACCCCACGCTGGAAGGCAAGAGACAGGTCCTCACCTACTTCTGCAGCAAGAAAATCTTGAAGATGCCACCACAGTCTCCTGAGCCTGCTTCCTCAATATTCCCTAATGCTCATTCATTTTTCACTCTATCATGCATATATTCAGTGAATATACATTGGGTGTCCACTCTGTGCAAAAGAGACCGTATCTCTTCTGGAGAGATACAGTCCAGAATTAGCCAGTTCCAATTCTCAAAGAGCTTTCAGGGCAAGTATTGCAAGCTAAACAATCGTGATTTTAAAAATCAGCATAATATCAATCTCAAGGATATCTCAAGGAAATGATCTATATTTTGAAGACAAAGGAACCAATCCACTTAAACATATGCAAAACTGTCAATATTCACTGCCTGGATAATAATTCACTTCTTCTAGATGTTGTAAAAATGGATAGACTCAGGAAACCAAGAAGAAGAAAAAATCGGACTTAATCAAGAGTCCCTTTTTGTCTTCAGTAACATTGTACCATATTTGTAAAGAGTTCTGAATCCGATGTAGCAATGCAGAACCACCAGAAGATTCTCAGCTCTCCACTGGCCTGACTTAAAAAAAAAATTGTTTTCAGGTAAAGTATTGGGCAGGCTCTGTAACTCTAGAAATATATGTGCTTCTCACCCCCGTGCCCTCTATAATCCATGGGCTGCAGACAGAGAAAGGACAGGCCTCCTATGGGGCACACTGGGCATTTTCTAGGAAGCATATATATATAGGAGGGCTGCGGTGGGGCAGGTTTTGACAGTCTGTCTCATCTACATTTCCATTTCTAGAAAAAGTGTGTCTCGGGTCCTGCTGCCAAGCACAGGGTGACTGTGGGAGACCCAGTTGCTTCTAATGGGAAAGTGCCTACTGTCCCCGCTGGACCAGCTGGACCACAGCTGTCAGCTCGGTTCAGACAGAAGTGCCTCCCCCTCTGAGTTTCAGGGATCTGTGCAGAACATCATTTCCACAGGAAAACACAACAAACCAGCTCTGTTGTGCTCCGTTTTGCTTACCCAGAAAGAACCAGTATTTTCTGCAAGCTGTCTTCGGAGTATGAAGGACAGCAGAGAAGCCAAGAGATTCTGGGCTCCTGATTCATTGAAGGCTGAGACCCTTCTCCTATCAGCAACTAGTCTACAGCCTGGGTAATGGTGGCTGCTCAATAGATATGTGTTGAATTAATTAATTAGTGATTTAATAAGATGATTAATTGATGGGCCTATGCCTAGCATGGTTTGTGGCACCTGCCAAGTGTCGCTAAATAATTCCATGAATGAATGAACCAGCTGCTAGGTCTGCCATGCGGTCAGGTTCGAGCTCCAGCACCAGATCCAAGTCATCACGGTGAAGCAGATGAAGTTATTCCAGCCTCTTCGGTCCTCACTCGCAGCCCCTGTGTACACGTAAAGGTGCTTACCCCGGATGACCTGCCTGCACGCAGTGAGGTCCCCAGACCAGCAGCAGCAGCAGCAGCACCTGGAGCCAGGCTAGGGCGCGGGGACTAGCAGCTAGGACACGCCCTCCAGGTGACCTCAACGCTCACTGAAGTCTGAGAGCTGCTGCCTATGTTTTGGTTTTTGTTTACTTATTTCCAGAAACTACCTATGTGAGAATCACCCAGGAGTGCTCGCTGAGCGGGTGGTTGGGACTCTCTCCTCCAATTCTGGAGAGCTCAAATCTCCAGGGCTGCAGCTAGGACATCTGCATTTTGAAGAAGTGATATATATATATATATATATATTTTTTTTTTTTTAACACAGTGGTACCCCTTTCTCAGAGCTTTACTCCCTTTCCATCAGTTTCAGCAGAAGCTTCTAGTAGATTAGATTTATTGTATTACCTCAGTGAATTAATAACCAGAGATATTTTAATGTTTAATAGGGAACAAGAGGTCCCCTGTTCTAAAAGGATAATGTGCCCCTAACCATGGAAATTCAAATCCTGCTTTAGGCAGAAGGGGATGCAACGGCCTGCTTTCTGACATCTGAGAGGAGCCAGGGACAAAGTCAATTGTATATTGGCTATTGTCTTTAAAATTCAGCCATGTACGCAAGATGAGGCCCACAAAGTTCAACCTGCAGATGTGTGGAATTTTTTTGGCCATTAAAATATGCTTTATAAATAGAAAACTAACATACAAAAATCTGAATTGCTAGCATTTCTCGAAACATTGGAACATTTGGCACATCAAGCAAAAATACTCCTACGTGGTAACAATCAATTAGATCTGAGTAGCCCTGTTCCTTCTAGGTCAGCAATGACCACCATTCCCTACACTCTCCTTGCCGTAACTGCGGCCCCTTCTTCTGTTAAGTTCCTGTTCCCTGTGGCATTGGAGTTTGTGACTTCTGTTTTTACATGGGCTTGACACCATCACCTTAGAGGGATGCAAGTGTGGAAGAAGAGGGCCAAGAGAAGGGAGGCACAATGTGCATACCCCAAGCCAGTCCAATTCCCTTTACGTTTCTTAACATAAGGATGATGCCGTTGCTATCACCTGAGCCTTGTTCGTCAAGGTGTGTCCACGTGGTCCTGTAACTGTAAGAATTTTAAAGTGTTTTTCTTGTCTCCTCAGTCAGGTCAGGAGGATTTGCTAGCCTCCCATTCTGTGGAGGGTCCTTGACATGCTGGCTTTCTTTCCAGAATTGTGCTTAGCATTGTAATGCCTTCTGTCATGTGGCAATATTTTTTTTTCAAAAAATTAAATAAGTATTTTATTAAAAACATTTTTCATGTTTTAAAATTGAATCACAACTCTAGATAAAAGTATTCATTTGATTATGAGAATGGCCATTTTTAACCAAGCATATAATAAGACAAAACAAATTATAGCTGGCCCACTTAATGGCATTTCCCCACATACTTTTCAGAAGTATTATACTGCTTATGTAGTTATTGTATTTGCATATATCTAATAACTAACCTTACACATTTATGTTATCTGTTC
>CM053608.1:16258522-16307088 GCA_028646535.1 Procyon lotor
GGCCGATGAGGCTAATCCACTAAGGACATCAAATATTGATACAGAGTCAAAACTTAGGAAAATTTAAAATCAAAATCTTTCAGTCTAAGTTTCACCTCCATGTTTAAGCAACTAATGTGGAATTATAGTCAGAATTAACGTTACACAGTTGGGACAGTAAATTAACCGCTAAAAGGAGAGGTAACATTAAATGCCGTTTTTTTCTTTGTTTTCAGTTAATTCAGGCTTCACATGGGCCTGAATTAGTTTTACATGGCTCTGGTTAAACAGGTAACCTGATTCAATGAGGAAATTTTGTCTGGTTAGGTATTTTTAATGTTTTAACAAATCTAGTTGCTAGTTCTCTTTCCTCTAAAATGTTCCACCAGATGGCAGTACATGCACCGCCTATTCTTTTAAAAATGGAAACAACCCGCTGAATTAAACTAAATTTATCTCCAAATGTTTTGTAGAGTTAAATTTTCATTGGCGGGGAAAAAATGGCAGAAAAAAAGTAGATTGAATATTTTGTATGGTAAATGAAAGATACGGTCACAAGGCCAATGACAAAGAAAAAAGAAAATAGAAAATGCGAAACACTGACCTTTGTAAGGAAAAAAAAATCTATAAATTGAGCCAATAGAAGTGAAAAGGCCAAACTGAGGGGTGCTGGAGGAGGGGTGGGTGGGGGATGGGGTAACTGGGTGATGGACGTTAAGGAGGGCACTGGGTGTTACACCAGCTGATGAATCACTAAATTCTATCCCCGGAAACTAATAATACACTATAGGTTAAGTAAACTGAATTCAAATAAATATTTTTTTAAAAAGTAAAAAGCCCAAATCTGTCACATGTTGAATACATTTTAGTAAAGTGTTGCCTTTTTATACTTGGTAAATTATGGTGTTTGAATTAATTTCACAGATTTCACTTGTGAAAATTTTTGTTTCTCCTTAGCCCAACCAAAATACTTCAGATAGCTAATAGAAATCACTGAACCCTCCAAAAACCATTGCAATTAACATGTATCTTCAATCTCCTTTAACTGACAGAAACCAGTCAACAAAATTAAACTTCAATTCTACCCAGGTTTACAGCAGCACATAGAAGAGCTTTCTTTGGCCAAACTTAATCTGTGTCAACACATTCCAGAATTGTCAAAATGGAACAGTACAATCATAGATTGCCAATTAACAGAAGAATAACATTTAGAGCAAAAGAGGGGATAGTGTAGTCTATTTACATAGGTTGAAATGCACCTGAGGCATTACTTTGGGCCTGCCACTTTAAGGTAAATTGGAAAAGTAAAGAGCATTTAAAAGAGCACAGACACAGTTTATACTGAGCAATTGTGAATGTTACATCCATGGAAAGGAAATAGAATGACATAACTATCTGCAAATATACAAATGACTATTGTGTGGAAAAGGAATAAGACCTTTTGAGTGACATTGGAAGATAGCAAAAAGATCAACAGGTGGAAAGGAAAATCTCCATGGGACAGAAATGAAGGAGAAAGGAATTCAAACTCAGGGAATAAGTGGGATTAAGATGGGATTAAGATGGGATGAGGAAGAAGATTGTTATTAGACCCAGAAAATGGCCCTAATGACCAATGGGTTTGACACTGAGACAAGGATAGAATTTAAGATCTTGGCTCCCAGAGAGGAAGGAGAAGGGAGTTGGAAAAGAAACCCATGCATAAAGCAGAAACTTGGAAGTATATGCCCTCATTTAAAAAGAAAAAAATGATATGCCCCAGAGAATACTGCCCACCAATTCAGAGAGAAGTTTGTCTCTGCTCTAGTGGAAGGAAACTTCCAGAGTTCAGGCTATCTAGGCTTCCTACTATAAGAGAGAATATTCTCTCAGCTGATGCTTCCCAGAAATGGGATTTACTGCTTCAAGAGCTGGTCAGTGCCTCACCATTTGTACAATGGAAATAATCAAGTGAACACTAACTTTGGCAGAATCATAAAACTCTAGTCAGCATCTGGCAAAGAGGCTCTTTTGGTGGGATCCTTGAAACACATTCATAAATACACTTTTTAGCTTTTGTTAAATGATATATCCCATAATATACAGAAGTTTCTCTAACTGTATTGAACTTATGCCACTGTTGGAGTCAAAGCCTAACCTCTAGAGAAAAGGGAACAAAGCCTCACATCAACTGGAACATTCGATCACCTTCTATTTTGAGCAACAAGTGTGGTTCTTTGTAAAGGGAGAGAGAAGGTAGGTACGTGGCTTTTAGGAAGTCCATGTGCTTTTGACTAAAAACTCTTTGAAGTTATGTTGAACAATTTCTCCTCTTCAGATATATTTAATTAATTCCAACATATTTATGAACATAATAATAGCTCCCAAGTATTGTGTAAAAACAAAGTATGAGCCATGAAACGTATTACGTATTTTACTTAAAAAAATTTTTTTTAGCCTGAGAAAAACACCATGAGGAAGATTTTATTAAGTAGATGAAGAAGTCAAAGTTTAGGAAGGTTAAAAAGTTTGTCCAAGGCCACAGAGCAAGTAACTGGCAATGTGAGATTGGGTCTATTACAAAGTCCCAGCTCCTCATCCTGCTCTATTTCTCACTGTACTTGGAGACAAGTCAAAGACCCACCAAAGGTGTTGTAGACTTGATGTCAGTGAGGAATAGCTGAATAGAAGACACCTGGAAACTTGTTAAACATGCAGATTCTAGGTCTCCATGCTGGAAATTCTGATTCCAAGATAGGTCCCAAATATCTTATTTTATTGACCATCTCCCTTGGTGATTCTGATGTACAGCAGTCTTTGATAACTATTGCAAGTAATGTGAATTCATAATTCCCATGAGTTGACATAGACTTACTGTATCCTTTCAATTGAGATTATTTTAATTACTTGAGAAATTACTAAGAACTCTTAAACCCAGAGAAGCTGGCCATCCAAACTGAGGATGAGCAGATAGACCCAAGCTGCTTGCAAAAAACAAACAAACAAACAAACAAACAAACAAACAAACAGGATTTCAGGCTTACCAGTGTTTCAAAACACTGTATTTTACACCTCATTTGGAGAATTACAATCTACTGTAAGATATTGAAGACTGACAGGTCCTGCAATAAAGAAACCTGGTCATCTTAATTAATCCAGGATTTCCCCAACATAGTTTCCCACTAACTTTTCTCTTGTAGCACCTCTTCATTCTACACTTATCAAGGTCAAGCACATATATTCAGGGAGCTATAGGAATAACCACTGTCAGGACATTCTGGCTTTCTGCCATGTAAATCCTTTGCTTCTTAAGCTTTCTCTTCTACTAGGTTTTTATACTTTTCTACCCTTGCCCAGCTACCTGCTTTGACAATGACCAATCAAGTCTGCCACCCTCTTGCTTTCCATATTGCCCTTAGCTGGCTATAAACTGGATTGGAAACTTCCAAGGTCTTGAAGCCTTCTTGGCCGACATTTCTGAATAGCTAGTTCAAATATCAGAAAAATCTAAACAGAGACAATAATAGGTCAGGAGCTTGATTCTACCTCATATTGTCTTTAAATATTTAAGAAACAGTTCTCTCTTCAAATATTTAAGAAACATTTCTGAGAAAAAGGAAGATTTGTCCTCTGTTTTTCTCAAGGGCCATCACCAGAACTTTTGTAAAGGGAGTTTGTACTAACCACCATTGAACTGGAAGGTCCCACAAACCAGTAGTGTCACCCAATTCTTGACATAATCAAGTGATGGCTGGATGATCATACTTCAAAGTTTCCTTAAAGGGATTCTTGTAGAAGATTGGGCTAGATGATCTAATTCTAGAAGTTTAGTCTTCTTGAAGAAATTGCTACATTCTCTATAGAGCATTTGCTGTGGGTGAGCTGATTAAATCATGCCTCCAGTGGCTATAATGTAATTAGTGTGGCCCTAGCAAATAACTGAAGCAATGATATACGCAGTATGACTGTTTAGATATTCAAAGTCAGAGTCAGTGAGGACCCCTGAGGATGAGGAAATTGTGTGCTCCACTTAAACACAGGCCCCATTCTCATATGAGTTTGCAAGTTTCAATAGTTTAGCCATTTGACTAACGTATTGAAAAGGCATGACAGGGGAGTTACCTGAACAAGCTTGTACATGGGAAAAGGTAAGCTATTTAAATTGTCTATTTTAAAAACAAGGAAAATACAATGTTAATAGATTATGTATCGTGTGGTGGGGGAGGCACTGTCAGACTTTCTTTCTGGGGGCATATTCTTGTGTATGACAATAAGAATAGGTAATTTTTTTTCCCCCAAATACTTTTATTTTTTCAGTGTTACAAGATTCATTGTTCATGTACCACACCCACTGGAAATAAGGAATTTGCTATAGGAAACCCACATAAAAATCAGAGATATCCCCTAATGTAAAAAGAAGAAGGTCTGCTATTGAGATCTTTTTGCCTATTATTTATTAAAGAAATAGTGATCGATTAGATTTTTGCAAAGTGGAGTTTTTGTATCAAGCAATTTGAAAGAAGATAAAAGTCACCCAACATGATAAACTTAGTTGTGCTACTTTGTTCAAAAGCTCAAAATTTTATGGCTGATCTTAATTTTGGCAAATCATCAAATAGCTCTTAACAGACTTATTGATAGAATCTTGCAGTGGAAGAAATTGATGAAGTTATACAAAGAATTAGTAGCAGAAAAAGAAAAAAAAAAAGATTCTAGAGCCTTATTTCTGGAGAAAAACTGCCTACTATATCCTTGAAAAGTGATGTCTCACCTCTGTGGAAAAAAATCTGGTTGATTCAGTAGTTCATTTTCGGTGAAAAAGTAGGAAGAAGGAAACAAAATTTCACGAGTAAGAGCTAAAGGTCATCGTGATGAAGACAAAAGAAAATTAACAGCTTGAATCCGTGACTGACTGGGACACCCTGACTCTGCTGAGTAAGTGTCCCCGGAATGGCCTGGGCGAGGAGAGATGATAAAGGTGAATGAGCTCCTTGAGTACAGAGGTGAGTCTTTTTTTTTTTTTTAAGATTTTATTTATTTGACAGCGAGAAACACAGCGAGAGAGGGAACACAAGCAGAGGGAGTGGTAGCGGGAGAAGCAGGCTTCCCGCGGAGCAGGGAGCCCGATGCGGGGCTCGATCCCAGTACCCTGGGATCTGACCTGGGCCGAAGGCAGACGCTTAACGACTGAGCCACCCAGGCGCCCCAACTTCTTGTCTTTTGAACCGATATCCTTCAGAGACCAGTTGGAATTACGGTTTTTCTCTACAGAGGTGAGTCTTACTCAAGTTCCTATTTCACTAACCTAGGGAAACAGTAAGCACTAGACAAATACTTATTGAATAAATAGATGGATGATTTATCATGCTTTAAAGTTTAAAAATAGAAATAAAATACTGAATAAGATGCCTAGCCCGCAGAATTCAAGGGTTTGTTAATAGAGTAGAAACCGAAGGGAAACCGTTTAAAACCTGAACGAGTATTTTTCATCACTGTGAGATCTGGTACAAGAGAAGAGGATCCCGAGACGGGAAGAGACAAAGGAAATAAGTCATTTCCTTATTTTTTGAGGCTGTTTGAAAAGTTAGTTCAAAGTGATCACTCTTCTTTCCTCTCAAATGAGAATAATCTTAAAAGAATTCAGTCATCTTTGGAAGTACCTCAAGTCTATAACTCCTATTACAGTTTGCTTAAATAAAATAGACCTTCATTTCCAGTTTTTTTCCAGAAAACTATGAATTCAGATTCTTAATTTAAAAGTCTGGTTATTTTGTTTTGTTTTGTTTTAAAATAATGATGTCCACCAATTTAAAATGAGTTAGATAAAACAGATATGAATAAAATTCAAAAAGGCAGTTTACTAAAATTGGATAGATAATAAAAGTTTGTATCATCTCTAGCTTGTTTTTTTCTTAAATATCCATTCTCATCAGTTAGGTTTTTTACATAGTATTATATCTTTTTTTTTAAATTTTATTTATTTATTTGACACAGAGAGAGAGAGATCACAGGTTGGCAGAGAGGCAGGCAGAGGGAGAGGGGAAAGCAGGCTCCCTGCCGAGCAGAGAGCTTGATGCAGGGCTGGACCATGGGATCATGACCTGAGCCGAAGGCAGACGCTTTAACCCACTGAGCCAACCAGGCACCCCCATAGCATTATATCTATCTGCAGGCCATACAGCTAATAAGTGAAATGGAGTCTTTTTATAGATTTTCTAAACTTTTTCTTTGTGCCATTATCTAATGTCATTGCTACCCTGAGCCGGGCGATTCCAGAAATCAGTTAGTGATAATTCAGAAACAAGAACTATAGCTACTCCAGGGACTAAGGTTAGGGACATTTGGAATCAGGCAGTGTTCCCTGAATTTAAATATCGCTTTAGGAAGTACTTAAACTAATGTAAATGAAAGTTTAATGAACCAAAAATATTCCTAATATTCACCTATAAAACTTGATCTAAAATGGGTAGCTTGCTTCCTATTTGGAAGAGCTCAGGTATCCAAAGCCAACACCCTACACAGTTAGAGCTGGACCAGTAAGCTGACCTGGAGCCCGACTCACTCTCTGTGTCCTCGGATCAAAGTAGTGAACACAGCACAAACTCACGGAGGCACCGTATCCAGTGTCACCTGCAAATATCATCCTACTCTGTCTTTATTACAAAATGAGATTTTTTTTTCTTTCTTTCTTCAAATTCCGTTTGATTTGGGGGAAAAAAAGAGTTTTGCCTTTTCGGTAGTACTTGCTATATGCCAGGCACTGCACTAATACATTAAATTTGTGACCTCATCGCATCCTCCCTTTAGTGCTGGGAATAATTACCATCCCTGCTTCAAAAGGAAATTGAGTACTGATAAGATTGTTATCTGGTCAAGTTATTGGCTAACAGATGTTTGCCCCCTAAAATAAGTTTTGGGGATTGGTTTGAATCTTGTGAAATGTTCTATATCTTTAAAGGAGAGTTGATTTGTTTACAGCTGGCTCTCCAGTCTCACCACTAAATATGTCAACTGTTGGACTTCAGTCTAGAAGTTTATCTGCTCTTCACTTTACTGACCACCCATCCTAGTTTATCAAGTCAAATATAAATGTATTATAACAACTAGAATTTAAGATATTTAGAGACAATATTAGACGTCTGATTCTGGATGTCATAGCATATTCCCCACTGGGTGGAAAACAGAGATTCCGGTATTCCCTGCTATCTTAAGAATCACAAATATATCTGAAATGATCACAGAAAAAGGAAGAGGTCAGAGAAGCAACATAAGCTAAACCAATCCCTTTAGTTAAGGTGGTGGTAGGAGCAGATTGGAAAATAATGGACACTATACAATCCTTCTGTAATATTTTGTTCATGTGGCAAATGTACCTTGGGTTCTAAATTATCTCTTTCTTCTTTGGTAAGATTTCATATCTACCTACCGTGTTTGCATGCAGAGTTTAAGCAGACCATGTTATAATGTCTGTGCAGGATGGGCAAGGGGGTGTCTGAGGGGTCAGGTCAGATCTGGGGCTAAACTAAGTCTGTGACTACACAGCAGGGGAGACTTTGAGCAGGTCCCGTAATATCTATGGACATTATTTTCCCATAAATCAGAATATATTACACCAACTTTAACTTTAAAGTCTTTTTTAAAAAAAATTTCATTTATTTATTTGACAGTGAGAGAGACAGACAGCGAGTTCACAAGCAGGGGGAGCTGCAGGTAGAGGGAGAGGGAGAAGCAGGCTCCCTGCTGAGCAGAGAGCCCCACACGGGGCTCGATCCCAGGACCCCGGGATCATGACCTGAGCTGAAGGCAGACAGTTAACCTACTGAGCCACCCAATCACCCCATTTAAAGTCTTTTCCAGCTTTATGATTCTAGAACTGTGTGTGTGTGTGTGTGTGTGTGTGTGTGTGTGTATTTAAATCAAGTTTTCTGTTTTTCAGTTATTAGGTCACCCACTCCATGCTCACATGGCATGTTTCTATCTATACCTGTCACACTGCTGGTTTAGAAATGATCACATAGATAGTACTCACAACTCCAGACACATACTAATATAAAATACTGAATTTTGCCACCCATAAATATGACAAAATTAGACCATATGGATGTGTAAATTGGTAGTAGCCTAACGATTATTAACTCTGGAATATTCATTACTTCATAAACCACGTCCGATGATTTCTAAAAGCCTGTGGAGCACGTAGTATCCTACTACCTAAATGAAGAAACAAGATTCACAAAGACTAAACATGCCAGGATTACTCAAACAATGAATCATTACTCCATTAGCTGGCCTGTATTCTTCTAACTTACAAATTAATTTCCTTTCACCGTATCATATTTTCAGTGGCACCAACATACAGCACTTGCTGCAATTTGGATTCAAGAGTGAAAGAAGAAAGAGTAGTGAGAGGTGCACTTCCAGGTTATATGAAGCCAAAAATGTTGTCCGCAGCCAGGGAGTAGTGAAGGAAGCCAATGGGCCTCCATGGTCATCAAAAGGGTTTCTAAAAAACCTTTTCTGAAGTAACCACGACTGGAGGAATTTGGGCTTCTTTCCAGCAGAGTCTAAATGATAGACATTTTTTTCTTTTCCCTGCTAAGATCCCTAGGCAGACGGTGACAACTGGAAGATCGGAAGCCCATAATGTTGATGACACATTTATTAGGACCTCTTGGACTTCGTCGTGTCAGTGAGGTGGGATGCGGAGGAAGCAGAGGCTCAATGAAGAGTCAACCAGATGTGAGAGACACTGATGGCTCCGCAGGAGAAAAACATCAGGTGCCCAGGGAAAAGCACATGCTGGGAGAGAAGAATTCTCTCTGCCACACCAAGGATTCTCCCTCCCACGGAAGACACAAACCAGCCCAGCAAACTTAAACTAAGACAGCTACATTTGCTTTCTTCTGTTAATGGCTACAAAGAAAAGTGTACTGCCAATCTTTCTTTAGAACTTTCTAGAACCTTACCTGTCCCCCACCCCACCCCCTGCCTCAGGCAGAAAGACAATAAAGCAACTTAAGATGATGCAAGTAAAGCCCTTAAAGAGCCTCATTTATACTAACTGGCTGCTGAGGAAGAAAATGTTGCTTTCAAAGTCTTACATAGAGCCTCTTACACCGGGCAGGCTCGTTGATGGAGATAATCACCTCCAGCTGACCTATAATTACCTACTTTGGACTAAATCCACTCTGATTATGTACCACCAAATGGATTGAACTGAAATTCAGATTTTCTAAAAATAAAACAGCTAATGACCCAGAGCAAGTCTTTCCATGATTCATCATAAAGACCAAACTTAGCTAGATTACCATGTCTGCTCACCAGAGCAGTGGCTGTCTTGTTTTCTTGGATACGAAATTTCATCTTCCTCTAAAATGCTTGAAAATCAGCCATTCTGTTGAGAGCCACATGTAGCTGAGAGATTGGAAGACGGTTTTGTGAACAAAAACTGGCCCTCTAGCCACAGGCTACTGCCATGATTACAGAGAACAGTGCAGAGAGCAGATCGGATTGCTCAGCCACACTGCTCGGAGAAGGAAAATCACCATTGCACCAATGCACAAAATTGTATTACCCATCAGAGAGATGATGGCTCTTACTGATTTACCACTGTGTGTAGACTGGATGCTGGGAGGAAAGGTAACACTATTAAAGGCATAGTCCTTGCCCTGAGGGAGCTCCCATGGTCATTAAAGGGACAAACGAGGGTGGAGCAAGGTGTAGCTGAGAATTGTAAGGAGATTCTCCTCTACAGTTTACCTGCTGGATGAATGAGAATATCAGTAAAAAGAGAATATCAGTAAAAAAAATTCTATACTATTAGAATAATAACATTATTCTTTTAAAAATTTTTGAGGAGATATAATTTACATATAACATTGTATTGCTATCAGGTGTACAACATAATGATTCCATATTTGGGTATATTGCAAAATGGGCACTGCAAGAAATCTAATTGACATCTGACACCAGACATGGTTGTAATTTTTTTTTTCTTGTGTTGAGAACTTGTAAGAATAATGTCCTACTTAAGACGTATTTTAAGTTCAATATTTAATACGAATATTAGTTTCCACTTATCAGAAAAGATGACAAATGTTTACTGAGGGCTTAAAGTCTCTTGTGTTTGAATTCCTCTTTGCCTCCTTCTTCTTTCCCAGTTCCCTTTGTCGGCTTTTGCTCAGCCCACACAGGGTGGTAGTGCCAATGAAGGTGTTTGGCAGAGTGTAACTACTAGAACAATGTTCATTCTAAAGCTAAGTAAAAGAAACCTTAAAGCAAGCAACATTTTAAAACACTGTCCTTAACTGGAGTGTTCTTCAAAAACACATACTCGTATTTTTGTTGCTGGTCCCTCTTGTTAACGGCCAAGAGTAAGGAGAAATGAACAGATGTGATGAACAGGTGCTTGCACAGGAGATAAAAAGAGAAGGATCTCAATTTAGTATGCTGCCATTCCATTAATTGAACGTAGTACACCCTACCTACACTCATTGCCCCAGATCCTTCTTTTCAAGGATGGTCTTCCTCCATGAGAAAGTTCTGCTTGGCTGTTAAAACCAATGTTGAGATTAGCCCAACTAAATGTCACAAGAAATGAGGTGACATCTTCAAAGCTGGGGTGAAAAAAATCTTCCCAAGATTTATGAGATAAAGGCCTACTATAATGGAAAGAACAAAATAAATGTTTTCTGAGCTTGTTTGTAACCATGCCGGCAATATTTATATATTACCATTTCATTGTCAATTTCTACACATGACTGATGATAGGTCTCATTTCAAAAATTTATTGCAATGGCTTTCCAAAGGAAGAAGACACGTCCTACTTGGCTTGGGTTGTCAATGTCTAGGAAGATAAGTTCTGAATCAAGGACAATTCTCTTCCATTATAGATATTTTTTGTGTTTGAGATCCTATGTAATCATGTGTTTACAAAATAAAAATTAAATCTGGTTATTTAAAAGACAGTAGAAACCTAAACGTGGGAAAACAGAGTTAGACAATCAAATTGTATTTTCAGTTCTGCCAATTATTCTATGACTAACAAATATTTATTAGGCTAACAAATAAGCCTGCAAATGAACTTGAGCAAGATACCTAGTCTTTCTAGGCCTCAGTTGCCACATCTGTATAAAAGGGACAGTAATATTTGCGCCATTATTTTCCCTCTCAGGGCTGTTTTGGAGACAAATAGGGAAATGTTTGAGAACACAGTGTCTTTCAGAGTAAATGTTCCATTAAAGTTTTCATATTTTTAATACAGAAAAATTTGTGGCTTATCACAGGTAAAGGAGGCATTTTAGCCCATCCTAGCCTGATTTTTCCAATCTGACATACGTCTAATGTAGTGGGAGGGAAATGCTGTTAAAAAAATACTAAACCCTTCTCTGAGAGCTCTGAATAATAAACCAAAGACTATATGACCTTTCAGCCTTCATAACAGCATGAGAAAAGGCCATTTTATAACACAGAAGAAACACAGTGTCACAAGTGTATGAGTAATGATAGAATCCAAGGACGTTTTATTTTCAGTGGCTCTGTGTGCTCTCTCTGCTTTAGCAAAGGCCTACCACTTATCACTCTAATAGAGTAAGTGAATTATTCCCCAAAATGGAACTCGCTTTGACTTTCCAGGAGGCTACAAAATGCACAAGATAGTGAAACAAGTAAGAAAGATCCTACCATCTGAGGTGCTAAGTTAACATAATTTACTGTGGGACTTACACTTGAACCATTACCTTGACAATAACCAGGATACAGAGCTATGTGTCAACCATAGCTTCTATAGCTACCGTGTTCCCTTCTCTGTTTGAAAATGCCCAGGACTGTGCCAGAACATAGTAGTTTTTCAATTAAAACTCATTGATAACCGAATCTAGTATCTTACACATTCCTCATTAACACTCTTCTTGTGTTGAAAGTCCGTTCTGAAAGATCAAATTTTATTACTTATTCAAAGAAATTTTCATACATGAGAAATATTTTGAAAGTTTAATATGTACAAAGGGCATGAAATTGATAGATCTAACCTAGACATTGTCTGTGTTATGGGAAGGAGAGCTGCAAAGTAGATCACTTAATCACTCCCATGCTTCAACCTCACATGGAAGAACCCCTCCTATGGGTCTATCTAAAAGAATGATGCAGAATCAGGGTAGCAGCCATCCCTTCTCAAAGCCCAGAGGTTACAAACCCTGACCATCCATTGCTCTGGGATGACTGAGGACCTGCTGGGATGATAGCCCCACAACAGAGGAGGCAAATGTCTCTGGACTGAGGGTAAAGGTTCTATTTCTCCTTTAACTATCCTCTTCCCAACAGAGGCTCAGGTCTTTCATTTAGTTTAAAACATCAGGTTTTTCAAAAATGTAGTTTGAGTTTGTTTTGAGGTTTTATCTGTTTTTGTTTAATTGTATTTTAATTAGGTGGCCACTTTGCTATTGATAATATATGAAATATCCATCCCTGCTTATACTATTGCCTTCTTTTTTATTAGCATATATGGATTTTATTATTTTGAATATTGAGACACTAAGAACCATCAAAAGCAGATCTATATAAAAAATTTCTTGATAACTTCAAGTTCTTGATCTTGATGTAAACAGAGGAGAGTGATTCCACCCCCTCCCCCTCAGATCTATCAAGACATGATGGATTTTGTAGGGTGAAATATGAAAGAACGATTCAAAACTTATGATAAATAAAGCACCAAAATGCCAGGGCACTGTAGTCAGGATTCATTTGCAATACACCATGGGCTGAGCTGACATTAGATGACCTTTCTGAACTAACCATCTACAACCCATGAATGTTTCTCAAGGTGTCAAACGCAGATTCATAAAAATCACTGAGAAAACAGAAAACAACTCACCAGCACTTCTCAGTGCTTGCTAGCCCACATAAATAAAACAATGACAGAGAGGGCAATTTGAGTGGTTTCTCCCTGTGAATCAGGGTGAGTAGTGACACCGAACTTGTAGTTTTCATACACATGTAAGTCAGGATGGGAATATTTGAGCCAATCACCACGGGTATTTGACAAGGTAGGGAAGTGGCGTTTGGTCTACAATTCATTAAAAAACAAAAGACTATGCCCAGAGTTCTTACTAACACTGTATACTTTTATCTTGTTTGTGATTTAGACCTTGATGGACTTTTTAAGAAACAGAAGAGCCCCTCTGCAGGAGATGTGATGAGTAGGGGGATAGGTAGCTCATGGGGAGCTCACAGTTTTAACCTGAAGGTTCTGGTCCGCTCTCCACCCTTCGCCTTTTTTTATCCTTTCCATGTTTTCTCCTTTATTTTCCTGCTTTACTTCCTGACCAACTTCTTTAACATGCAGCTCCCACAGGCTCCCTGTCCTTTCCTTTCTTTTAACCAGCTTTTTAGTGAGCATGTGCCAGGCCTCATATTAGATTCTGGGGCATAGAAAGGTACAGAAGACAAATATCCTGCAGCTTAGGGAGGCACTGTCCAGGAACACCATCCCCTTTAATCCTCACAAATCCTCAGGAGGTACCTATTATCTTTCCATTTATAAATGGAGAAACTAGAAGTCAGAAAAGGTAGGGAATGTGTCCAAAGTCACACAGCTAGGATGAGGCACAGAGGAGACTTAGCCAAGGCGGAGTCCCTTAGCTTTTCCACCAGGACTCAGCCTCCTGGATTCTCCTCCTCACTCTGCCTTCATCCCTCACTTACTGCTTACCCTGTGTTCTTCCATTCTAACTCCTAAGCATTTCCCTTCACTTTTCCCTTTGAAGAAGTCAAATAATCATTTTTAACTGATAAAAGTCAATTAGTTTTTAATCCAGTTGTTAAAAACCCTATGAAAACAACAAGATTTGGTGTTGGTCCAGCCTTCCATTTTTGATCATGAACAACAGAACTTGAAGGGGCTTAGAGAAAATTATACCCATTTCTGAAAGGACTCCTGCCTCATTTTCCTTTGTCCTGTGTGATCTTTTTAACATTTATGGGAAAGGAGATTAGACCCTGATTCCTAACCCAATGTCCTCTAGTACCTTCTCTGGCTCCATTTTTAAGAACTGAAATATGCTTTACCGAAGCAGATAATAGGTGAGGAAAAGAAAAAATAAAGGAAAAAAAAAAAGAAGAAAGAGGGAGAGAAAGAAAGAGAGAAAGGGAAGGAGAAGGGAAGGAAGGTAGAGAGACTACCTTCTCCACAGAAAGAACAGAACACCTTCATTCACCTATCATGCAAGTTTGCTGTTAACCAACTACAGGGTATCATCATTAAAATAACTTCCTACAAGAAAGCAGGTGGGAAAAGGGAAGACTGAATTTTTTGCTAACAAATTAATGAAGCAAATAAATAAATATAAATAATAAAGTAAAATAAGATCAAAATATCATCCTAGAGGAAGGAGAGGGGGGAAATGAATTAATCTCTTGAATCAAACTATATAGGAGAACAATTCCCTTGGAGACAAAAAGGCCTGTTACAGAAATTGATCACTTGAGGAACAAGATAATGGAAAAGAGCAGAAACCAGCAAAGCTTACAAGGTAATGAAACTCAAGTGTAGGGTTAACATTTACCTAATCAATACCTAACACCTCAGATTAATGAGGACCTCACAAGAGTCTAACTCTTACATATCACAAACACCCAACTGGGAAGGATTGAGCATCAGTCAAAAAAGATAACAACAAGAAAGAATCAAATCACACCATTTTCTTAGTATTAAACAAAAGCAGATTACAGAAAGCCCTGGTGCCTGCCCATTCCTTTCCTCAGTAAGAAAAAAAGAAAGATATTAATAAGAGTTCATCTGTGAAAACTTTCTGTCAACAATCACAAACGACACTATAAACAAGACTTTCTATCAGGCCAGGAGTCTAGAGGTGGATTAAAAACAAATAACAACAAAGCCTTACCTCTCATTCAATCTGCAACCAAATAAATGATATAAATAGAATGCTCTTAATAGCAGATTGCAGCTTTCCCCCTAATGCATAGCTTTTAAAAAATCATTACTTTTCTGGCAAGCACTCTAATCTGATTATACGTCCTTTACCTTACTTCTATCTGGATATATCTTGATGACATGTATAAACAAATAAAAATCAATCCATTTCATAGCCTTAAATAATTAAACTATTTTAGAATTATGCAGAATTTTTAATCACTTTGGTTCTGAAATATATATTTGGTTAATAGAATTTGCAGCAAATTATATGTAGAGAGGAAGAAAGTACTTTATCTCCATCAAATAATAGAAGCACATCCATTTGTTATTTTTTAAATGGTGACAGCAAAATCAATTCTAAGGGGGGAAAAAGAAAATGAGATTCTGAATTTCTCACCATACCTTCTAGTTCTTCTTGACACACTAATTAGTCTCCCACCCTCTTTTCTTTTCCCTTACAGGACGTTTGCCTGGAGGAAAAATGCAACTGGCAAAACAGAAGAGTAGCAGTGCCTAATGAAAAGGACAAGAGAGAAGTGACAATCCCTTTGAATGGAGCCATTATCTACCTGCTGTGCACAGGGATCCAGGCCTCACTGTTCCAGCATTTTTAGTTGTTCACAGAAATTCCTAAGGAGAGCTATGTACTATCCATAGCTCCATCCTTGGTAGCTTAGTATTTTTACAATAAGGATGGTGTGTGATTTCTGTACAGCTTCTTAAAACTATAATTACTCATCTCTGAGACTCAAGAGAAGAGATATAAAGGATCCTGCCATCATCTTGTGGAGTGGAGAAGAGAATCTTTTGAAAAGTTTTGAATATCAAGTATAAAAGCCAGCCAGATTCACTGCCAGCTTTGAAAAATAGTTGTCTTCGAAGGTTAGGGCCCAAATTTAATAGTTTTAAAGTAACTTAAGATATGATTTTTAAACTAAGGGGAACTATTTGAACACTTAAATTTTTAGGGTTCCCTGACCCAGCACAGAATTAGAATCAGGATTTCACTAGAAATTACCCAACTCAGGAAAGCATGCGACTGAACGTATTGTCGTTAAGAACTGGTAAAACACTAACACATAAGAAATGTCTCCATTAGGGCACCTGGGTGGCTCAGTGGGTTAAAGCTTCTGCCTTCGGCTCAGGTCATGATCTCAGGGTCCTCGGATCAAGCCCCACATTGGGCTCTCTCCTTGGCGGGGAGCCTGCTTCTCTCTCTGCCTGCCTCTCTGCCTACTTGTGATCTCTCTCTCCGTCAAATAAATAAATAAAATCTTAAAAAAAAAAAGAGGGGCGCCTGGGTGGCTCAGGTCATGATCCCAGGGTCCTGGGATCGAGCCCTGCATCAGGCTCTCTGCTCTGTAGGAAGCCTACTTCTCCCGCTACCATTCCCTCTGCTTGTGTTCCCTCTCTCGCTGTGTTTCTCTCTGTCAAATAAATAAAATCTTAAAAAAAAAAAAAAGAAATGTCTCCATTATTATACTGTTTCAGATGCATTTCTTCTCTACTGTAATTTTTTATTCAAATGCCCTGTTATCCTCCTGAGGAAAAATAAAGCAGGTTTAAAATTTAAAAAAATACATAAAACAATGTCTTCCAGCTATTTATATATATATATAAAATATAAATATATACATTATGTATTTATATAATATAATTTATATTTTTATGTAAAATATAAATATAAATATATTTAGCTACATCTTCCAAAATTGACTGAAGAAATAATCTTTTTTTTTCTTTCACTACAGTGAGGTCTGGAGTTATTTATGCCTGTTAGAATTCTGGAAAGTTATAAACAGAATTAGCATTAGCTAAGATAGGATTTTAGAATTTAGGGTGAAAGTATCAAATTGACAATTAGGGCCTAAAGTCAGGGGGAAAATCCTGTTGCTGTGGAAACGAGGGTAGATGCATAACCATAAACTTCTCTGTATCTAAGGACTGATTCTGACTTGAGGTTAATTTCCTAAACACACACACACACACACACACACACACACACACACACACACAAACACCATTGAACTTTAGAATGCAGAACACCAGCTTTACCGAATGAACATACAATAGAATATTACGTGAATAATATAATAATATTTTATTATATTTTTAAATTTTATATTATAGTTATATTATTTCATCATATCACATCATATTATATTATATTACATTATTTATACCAGTATATAATTATATAATAATTATAATAACGAGTAATAATATATAGAATATTATAGAATAATATATCATACTAGAATATTATAGGAAATATAAAATATGATAAAATATTATAAGAAAATGAGGCTGTTGGCCAGGAGTTAGTTCTTAAATTTAGGCTACCATTTCTTCACAAACCCCTCTCCCAGATGACTACATATTGTAAGATAGCTTGTTTCAGTAATTTTCGGTCTTTGTCATTTAGTTTCTCTCCAATACAGTCTCTCACTACCCATTTTATTTTATCTTTCAGTTAAAATATATGGTCAATATATTCATGTAGTCTTTAAAAATCATGCACTTTGATTATCTAAAACAGATATGTTTTAATCAAATAGTAATCTAGATAGAACAATTACAGCACTTGACACACAGGCATCAATAAATACACATTGAAAGGATTAATGAGTGAATTAATAAATGAATAGAAAAAATGAACGAGGATTCTTTTGGTAAAGATTTGTACTTTCTAATTTTCAAATTTAGAACCACTAAATATATTCACCTAAACTGTTGGAAGATGGATATTTTAATCTGTTTTAACCTAAAACTAATTTCTCTTTAATTTCTTCTCTATTGGGGTGCCTGAGTGGCTCAGTTGGTTAAGCAAATGCCTTCAGCTCAGTTCATGATCCTGGAGTCCCAGGACCCAGTCCTGCATGGGGCTTCCTGCTCAGCTGGGCATCTGCTTCTCCCTCTGACCTTCTCCCCTCTCATGCTCTCTCTCTCATTCTCTCCCTCAAAAAATAAATAAAATCTAAAAAAAATTTCTTCTCTATTGAAATAAAATTTTTTAAAAATTTTTATATGATGAAACATTATGTGAATAAAAGTCTACACAACATAAATGTGTATTTTAAGGAATAAAAAACAAACTGAAAACACATGAACTCAGCAGCAAGATTAATAGAATATTACTAATATCTTTGGAACCCCTGTGTGGCTCTCCCCACAGGGGAGATCCTCTTCAACTGATCCTCTTCAAGTGATCACGATCCCAAGTATTCTTTATCATTCCATTATTTTTCTTCATGATTCCACTATCCCAACAAAATACTGTAATTTATTTTTATGTTTGAATTCTACATAAATGGAATCACACTGTATGTAATCTACTCAGACCAGCCTCATTTACTCACCTTACACTTCTGAGTTTCACCTACATTAATATGTATAAATAATTTATTTATTTTTGCTGCTATACAATATTTCATTGTAGGGAGGGAAAAGCCAACACTATTTAACCATTTTTAGGTCAATGAAAGTTTGAATCATTTCTAAGATTTTGCTCTTCCATATAGAGTTGTGAAGATTTTGTACCAGTCTCCAGATGTTCATATGCAAGAATTTTGTGAAGGTACATACCTAGGGATAGAGTAATTATATCATAGGATACGTGCATACTCAAATTTATTAGGTAATGTCAGTTCTTCTAAATTTACACTACCTGCAGTGGATGAGACTCTAACTGCTCCATATCCTCTCCATAAACTTGGAATGATCAACTTTTCATTGTCTAATATGATGGTATTACAATCTTATTTCAAATATTATGATTTTATTTCAATTTTGCTTATTAACGAGGTTGAGTATCATTTTGTACACTTCTTGGTTGTTGGTATTTCCTTTAAGAGGATTTTCTTTTAGTTTCCTATTGTTGCTGAAACAAATTACACAAATGTAGTAGCTTAAAAGAGCATAAACTTATTATAGAATTCTTGGGGTCAGAAGTTTGAAATGAGCCTTGTGGGGTAGAAATTGAAGTGTCAGGAGATCTGCATTCTTTTTGAAGGCTCTAGGGCAGAAGCCAATTTCTTGCCCCTTTTCAGCTTTTAGATTAGGGTCATAAAATATGGAATTCTTGTACCTTTCCATAGAAATTTTATTTTTGCATACTGTAATTAATCTTTCATTTTTTATTACTATCTCTAATGAACATTTTCTTTGAAGTTTCTTTTGTCTGATATTAAGATAGTTCTACAACCTTACTATGGTTAGTATTTGCTTAGCATCTTTTTCGAATTTCTAACTGCCAAACTACCTGTTTCTAGTGTTTTAAATGAATATTTTACACATATGTTGTTAGATATTTTTATAGCTACTTGACATTCTCCCTAACTGGAGAGGTTAGACCATTTATATTTATTGTGATTACTATATGCTTGGCTTTATTTCTCCCACTAAATCTTGCGGTATTGATTAATTTTTTCTTTTCTGTGTGTGAGTGTGTGTGTGCAAGTGCACATGCACGCGTACGTGTGTGCGTGTGTGTTATATTCTTTTCAAGTCTTCCTCTGGATCAATTGAGATTTTTTTTTTCTTTTTTTCAATTCATTTCTCCCCTCTATTTGTTTGGCTGTGCTGTACTGTTTGCTATTTTTTGTAGTTACCCTAGATATTTTTTTAAATGAAGTTTTTATTTAGGGATAATTTTAGATTTACGAAAAAGTTGCATAGGTATTACAGAAAGTTCCCATATAACTCTCACCCAGTTTCTCCTATAGTTAACATTTTACATTACCAAAGTACTTTCATCAAACTAAGAAATCAACATTGGTACATTACTATTAAATAAACCTCAGATTTTACTTTGCTTTTACTAAAACCCTTTATTGTTGTTCCAGTATCAAGTTAAGGTTGCACATTGTGTTTAGACCCTGGCTCTTTTAGCATGTATACTTAAAAGACTTAAAACTTTATCAATATCCATATCCATCTCTCAAATAACTTAAAGGAATTTGAATATTTAACTGATATTGCTCTCGTTTCCATTTAACTGTTATTATGATTCCATATTTTAGTTCTAGCTTTTATTATGTCTACAAGTTAATCCTTATTATAATCATCATTATCACAACTATTATATACATTTCATGATTTCATGTTTGTTTCGATTTACCCACACATTCACCAATATATTTATTGAATTTATTGAATATCTCTCTAGGTAGAGTTTAATATGAGTGGATTTCACATACTCACGTTAAACTCTACCTAGAGAGATATTTACCCTCTTCTTGAAGGAATCCTTTAGAATTTCCTGAACTTTGGGTAATAAATTAATGAGTCTTTGTTTGGCTCTGAATGTCTTTATTTTATCCTCATTAGTGAAAGACAGTTTTCCTAGAAATAAATATGAAATCAGCAGTGATTTTTTTTCTTAGCATACTTGAAGATATTATTCTGCTGTTTTCTGGCATCCATTGATGATTTTGAGATGTTGGAAGTGCAATTCCTATTCTTTTATAGGTGGTCTATTTTTTTCTCTGTCTTTCTTGAAGATAGGTTTTTCTTTTATATTCAGCTACTTTATAATAATGTGTCTACATGTGGATTTTTTTCCTGTTTGCAATATATATACATACATATTATGCACACATATATATGTATGTATATATGTATATGTGTGCATAATATGTATGTATATGTATATATTAACTATCACCCTTTTCTTTCATAAGCATAATTTCATAATTATACCTTTCATAATTTACTTTCATAATTTCCTTGACCTTGCCTTTTTATTTTTTTTATTTTTTTTAAAGATTTTATTTATTTGACAGAGAGAAACATAGTGAGAGAGGGAACACAAGCAGAGGGAATGGTAGCGGGGGAAGCAGGCTTCCTGCAGAGCAGAGAGCCCGACGCGGGGCTCGATCCCAGGCCCCTGAGATCTGACCTGGGCCGAAGGCAGACGCCCAACAGCTGAGCCACCCAGGCGCCCCGACCTTGCCTTTTTAGATCTCTACCCTGGATTCTTTAGGTCTATCTTCCAGTTTACTCGGTTTATCTTTAGCTATGTCTCATCTGTTTTGTGCATTCATAGGATTTTAAATTTATTTTGTATATTTTTAGTTTCTAGAAGTTCCATTTGAGTCTTCTTCCAATTTGTTAGGTTTTTATAGTGCTGTTGGCACCAATTTTTAAGCTTATATTCAATTCACTTAGTCACTTTACATTCAATTTACGATAATACCAGAAGTCCTTGTGGTTCTGTTGTGGTGTATCTTTTCTCACCTATTCTCATGGAACCTTTTGTGCTCTATGAGTTTTGACTGTAGACTGATACTTTCCTTGGAATTCTTTCTGTGAGAATACTTTGAAGACTGGGTATTAAATTTTTCCAGAGGTAATTTATATTCGCTTGTGTCACTATCTGGGGGTCACTTCCAAACATGGGCCACTTTAAGCAAGCTTCTTAAGGTTTTTCCAATCACACAGATAGAATAAATCAAAAGCACACATCTTGATGAGGACTGAATTTAGTTACAAATTCTCAAATGAGATTATTTTTTCCTCTACCTCACATCAAGTTAAAGATAGATAAGTTTTCTTACCTCTCCTTCTACTGAGCTTTCTTTCTTATACTAAGATTGTAAAGAATGTAATTCTCTAGGGTTTCATATTTATTAGTAAGTCTTGTGAGGTTCTCCATCCGACATAATTCTGAAGCTTTGTATCCAGCCTCTTTGTTGGTACAACCTTCGGATGGAAAGCTCAAAGTCTCACTGCAGATAATTTCAGAATAAAAGCTAGCATCAATACTTGCTTGCCCTTCAGCATTCCTGTATAACTGTGGTTTTGACTCTGCATATCATTTCCTTATTATCAATGTTTTAAAAGATTTTCAAAATATATTTTATCCAGAATTTTACTTGGTCTAGTCATAAGAGTCATTCAGGTTACTTATTTTATTATATTGTCAGAAACAGAAATAGAAATCCTTAAGGAACAAAAAGGTTTAGATTTATTTTTAGATTGTTATTACTTCATAAACAAGTTCTACAAGCTCTGTTATGCAGTTTGGAATAATGCAATTTATGAATGTCCCTACTCTCGTTTTATCTGTATTGGATAAGGTGCATTGATTGACACTTGACAAAGGATAGCACACAAAGTAAAATATAGCCAATTTACCTAAAATGGGTCTAGAAGTGCAATATTTAGTTTAGACAATTGGGGGAAACTATGTAACTAATTCTTCATCAATCATAGTGTAAGACCTGGACCAAACCTGATTCCATGCACATTACTTCTTTGTCAACCACAAATCATGTACGGATTGCTACAGCACTGACTGGCACAAAATGATCTGAGCAGAATAAGGGACAGAAATGGAACATCAGGCAATGCTGAGTAGAAAGATAACTATCAATAATGTGTTTATATACTTTGGTTTACATTATATCCTTATATCTTTGGACATTTTACTTTTGATCATTATTTATGAAATCACCTAAATAAGTTTTCTTTTAGATTCATAGTTTTTCTGAATCAATGATCAGTTTGAATTACAAAATTTTAACTCTAGCATTTTCTAAGTTTACTTCTAAATATCATGGGTTAAGAAGATTGCTTTTTCTTGTCAAAACTATCCTTTTTTCATTCTTTAAAACTAACCTTACTTTGCCCAGCTGTTGACAATTATTAAAAGCTTTCTCACCAATATAAAGATGACATACTAAAATTAAAAAAAAACTGTTGCTCTTTTAACAACACAAAAATTAATACTCTCTTTATTGCTTTCTTGTAGATCTGCTCATAATTTTTGGATGCATCAGTAGCCCTAGAACTGTGTGTACTATGCTAAATAGTCATGAAAATAAAATTCTGGTCTTGTTGACCACAAATTTTGTCATCTATACAAACCACTAACTACATTCCAATATCTGCTCTCTACAAGCTTTATTTTGCCTTAAAAGCAGTTACCAAATGACATTGGACATCTGGATTCCTTTTAGAAATTAAGCAATAGCTTATGTGAATGACCACAGACTTCCCACACAGAATCTCAAAACATCAAACAGTTTCAAAAATAAAACGAGCCTATTTATTGGGTGTTACAAGCAAAAAAGAAAAACACAGAAGTGAAAACAATCATCAAGTCCTTATTCACATAATCTTGGTCCAAGACATTTCACTCTTGTGGTGTTTTTCTACAAATTGAATGTAACTGTAAACAGATTTGATGCTGACAACTCCTACTAAACTGTTATTTAGTAACTATTGGACAATATTTCTCAGGAATGTTTGATCTTAGACCAAAGAAGATAAACCACTCAGTTTCCCCATCCCTGAGTTAACTATTCATCAGAAACAGGCATGGTCATGAGGGGTCATCTTACTTAAGTTGTCAAAAAAAAGCTTATTTCTCATTAATTTTTTTTCTAAGACCTATTTAGGGAATTAGGGGCCTATTATTTATTGGTTCAATTGATTTATCAGACTTAAGAAAATAAATATATCCTTCCAGTTAAGTATTACTGACCAATAATATGTAATACAATAATACCAACAAATATTATATTTCATTTATGATACTTTTAAACCAAAATAGACTCAATATTTACTTCTAAGTCAGTTTAAATTTTATGTCTTTTTTCTACAATCTTAACAATATTCTGTGAAGTTCTCTCCTACCAGGTAAGAAAATAACAAATAGAATTTTAAGAAATCTATTCAGAGTAAGAAGGGTAGGCAGGTAGTCAAAATGACTCAGAGATTTGAGGCTCAGATGACAAGGAGATTAATGGGAGTTATTAGTAGAAATAAGGAAGTCAGGAGAAGAAAGTGAGTCTAGAGAGGAGGGGAAGAAGATAAATTATATTTTTGATATATTGATTTTGAATTCATAATGCCGAAGTGAAAAGAATCAGAGATCTAAAATCAAAAATGAAATGGAGTACAGCTAAGTGATGTGGGTAATTTAAAACCCAGGAGCAACTTGAAATATTAATAAATCTGATAATATAACTATAAAAATTTTTGAATGACAAGAAATACCATAAGCAAAGTTTAAAGACAAATGACACATTATATATAACATTTTTGCAAACTTATAGTAAAGAGCCAATATCCTCAATAAATAGAGTTTCTAAAAATTGAGAATTAAAAAAAAAACAGCAACACAAAAAAATTAGAAAAAATATGAACAGGCAGGTCATAGAAAAATTAATTCAACTGACCTTTAAACACAGTAAACAATGATCAGCTTCACTTACAATAATAAAGATACAAATTTTAACTAAGAAACTACATTCCACCTATGAGATTGGCAAAATCCATAGTCTCTTTTGATAAAACTGTGGGAAAATAAGTACTGTAATGCATTGTTGGTGGCAATGCAAAATTATGTAACCCACATGGAGCAAAATTTAACAAAATATAACCAGATTACATGCATATTGATTTCCCATTGACCTAGCAATCCCATTCCTAGGAGTCTATGTCAAAGATACAGCAGAACAACATGATATGAGGAATATACCATGTATATATAATATATGGAAATGTTATCTATTAATATTCTTTATATAAAATACAAAATGTTAATATGGCACACCATACATAAATAGAATTAACATTTAATATAAAATATTAATAAAATGTATAACATTAAGCAATTATGCATGTACATTTATAGTCTCCCTTTTGTTACACAAAAGTTAGCAACCTATTAATACTGTTCTGCACTTGCAGGGACTATGGAAAGAATTTAAAATTGTTTTCACCTCCTTGCTTCATCTAGTTCTTTTTCAGAGGTAGACCACATTTCCCCAACACATTTTAGTTACATAATGTTTTTTACCCAACCTCCTAGGAATAAAATCCAGCCTCCTTATTACTGAAACCTACAAGAAAAATTAATTCCCAACATATTGTCATGTATAATACATCTGGAAAAGCAAGTTACTCATGGCCTCAATGAAATGTTGGCAGGATTTTTACTAGCACACCATTAATGCCTGCGAGTGGGGAGAACATGTGTATTAATAATTAGAGAAATCTCATATGAGATGACATCATCTACATATGAGCTGAAGTGTATACCCCAATAAAATAAAACCAAATATTTTTCTGGCAGCCATCTAACTCATTAAGAATCCTAAATCGTGTTGCTTGAAAACCCGAAAAAAAAAATCCAAGGAGTTGGCACACAGGTCAACTTCATTAGTTCCCACTTTACTCACATCCTCTGTGACACTGTATAGTATGGTAATATTTTTATATGCTACAAAGAGGCCTGAGTGCCCAATGATGTGATTTGTCTATATTTGGGGTTGTGTTTAGTGGATTAAGTTTGGGGTGTTTGGTCAGCCAATAAAGGTGGAGAAAATCCCACTGATAAAATACAGTTTGGTGGGTGATAATAATGAACTCAATCAGATAGCTGTTCTATGGTGGATATTAGACACAACTAAGTTGGTATAACAGAGTGAAATGTTTGAATGCTATCAGTTTTCCCAAGTGGTGATTAGATCCCAGACTTTTGGGTACCATCCACCTTCAAGCCAGGTTAAAGGATATACCCTTAGGCCATACTATACTAGTTTCTCAATAAAAATTAAATTACTTGGTCCAGCCCATCACTCAACCAGCAAGCAACCAGAGAAGCTTGTGTTCCTATGTAGAGGTGGCTAAATCATGTGAGAACATTGGAATTGGCCAAATATGTGAGTGCCTGTCCTGGATTTATCAGTACAAATACCTGGACCTGACTAGCTAAATGACCTTGACCAAGTTAGTGAACTTCTCCATACACCCATTCCTCCTGCTATAAAATAGAAAAAATAATAATTATCTCACAGGATTAAATTAGAGAATGTATGCAAACATTTCCCTCTATTCTAAACCTGCCCTTGACCAGAACGTCTGGCCTGAAAACGCTTGTTTTCCCTCCAAGGTGTTGACTTTCTGGGCTTTGTTTTCTTTCCACAGAATAGCTAATTAACTTGAAAATAATTTTTTAAACTATGTTTCATATTTTATTAATTTGTTTGACTTCTGACAGATACTTAAAAGTTGGTTCTAACTCTAAAAAGGAACTCATTCTTTCCTTGGCTCTTACACATTAAAAAAATAATAATTTTTAAAGCACCTGTTTGATGGATTACTCATGCCTCTTTTAGAGTGTTGAGATTTAATTAGATCCATATAGGGCTTAAGCCCAAGCATAATGGTAGGAATAATGGTGGGAATATAATAAGCCAATGAGTAAATGATTTGAGAACAGATGGGCTTTTCTAATGACCATAAAATAATTTAACAAAGTTATAGCTGAAAATGCCTCTGAGCATGAAAGGCATGGATGCCTAGTTAGCATCTAAAGGAAAGTTCTCAACAAGGAAACTATCTTCATAGCACTATTCAGTAAAACTTGTTGGGTAATAGATGTTTCATGCCTGCACTATCCAATACCATAATTATCAACCACATCATGACTGTTGAGCACTTGAAATGTGCCAAGTGTTATTGAACAACTGAATTTTTATTTAATTTTAATTAATTTTAATTCAAATATCAATATGTGGCTACTTGCTACTGTATTGGACAACACAGTCCTATTTACTTTCCCAAAACCAGAACCTCTCCCACCTACACAAGTTGTCTTCTTTCTCCTATATTTATTCAGTTAACAAATCCTACCATTTTTTTTTTCTGATATAAAACTGGTAGCCATCTCTGCTATTCTATTTCCATTGTCACCAGCTAGTTTAGGCCCTCTTCAATCTATGCCAGAGAAACTCAACAGTCTCCAAACAGTCTTCTTGCTTCTAGACTTTCCCCTTTACAATTCAACTGCCAGAGTATCTTTATAAATTATCAAATTCATTACCGTTTAAAATCATCTTTTGCCAATAGGATGAAAATCCGTGTTCCCAGCTTGGGCATCAGGACTATAGAATAATCCAACTTTAAGGTCTAATTATGGCTTGGCTTGAGAGTTCACATCCAAGCAGATGAATCTTATTAGTCTTCCAAGAAAATGTCATGTTTGGTACCCTCTTATCTCCTGTTTATTCTATTAATCTATAATCTTCCCTCTGTCCTTCATTTTTCACATATTACTGTATTCCAGAGTCCTCAATGATAGTGATTTTTAAACTATTGTTTTTAGTATAACCTATAAAAAGAAATTATTTAACATGATTCTATATGATACACATTGATATTTTCAGTACTATTGTATTCTATTTTATTTCTTTTATAATTCCAGTCTTAAGTCACTAAATTGATTTCATGGTGATGCCTATCAGGGGATGAACTGTGCCCACCCAAAATTCATATGTTGAAGTCCTAACCCTTAGTACCACAAAACGTGACTGTTTTTGATGAGCTGATTAAGGTTAAATGAGGTCATTGGTATGGACTCTAATCCAATATGACTGCTGTCCCTGTAAGAAGACAACATTAGAACACAGACACACACAGAGGGAAGATCATGTGATGATACTGATGGAAGATGACTGCTTATAAGCCAAAGAGAGAGGCTTCAGAAGAAAGCAACCTGCTAAATCCTTGGTTTTGGACTTCTAGCCTCCAGAACTATGAGAAAATAAATTTCTGTTGTTTCAGCCACCCACCTACTGTTCTTTGTTACCGCAGCCCTAGCAAGTGAATATAAAGCCTTAATGGGTTGAGATTCACAGTTCAAAAAACACTGTTCTGTGAGCCTTGTCTCAACTCCTGCAGCACATTTTAATTGCCCTATTTTGTAGCATTTACTTTCTCTACTACTTAGGCATACAACTAAATACTACGATTTTGTTTTGGGTATATGCCTTACTTCCCTATCTTTCTTATAAGTTCATTGATAGTATAATACCATCTTCTGTTTTGTTTCATAGTTATTCAACATATTTTTGTTCAATGAATGAGATCTTTCTGGGTTTTTTAACTCAACTGAACGAAATCTAACTACTGAGGGGTATCTGGGTGGCTCAGTTGGTTAAGTGTCTGACTCCTGATTTCAGCCCAGGTCATGATCTCAGAGTCGTGAGGTGGAGCCCCATATTAGGTTTCATGCTCAGCAAAGTCTGCTTAAGATGCATTCTTCCTCCCTACCCCATCTGCCCCCTGTTGGCGTGCACGTGCTCTCTCTCTTTCTAAAATAAAGTGAATAAATAAAGTCTTTAAAAAAATCTAGCCACTGAACACTGTCATCTTCATATAAAATCATTTTTCACTTACCTGTCTTCCAACATCTCCATCTAAGTCAGGGATAGCAATGTGCCACCGAACCCAGGCTCCTAGACCCTCTCAACACTGTGCTTCCGGCAGCCACTCCTAGCCCATCTATGCTGCCCTCTTCGGTCTATGCCAAGAAACCAACAACAAGGCTCGACTTGGTGGAGTAGAGATGAGAGTATATTCTACATTCTCTTCTGTCTAGAAATAATTTTATTTGCATTGTCATTTTATTTAAAATGAAACTACCTTGCAGCATTTTTCCCCCTTCAGTTTCCCCCCCTGCATAGTCAAACCTGCTAAAGAATTACATATACATGCTCTCTGCACTTTCTCACTCCTAAGATCTCCCTTCAACCCGTACCCATCTGGCTTCTTTCCCACTATCCAAAGACTTTTGCCAAGATCGTCCACACTCTCCAGGAAACAAATCTCATGGAAGGAATTCTCCCCTCATCTCTCCCAACTCCTGGTAGTGCTAGACATAGCTGCTCCTTCTCTACAACGGGAAACATTGTTTCTTGAATTCTATGATCCCTTTATTTCCAGTTTTCCTTATACCAACACCAGCTATTCCATCTCAGTATTATTTCCCAGTTTCTCCTTTGCAAGACTTCTAAGTGCTGTTGTCACTAAGAACTTAGTTTTGGGTCCTCTTCACTCTCTCCTTAATGACATGTATGTATACGTATGTGTTCGTTTATATGATACATATATTGAAATTAACAATTTCATAAAATAATAGTTTAGGAGTCTATCTGATTCTGTCTAATATTTTCTCTTTCGCTGCACTATAGCCTATTCTATTTCATCTTATTAAAAAATGTTTGTCATAACCCACTAAATTAATATAAAACAATAATGAATTGTGACTCACAGTTCTAAAACACTGCTTTTCCTGTGACTTTAAATACCATTTATATGCTAAAGATTCCTAAATTTATCTCTCTCCTCTCACTTCCAAGTTTGTAAAACCAACTGCCTACCTGCCATTTCTATTTGCCCATCTTGTAAGAAAATCAAACATAACCTCATGAAAATTGAGGTCCTTATTTTCCCCACAAATCTTTACTTTTCCCAATTAGCAAATGACACTACTTTGAACCTAGTGGATCAAGCGTGAAAACTCTGGGTTGACTTTGTTTTCTCCTCTCCTTGGTTCCCCCCACTGATACACAAAACAAGATCTATGATCAGGTCTGGTCAAGTCTACAGAGTTTGAGACCATAATCAGGAATCATTGAGACAACTGGGATCTGATGTCAAGCCATGACTTTTTAGCTGCAGCTACTCAAGGACACTCTCTCTTCATCGTGTGGGGACAGCTGTTTACATAGCCTGTCAGGAGTCGGCAGTTTCCTCTCTCCGTGAGCCCCCTGAGTAGGTTTCTGTTTTCATTGTCTCGGGGTGGTTGAACAGGCCCAGCTAAGGACTTAGTGACATGCATTTCTCCAAGCCTGTGCATTTCATCCATCCCTTCCTTCCAGTTCCAAAGCTGGCCTTTAATCACTATCATAGCTTGGCTGTTAAAAGGAGAGGGGACAATGGACTGAGTGTCTTCACCATGAATCTACCACTGGTGACTAACTCACTGAGAGATGACACACTGAAAGATGAATTCATCAAATGACTGATTTTCCACATTTACATATTGACCAAAAATAGATTTTTAAAAATTGTTTATAATGCCTCTAATACTTAATAGCAGCTGAATGGGCAGGGTATCTGAGGGTTGGGGGAAGCAAGGCTCCTTCATGCACTCCCTGCCTCAGTGTTTGCCTCTGCTTTTAGTCTCTGCCTTTCCTGGGACCGGCAGCCTCTATTTCTCTTCCTCTAGAAGGAAGTTCTTTTACTTTGCCCAGCCTCTAGCCACTGAGGCAGTAGGGAGTAGGAACAGATGCAAATTGCACATTTTGTTTGTTTGCTTTGTTTTGTTCGTTTGCACATTCTTTTAAGACCTGTATGAAAAGACAAAATTAATCTATGGCAATAGAGGTCATAATAGATATGGAGGGTCATGAACTGGAAAAAGGTTGCAAGGAGAGGGCTTTCCAGATGCTAGCTATGTTCTATATCTTGACCTGGTTACACAGGTATATGCATATATTAAAATTCACAGAACTATACATCGTCAGCATTCGTGCATTTTGCTGTGTCCTTGTTATACCTCAGTATAGAGTAAAAACACCAAAATCCATGAAAACTGTTTTAAATATTCCAGGCCTAATTCCGCACAAATTGTTATAAACTCGCTACGTAGTTAAAAGAATTATCTTTTGTTAATGTGGTAAATTTAGTCATTATTCACACAGCAAATCCTAAACCCAAAAACGTCAAAATGTTTATAAGACAGGAAGTGACTTCAAAGGGATTGGCAAAAAAGAATAGGTTAAAATTTAAAATTTCAAAGTGAAATGCTGAAACTCGGGATGTATTCATAAGAATAATGTATTTAATATATTCAAATATACATTGGAAAACAGTCTGGAGATTCTACAAAAAAATTAAAATTAGAACCACCATATGATCCAACAATCCCATTTTTGGATATATGTCCAAAGGAAATGAAAAACAGATATCAAAGACATATCTGCACTTCCATGTTCATTGTTGCATTATTCACAATAACCAATATATAGGAACAGTCTAAGTGTCTGTCCACAGATGAACAGATAAAGAAGATGTGTGTGTGTGTGTGTGTGTGTGTGTGTGTGTGTGTGTGTGATAAATACAGCATGGTGTCACTTATATGTGAAATCTAAATGAAAGGAAGAAAAAAGAAAGCCAAACTCATGGAAACACTGTATTATGTAATTGAAATTTACTAAGAGAGTAGAACTTAAATGATCTCACACACAAAAAAAGGTAAATACTTGAGGTGATGGATATGTCACTATGTCAGTTAAATAGTTGGTGAAAATCCTTTTACAATGTATGCACAACATATGTCAAATCACTATGATATATATTTTAAATGTCTTATAATTTTTGTCAATTATATCTCAATAAAGCTGAAGTAAATTCTTAAAATATATATATATATAAGAATGCTAAATTATCCTTAACTTTAATCAAATTAAACATTCCTTAAAATTTAGCTAAATTGAATCCATTCAATATACTATTTTCATTGAATACATTAAAGAAGAATACAGTTATTAAAATAGTCATAAAAGGGGGCACCTGGGTGGCTCAGTGGGTTAAAGCCTCTGCCTTCGGCTCAGGTCATGATCTCAGGGTCCTGGGATTGAGCCCCGCATGGGGCTCTCTGCTCAGCAGGGAGCCTGCTTCCCCTCTCTCTCTGCCTGCCTCTCTGCCTACTTGTGATCTCCCTCTGTCAAATAAATAAAATCTTTAAAAAAATAAAATAAAATAAAATAAAATAGTCATAAAAGGAATATATTCTCATCATTGTATATGTTCAAGAAAATTTTTTCTTTTAAAAGATTTTATATACCTTAGGGTGCCTGGCTGGATCAGTCAGTGGAACATGTGACACTTGATCTCAGGGTTATGAGTTCAAGCCCCAGGTTGGATGTAGAAATTACTTAAAATAAACCTTTCATTTTGTATTTTTGACTATTCAAACAATTATTATTCAACAAACTTATCTTTCAGCAAGTTGGTATTTGGTGAATTGTCTTAAAAAGTTGGCCAACTTTTTGTTGAAATTTAAGACTAATTTTTAAAGGTGATGAAATAACTTTCTAGTCCCAAGATGGAGCCACTCTTGCCCTGGTGCCATGTCAACAAACCGAAATTTAAGTAATTTGGCGGTCCCTGTAGCTGCTCTGCTTGACCAGAAACACGCTATGTCCAGTCAGCCAATCCCCAAAAACTACGCCAGCTCTGGGCTCTATACTTGCTTCCTTGTTCTTTATTCATTTTCTATTTTTCTCTTCCTTGTTCCTTATTCTTTATCCTATCCAAGAAAGCTTCCTGTCTCCCACCCCACTTTGTGGCTCTCTGGAACTTTGGGAGTAGAGACTGCCTGCTTCATGAAGTGTTAAATAAAGTTTGTATCACCTAAATTGTCTTCTTTCATCATTTTTTATCAATGTCAGAAACTGCTGTAGTTAAGCAAAACTTAAAAGTCAACTTAGATTAAGTTAACGACAGGTAACATCAAAACCAATGGGCAGCCTTCTGGAAGGAAATGAAATGTTGTGGAAAAAGAGGTGCAGGGAAAGACAAGGAAAAGAAATAATAAGGAACTATGTGATTAATTGGGAGGAGGGGAGGGTGGTGAGCAGCAGGAAATTTACCTAGAAGTGGAGTCTACACCAAATGGCAGCATTACTAGAACACTATTCAAAGTCAACTTTGAGGGTTAATGTAAAGTCTCTCCCCTCCCCCCTGCGACAGAGCTTTAGCTTCTAACAAACATCTTTTGTCAGCAGGGGAACTCCCACCTGCTCCTACTCTCTGGGGTCCAGGATTTGGTCTGTGTTCTTCCCCACAGAGAGGTATAAGAGCCAGCGCTTCCTGAGATTGGAGTCCTGTCCATTTCCCTCCCCACACTTCCTCTGTTCAACGACTACTTGTTTTGCTAGCCCTTTGAATTATTTTGTAGTTCCAGGTTTCATCTGGAACTTGTGTTTGTGTTACTGTTTGTGTTACTATTCTGTGTTCTCCTTGCAATTTTGATGTAATCTCCAAGAAAACAAGAGGAAAAATAATGACACTAACAATCATTTTCACACCAGCTTTGGCCAACTGCAGGATTTTAATGAAAACATAAAGATCAAGGGAATAGTTTTTATCTGAAATGTTTTTTGGGGCACCTGGGTAGCTCAGTCTGCTAAGTAGGTGAGCCTTGATTTTAGCTCAGGTCATGATCTCAGGGTGGTGAGATGGAGCCACACGTCAGGCTCCATCTCAAGAGGGAGTAGGGGGGGTCTGCTTGAGGATTTTCTTCCCCTGTCTGCCCCTCCCTCAGCTCATGCATGTGATCTCCCTCACTCCTTCTCTCACACAAATAAATCAATCTTTAAAAAAATAGAAAATTTAAAAAATAACTGAATTATAATAAAATGGAATTCTGTGAGGGAAAAGCCTCTTACTTCAAAGTAAACAAGCAAAAAGCCTTTTAAAGTTAGAGTAGAAAATAAATAAAGTAGAGAAAAGCTGCAGGTAATAAATCTCTGGATGGGAGGCAAGATCCCACCAAAAGGGGTCTCTCACTGATATTTGCCCTTCCATCATCAAAGTCGGCCTCAGGAGAGCCCATCATTCCCCCCCTTAAAATTCTGCTTCTAATTAATTCCCTTTCTCTCTTTTCAAATCAGAAAATTGAAAAGTATAAAAGAGGCCAAAGGGAGGAAAGTGTGTCTTATCAACGAAGGCTAATGTCCAGAGAAGGATAAACCTGAGAGGCCAAACTAAAGAGAGGTTCCTGTGAGTGAGAACAAGAGGAAAGAGGAGGCCACAGAATGCAGGCTCTGTGCTGTACCAGTGATTCAACGTAAGGTAACTAGACCCATTCAGCCAGCTATTGGGAAAAATAGGCTAGCGAAGAGTAGGTTGATGGAGTCAAGTACTCCAAAGCTGTGTCCTGGAAATTTTTCAAATGTCTTTTATCAATTCACACCAGGTGTAGACTGATGAAGCCGGCATATCATCCCTATAAGGACACCTGCCTGTGTTTTCAATGGAAGTTGGGGGATCGGAAGGCTGGCCAAGCTGGAATGAAATCTCACTCTGGGAACACACATGGTCATTTGCAATCCCATAGCCCAGTAGCTCAATAGTGACTATTTCTGTTTTCAACCAGACTTTGCTGTGTTCCTTTTTAAAGTTGTGGGACCCGACAATATATCAAATGATCGATCGATCAATTGATAAAACGGTTTGCAAGTCAACATATCAATAGTCTATCTTCTTGTTCCCCTTAGCGCACTTGAGATAAAAATTCCTCCCATAGGAATTTTAATTGGAAAATGAAAGGACTCATACATAAATGGACCCCAAAAAACCCCCAAACTTAAAACACCATGCTTTTCAGAGTACAATTTTCTAGTCCTGCGTTAGTTAATGTCTGTTAAAAATGATTAAAGAAGACAATTTAGGTAATACAAACTAACCTTATTAACACTTCATGAAGCAGGCAGTCTCTACTCCCAAAGTTCCAGAGAGCCACAAAATGGGGTGGGATACAGGAAGCTTTCTTGGATAGGATAAAGAATAAGGAACAAGGAAGAGAAAAATAGAAAATGAATAAAGAACAAGGAAGCAAGTATAGAGCCCAGAGCTGGCATGATGTTTGGACTGGACATAGTGTGTTTCTGGTCAAGCAGAGCAGCTACAGGGACCCCAGAATTACTTAAATTTTGATTTGTTGATGTGGCACCAGAGCAAGAGTGGCTCCATCTTGGGACCGGAAAGTTATTTCAACAGGAGATAAGACTGAAATGAGGTTTCAAATTAAACAAACAAGACAAGGGATTTCCAGTAAGAGGCAACAGTGTGTGTAAAAAACAAAAGTCTGATCGTGATGCGTTTTGGGGAATTTATGGGGTTTTTTTCCTTTTTTTTTTTCTTTCCTATTTGCTGAACTTAAAGTGCAAGATTGGGAAAAGAGGCCGGTGAGTAGGTAGTGGCAGGGTCGTGAGAAGATGGGCCAGACAATAAGAGGTGAGTTAGATAAAGGATCTAATAGAAGCAGTAGGAGGAGAGTTGGTTGATTATGTCAAGGATGAGGCCTGTCTCATTAATCTCATATCCTTAAAATTGAGCATGGCTTCTGGAATATAGATGCTCAATAAATATGAATTGAGACGTATGTTCTATCCCAGGCTCTAGTAAGCAAGTCATTGAATAACTGTGTACTTTTGGCTGCTGCTTGTGAAAATGTAGATGAGAACAGACTGTATGCATCCTCAAGATCAAAGGAGTTAATAAGTGTGAGAACACTTCATAAACTAAAAGGAAAGAAAACAATAACTTTTTTTTTTATGAGCTGGGGTCAGAATTGGTTGCGGAAAGCACCAGAACTGGATGTCGTCTGCAGAAAATATGAGAATGCTTTTGTGTTTCTCTTATTTACATGCAATTCTCAAAGGTTTTCCTTTCTTTTTGGAAAGTGCTTTTAAAAATCCCTGGGGTAGACAGAGGGCAAGAGGAGAAGCAGTTTCCCAGTTCCCAGAATCCTTTGGCTAAATTCTCATCCTTTGTGTCCCGTGCTGTACAGTTAGTGTCCTTCTGAAAATGATTCTCCTCTCACAGAAGTGTGGGGAGACAGAAGCTATTTTGTAGCTGGTGCTGTGGATGCTCTGCCCTTCTCTCCCCAACACTCACTGCTCCCAAGTACACCCACAGCTTCTTGCTGCCAACTTCTCCCTTTCTCCTCACGGGTTTTGTCTGGCTACAAGAGTGTGTTCAGTTTGGTTAGAATTCAGGCCTAGAGTTCCCAGTGCTAATGCCTCTTTGGCAGTAGACCTCAACAAGTGATGGAGTGGATGTTGGTGGATGGACACTCCAACTTCCTCACCTTTTGGAAAGGAGAACTCTGAACTATGGTTTTCACAAAGTAGCTTAGAGGTCTCCTGGGGAACAGAGCCCTAGGTGCCCATATGGTCTCTGCTCACTACACATGGTATGTGTATTGGCTTCCTTCCCATCCTTGTTTTCTTTCCCCATGCTTTTGTCACCATTTCCTAGACTCCTCTGGCAAAGAAATGTCTGTACCCAAATCCTTGTCTCTGGCTCTGCCTCTGGAAAACCCAGTGTAATATAACCCACCCTCCACAAAGTACTTCTTATGTTTTAATATAAAATGTATTAGCAAATATATATTTATTGAATTATAATTACAAATAAGTATAAAATATGTAAAATAAACATATACAAAATGAAACATGTCAAATAAATAAAACGATATAAAATTACTACTGAAACCTGCACAAATGGACATTTTTCAGATTCACAAAGATCCTTTAGTGCAAAGTTGTTTTACCAAAGTAATTAATATGCATCACCCCCTACTCCAGGGGTTTCCATCATAGGAAATTATTTTGGGAGCATCCTTCCTCTACCTCCAGGGGGGCCACTGGGTGTTAGGTTAATGTGCCCTGGGAGGGTGTGGGATGGTGGAGACCATCTTCAAGAAGATGCCAGTCCTTCAGACTCAAGCATGAGATTGATCACAAGTGACACAGGTACTTACACCTTCAGCTCTGGAACCTCAATCTGTCTCTTTCCTGGAGTTTCCTTTCAGTCACTGAGAAGCAAAGTACCGTTTCCTTGTCTTTCTCATTCTCCCAGCTTTGAAATGGCTGATTAAATGAAGAGAGACTATCTTTTATCAACATTCTGACAGCCATGGCAGAATTGTTCCTCAAACCTTATTACTGTTTGATTTCTAGCTTCTTCCTCAATATTGTTTTTCACATTTCAGAGAATAAATTAGATACAATTTTCACTGTGGCTTGAATATACACTGTGGATGTCAGAACTAAAGCTCGCCTCCTTACCAGGAAAGCAGGCCCCAGAGAAATGAAAGACAACCGCAGAAATAATTCAGCCACAGAACTATGGCAAAGGGAGGAAAAATGCCATCAAGGGGATATTAGAACCTCAAAAAAATGTGCTCATTTCAGCAAAGGGAATTAATTCTTTTACACACATGAAATCTCTCGAGTTATAATAATGGGTAATTATTAAAAACAGAGAAGCTCTGGGAAGCAGGTTGAGAAGGAAAAACAGCTGCAAACTTGGACTGACCACACACGTGTGTGTCCGGGTCATTTCAGCCACTTCCCCCATCAGCCCTGATGGCAGAGAGAAAATCACACCGACTGGTAAGCAGATGAAGTGATTACATTACCTGGTGTGTGATAGTCCAGGCGTTTGGCATAAAAGTGCATTTGCTCTGTGTAAGGACCACTGGCAGACTTTCAGAAATTCTAGCTAAATTTGAAATTGGGCCCGGAAACAATATCAATGTAGGCCAAGCCAATTCAATTATTGACCCTGGGTGAAAAAATTAGAAGGGAATCTGTTTTGGAAATAGAACATTTTTATATTTATTATGTATTTATTTATTTATTATTTTTTAAAAAGATTTTATTTATTTATTTGACAGAGAGGAGAGAGATCACAAGTAGGTAGAGAGGCAGACAGAGAGAGAGGGGGAAGCAGGCTCCCTGCTGAGCAAAAAGCCTGATGTGGGGCTCAATCCCAGGACCCTGAGATCATGACCTGAGCCAAAGGCAGAGGCTTTAACCCACTAAGCCATCCAGGCATCCCGGAAATAGAACATTTTTAAATTAGAGGGTTGACTTTCTCATAGCATCTTCATTCAGGGTTTTTTTTTCCATTTGTGAATCATTTATTTTACTGTATGTATCTGCATGATTAACATAGTAGTAGTAAATTGTCCACCAGGCATTTTACTTGTCATATGTTCATTCATTCATTCTATAAATATTTATCGGGGATGTACTAAGCTTAAGGCACTATCTAAAATTTACCTACTTGAGAATAAGATTACTGAGGACAGGGACTATGTCATATATAAGATCATGGTAAGCAATGGGCTAAGAGATGAATAGCAGAATCCAATAAGCTTGTTCTATATCACATATGCTTGTACTCTCCCCTACTCTCTCTCTTCTCTCTCTCTCTCTCACACACACACACACACACACAAACACACACATACACACACTCACACACTTTCAGAATCCTGCACATTCAAGTAGCAAAACAGTAGAAAAATACCTCCAGGACTTCTGGGAGTTAAGAGATCTGAACGGCTAAGCCTGATTCTAGAAGCCAGTGAATTTCCATTTGATTCAGCACATAAATTCACCTCTCCTCACCTCAATTTCCTACGCAGGTGGAAACTTTCTGTCACCTTTACCACTTTTTCCTCAGCTCCTAGAATAGAGCCTACTACTGGCAGAGCTCAATAAATATCTCTGGAATGAATGGATAAAACGGTTTGATTTCAAATAGCTAGGGTCTGGGCTAGGCCACAGATGAACTGGAAAGACTTATTGACTCTCTCTGGCCTATGGCCTTCATTAAAGCAGGCTTAGTGACCTCTGTGACCCTTCTCTTTAGACTCAAAAGTGAATCAAAGAGTTAGGTATCTTGTCACCCTGCAGTTAAGGATTGGTGAGCCCAAGGGAAAGAAAAGGCACAAGGAACTATTTACCCAAGTGCCTTGCACAGAACTGTCCAGATGTTGCATGTAAGGAGGGTGTTGTGTGGTGGGTGTGGGGAGCTGATTTTGGTGGTGATGAAAAAAATCTGATTTCAGCTCAGTCTAAGTTGTTTGTTAGGATGTCTAAGGAAAAAAGAAACACTGAGTTGAAAACTCCAGGGGCGTCTTTTCTGATATTTTTGGGCCAACTTAAGTGATAATTTTCTGTGATTATATTGCATCTTGGATGGACCTCTTTCATTGCCAATATTGTAGTTAACTCTCAATATTTGTTTACATACTTCCCTCAAGGTTATGTGTTCACAGGGACTAAAATGCTTAGCAGATGATTAATAAATGTTTGTTGGTAGAATACACTGCCTTCCTGGCATAAGCATTCATAAAAATGATGTTACTTCATCTCTACCTGAACATGTAAAAGTTCAGTTTTATATTTGATAACCTTTCTTGCCAATGGTTTTAATGCAACTTTTTTCACAAAGCAAGAAAGAGAAGGTATGTCCCCTGAGACATTTCTAGAACATCTAACTCCTTCTTCCACTGAAATGACTAATTACTTCCCCACTCCCTCTCAACAGTTGATCTTCAAGTCACCCACAAAATGCACATCATGACTTTTAAAAACCCAAACACAGACTTACTACCAATGTAACTTGGATACCATTTTTTATGCTGCAACAATACTGTATTTGTAATAAATAAAATCAAAAGGAAAAAAAGTGTTTTATTACAGAGCGATTCCCCCACTGTCAGGAAGTGATTATGAAACCTGTTCATCAGGAATTGTCATTGAACAAAATGAACAGAAGGCAAGGAAACAAATTCGTAAAGTATAGTTATAATTGGCCATCTGCCAGTTATAACAGAAATAGCCTCTTTCTACAGTACTTCAGCTTATCTAAAATAAGCTTTATTTGTATGCACTTTAATATGTTACATGGCATTATAAGTAGGGAAGGGAGCACCACAGAAAACTGTTCATGAATTTATTTGTCAGTAGACACTATAACCAGCTAATTGGCTCCAAAGTTATAAAATTTGATACATTCTGTCAAAATTTGTTTTCCTAGACAGAAATTCTATCTATTGAAGGTCATGGACCTGGGTGAGAAGGCAGAGGCTCTACTTCCTTCCCAAGGAGTTAGGTCTCCTAACACTGTCTAGTTTACTTCAGGGTACGAGGGATTCTCTCACTTAATTTTCAACTTGAGTTCTCTGGACTAGTTCATTTGGGAACTACCAACACTCCTGTCTTTATTCCCATGGTCTTTGAGAGAGTGGCTCAAAAACATGTTCTCTTCCATAGGCAGGGACCTCTGCAGAAGGAATATGGGGAGTCTTTGGTGCTAGGGCTTTAAACTTGACTAAAATGACAATAAATGAGCTTTCAGACTGAGCATTGCCAGTTGACCACTTCTTTACTTTCTTTATTTGAGTCATTTTAGGTGTAGAATGAATGTCTCATTTCACCTTTTTTGTATGAGTGGGATTCATCAGTTTAATTTAAACAGCCAAATGTTCCAAATCTCTGATTTTCAAAAATCTGATGAGAGAGAGAAGTTATTTTATTTGGTGTAAAATTATATTCCACTTATTGTAAAAATTTTATTAGTAAAATTAGTAAAGAAATATTAAAATATTGGCAAACCATTCTATTCATTCAGCAAATATGTATTGAAGGCTTATCATGAGCTAGACTGTGTGCTAGTTTCTTTAAATGAAAAGACTGTGACTAAGAAGAATTCACAATCTATTGGAGGTCGCCCAAGTCAGAAAATAGGTTATAGAGTAATAACTACTATGGTAGAGTAAAGGTGGGAATACTGAGTAAAGTATGGCAGAGCTCAATAAATATCTCTGGAATGAATGGATTCTTGTTCCAAGATTTATTATTCATCTGCCACACCCAGTGTTCCACGCAATACGTGCCCTCCTCAATACCCACCACCAGGCTCACCAAACCCCCCAGCCCCCCTCCTCCAAAACCCTCAGTTTGTTTCTCAGAGTCCACAGTCTCTCATGTTTCATCTCCCCCTCTGATTTCCCCCAATTCACCTTTCCTTATTTCTCCCAATGTCCTCCATGTTCTTCCTTATGCTCCACATGTAAGTGAGACCATATGATAATTGACCCTCTCTGCTTGACTTACTTCACCCAGCATAATCTCTTCCAGTCCCATCCATGTTGATACAAAAGTTGGGTATTCATCCTTTCCGATGGAGGCATAATATTCCATTGTATATATGTACCATATCTTCTTTATCCATTCATCTGTTGAAGGGCATCTTGGCTCTTTCCACAGTTCGGTGATTGTGGCCATTGCTGCTATGAACATTGGGGTACATGTGGCCCTTCTTTTCACTACATCTGTATCTTTAGGGTAAATACCCAGTAGTGCAATTTCAGGGTCATAGGGTAGCTCTAGTTTTAATTTTTTGAGGAATCTCCACACTGTTTTCCAAAGTGGCTGTACCAACTTGCATTCCCACCCACAGTGTAAGGGGGTTCCCCTTTCTCCACATCCTCTCCAACATTTGTTGTTTACTGTCTTGTTGATTTTGGCCATTCTAACTGGTGTAAGGTGGTATCTCAATAATAGCTATTTTTAAAACAATTAAGGCCTTACAAAAAACATTTTCATGCACTCATATGGACTATGCTTAAGCAATTTAGTATTGAGTGATCCACGTTAAGAATATAGGTTTGTTATTTGAACAAATGAAGAAGGTGGGTAGAGGGATAGAGAAATCTGGAGACAACAAATTTGAGAAAGGGGTTGCTGACAACTCTGGGTAATGTAATAGCTAGAACATTTTCACTAATGTGAAAAGTATGTGTGCCCCCATAAAGAACAGCATTCATTTAAAAAGAAAGAGAGATCAGGCCAAGAAGAGACTAGTTAGAAAGAAAAAAAAAGGTAAATTTTTCTGGGGAAACAATCAGTTTCCACTTGTCCTGAGCAATCTCCCATTTATTGGGTGCCCGCTATGTGAGCCACTAAGCTAGGTGCATCAAAAACGTCAACTCAATTCCACAACATCTTGCCAACCAAACTTTATCAACCACTCTGAGAGATGAGGATGCTGGGCCCTGGAGCATTACAAGATTTAGCTAAACTGACTCTCAGTGCCAGAGCTGGAGTGTGAACGCAGGTTGTCTGATTCCACCACTTATCATTTCTCTCCTAATTTAGCAATAGATCGTAGGTATACAAAAGTTGCTTAAGGCAAGATCATATAGGATAAAAACAATTAGGGATACCCAGGAAAAAAGTCAGACAAAAAAATTCACTTGTATCAGAGATGAGATGGACAATAATCCCCAAATTGCTTCATTTCTGCCCTCTTGTGTGTGTGCGCATTTCTGGGTATATATTTAGTATTATAAAACCTGTTGCTGCTATAACAGAATTAATGAGATTGGAATGATAAAATCTGTAAACAATTAAAAAGAGATGGATTTCATTTAACACTAACATGTGAAAATCTATAAAAAATAAAACAAAGTGGCAGGTTTTTTAAAACCAAGTTTCTGCAATAAGCAAGAGAAAAAATATATTTAACATTCTACTGATTGTAGCACATTCTTTATGAGTACTCATGTAAATGTAAAAATCGTCCCATTTTTTCCTTCTGTTCCCTATCTTATGATCTTACATTGATTTTTATAATTACTTTCTAATTGCTAGTTTTCTTTAATTGGCTAGTGAAATAACTAGTAAACTCAGGCTTGCAGTGAATTTCTTTAAAATTAGGAACTCCCTTCCCTTGGCAATGACATCATGTCAATTTAGACTTCTGAATTTTTTAGTTGTTGGCATAGTAAGTGTTTGCTTTGTAATCTTTGTTAATAAGAGAGCTCTTAACTTTCAATAAAAAACAAACAACTCTCTGACATCTTCCAGAGCATCCCCATAGAACAGTTATTTGATTGTGGGTTATTGCCAAGATCCCTGCATTGGTATACAATGTCTGCCTTCTATTGTATATTTTCTTGTTTTTCCATTCAAAATGTAATTTTCTTGCAGATAAGAAAAGTCTTGATCTTCAACATTATAATAACTCAAAGCTGCAGTTTGACTGGTTGTGATTATGCAATATCTGGAGAGAGAAAAAAACAACCACCCAGAAATAGAAATTTGGCTTCCTGTTTCCCAGACTAGGAATTTTCATACTTCAAGAAAGCCTTTTTACTTATTTGCTAGAATAGCTGACCAGGTCTTCGGAAAATAGGAATTATCAAGAAGACTTCTAGGACAAGGCTTTGCAGCCTAAATCAAACCTCTCTCTCTCTCTCTCTCTTCTTGGATAGGTTGAATTTAAGAGATCTCCTCCCCAGTGTTCCTGGGAATACTGAGTACAGGGTTTGCTAGGTGTGTGTCCTTAAGAGATTGTTTAGCTTTCAGCTTCAGCTGAGAAATGCTTGTGCTGTTATTGCTCTCTGAAAGTCTTAGGTAATTATATCAAGGGCTTTTTAGTGCCTGATCTGTGGAAACTGGAGGGTGGGGAGGGCAAGCAAGACTTCTTAGCAACCTCCAAACAATGAGATATTTGGGGATGGAACTCTTGACTTTACCATAACTGGGAATGAAGGACACTAGCTCTGGGGTTGCAATTCCCATACAGTGAATGTTTGAACTCACCTACAACCCAGAAGAACACTGCAGCTTCAAAGGTGATATGACGTGAGTCAACAGTTAGCATACCTTGAGGTAAACTTGAGGATACACAGAAGTAGCTGAATAATGAACATTCTGGTCATCTTTCTAATGCGAGTGTATCTTAAATCAGGATCTTGCTGCAAGAGCATTAGATGCCACTCTTGTGTTGAGGTAGGGACCTTGTCTCCAAGAGCTCTGTGAAGATAGCTGCAGAGGAAGCATGGTGTGATCAACTCCCAGTGACTGTACTGGAGGTTATCATGGAGGCCATGACCACACCTGTAAGGGCAACACACAGGATGAATAGATCTTCCACTCAAATTGGAAAAATGATTCATCAAAGATTTTGTAATTGCTGTGCATATTTAGGGACTTTATATGTATCAGGAATTAATTGGGACAAGGATTTGTTCATAAGACACTAGAATCTGTTAGAAATTTTCAGACCACATACTTTTATAACACGAAAAATACACATTAAGCAAAGAAGAGTAAAAGATAGTTAAAGAACTTAGTCTAAGGTCAGTACCAAGGACAGCAGTTGTTGGAAACAAAGGCAATACTTAGCTTTAATTGTCTTGTGAATTAGAAGCGGGGGTGGGGGGGTGGGGGAGATACATGTACGGTGTCATAAGCTTTATGTTAACCACAAAGTAAGGACAATAACAAAGAAATTTAGCAAATATGCATGTTACTCTAACACTTAATTCCAAGTGTGCTTTGATGCAGGGCATGAGGAGCTTTGACTTTTGTGAATGGCCTTCTAAGATACCAGAGAAACAACTTATTTTTTTTTTTTAAGATTTTATTTATTTGACAGCGAGAAACACAGCTGAAGAGGGAACACAAGCAGAGGGAATGGTAGGGGGAGAAGCAGGCTTCCTGTGGAGCAAGGAGCCCAATGCGGGGCTCGATGCGGGGCTCGATGCGGGGCTCGATCCCAGGACCCTGGGATCATGACCTGAGCCGAAGGCAGATGCTTAACGACTAAGCCACCCAGGCGCCCTGAGAAACAACTTATTTTTGAGAAGATGAAACTGGTGGGAACAAAGGAATTTAGAGTTATCTGGTTGAAATTAGAGGAGACTCTATGTCCTTCATATAATTTCCAGCTACTTAAGTTTGAAATTCTGGTAACCAAATACAATTTATATATGCTTCATGACATAATTACAAAGTTAATTTTATTCTGATTAATCAATTAGGATGTCAATCAGAGACCTAAGTTTTAATAATTCAGAGCCTATGATTTCTTTATGAGTATTTGTTAATAAATCATAGGGAATGTCACTAACCCAAACATTATTTTATATAGTTTGATGCTGGGGTGTGTTTATTTGTATTGGTGTGAATCTTGAGAGATGGATAAATGAATTTTTCAAAAGGCAGGTAGGTGTAGATGAGAAAAAAGAAGTGACTGAATGAAATCCAGCACACAATGGCCTACTTTAACTTCTAATGCTAGTAAATAAAATATACTTGAAATATCTGGGAAACCAGCCAAATAAAAAATACTGAATATATTTTCAAGTTTTTTCTTTCTTTCTTTTTTTTTCCTTTCTTTTTTTTAAAGGTTAGTTTGAATCTTATAAGAAAACATCCTGACAGAATAGGAAAAATCAGTCAATCATATAGATGCTGTGTCTCCAGGATACAAAGCATCTGGCCATGGCTGAATGACCAATTTTCACAGCTCTTCCCCCTTAAACATTTTACTCAATATCTGAAATCATGCAGATAGGTCTGAACCGATAAATTCCTCAAGATTGAAACATAAATGAAAGAAGAGGTCATGTGTATGGAAACATTTTGTAAATTGCAAACAGGCTCATAGATAAAGAGGACTGTTTTTAATTAATGATTCTCTTTGCATTAAGTATAAGCAGTAAGAGAAGATAGACCCAGTTTTATTAGCAGCTTTCTAATAGATTCCATTCCTCTGTTCTGTCTTTAACTGCTGGCCCCATGGAAATGGAAACAAGAAAAGATGCTGAAGACCTGACAGTGTGGCTATTCCTGCCTTACTGGAGCCCTGCATTGCTACAATAGCAACATTGGAAGCATGCTTCCTTTGCGCTACATTTATTGAACAATTTTTGAGCACCTTGGTTCAGAACCTGAGGTTTGGAATAAAGCAGAACAGAATTTGTCTTTTTTCTAAAGTGAAACTCAGGACAGGCTACGTAACCTCTCTAAGCCTTATGTCCTCACCTGTAAAATGTGGGGGATCAGTTGTATCTATGTATTCTCCGTAGGGTGCTGTGCTACTGCTCTTGTCCATGAATGGTGCTTCTCAGTAGTGAGGTGGAGCTCTGCAAAGCCCTCCTCACCTCGGCAGCACAGAATCCTGTTATCAGGGCAATAATAATGACTTTGTTTTCAAATATAGAGGCAGTAACTCTATTCAATACATTTGCTGTTCTTAAAATAGACTAAATCAAGCAATATAGAAACAATTTTATATTTAAGGAGATCAAATTGTCAAGGGAAATATTCCTATTCTGCTTTCAGGCCCTTTTCTCCAACCTGTCAGAGCAAATCACAGCAGAGTGAAAAGGAGAGTAAAGTGAACAAATCCACACATCCAGTCCCTGGAAGTGTCCACCTACAAAACAGCGAGTCCTCAGTGCTCTGGGACTTCCCTGTCAATGTGGTCATGCATCCTGCTGCCAGTTGTCCTTCCCGTTCCCAAGGGCTCAGGCTCTCCACTTCTCACAGGGATATCATCCAGTCTGCCTTCTCGCCTCCTGCAGATTGACTGCAGCTTATACACCGGCTCATACACAAGGGGGTTACTCGCAGGGTCCTTTCATGCACGTTCTTGGACCCTGCCTCACTCCCAAAGGCTTCCAGTGGGAGAGGAAGAGCCACCTCTACCTCCACTCTGTCCTTCACGGACTTCATATGATGAAAGAAATACTTAATGATATGTCAGAGGCATTGCATTTGGATTACTTCACCCCTCTCCCAGCTTCCCCAACACTACTAAATGAATAGTCTCTCCTCACTCTTTTGACTATGGGTGATTCCGAGCCCCTTCTAAAGAAAGAAATTGTTCTGCAAGATAACTTGCCATCTTGAAGGTGCACCTAAGATTTCCCTTAACGTATGAATTTTAGGGAAGAAAATAGGTAGGTAGCAAGGCAGATAGAATAAATAGTTCTAGGGCTAGTTCTAGAACTGTACAGATGTGGATATACAGCTATAGATCCTAAATACAGTTATGGCTAAAGAAAAGGTTTAGATTGTTTTCTGTCTTGCCAGTTACAGGCTGGGCCAGAGTGAAGAAGGCTGTGTGAATCAAGTGAGGGCCATAGTAGCCTTTTCAACATGGTTTTAGGGTAGTTCTCTAAATGCAGGCACAGAAACTTCATTTGTGTAGCCCAAAAGCTCTCTATACTCATAAGAAATTGGGCTTACTATTATACTGTTAACATATTACTCTAACCAGATAAACCTTGGAAACAGGATGGAGTGGCCACAAGTTGAGGGCCAATGAGCGACACATGAAGGTGCATGGTGAGGAAACCATCAGAAGAGTATTTACCATAAAAGTATTTGCACCGAGCCAAGATAGCCCATTGTAATTTACCTTCATACTCTAAGGGTGTCTGTATGTCAAAGACCTGTTGGCTTAGCATGGGACAACTCCAATGGGTCATTTTAGCTCCAGGACACTTGGTGTGGCCAGCATCACATATTCCTCTGCTCTATTTGGTTCCTGTGTAAACTAGAGCTGACCCCAATATATTCCATTTGGTTTTTCATATACACCTGCCTTTGTTGCTCTAGTCAATATGTATCCATCTCTTTCCCTTTTCCTTAACATTTGGTCACTTTGAAACTGTCTGTTAAAACAAGGAACATCCACATTCATCACTCCAACATGTGGTTCTACCCCATGGGATTCATCATGGAGTTTAAGAATCGATTATGATTGCACTAGTTATCCTGATTAGTGGGACTATTTTCATTTTAAAGACTTAGACTTACAGCCTCTTAGCTTGGTAGACAAATTTGACCAAAAACATTTTGTCTATTTTCCATTGTCATTGGGAAATGAGGGCATGCTGGAAGTAGGCCCATGGTGATGGCTGCCTATGAAGAACATAATAATCCAAATGTCAATGGAATAGAGAAATTTTGAAAACAAAAGGAAGTTAATATATTTACTCAAGGTCAGGAAACACATTTACTGTAGAGCTGAGCATAGAACACCACCTAACTCCTTGGGCAGAGTCCTATGCAATATATCCCTCTGGTCAATATTTCTTATTTTGCCATGAAGGGCAATAGACAAACCTTTTAAATATAACAAATGTGAGTCCTGGGGCCTTGGCCGTTTACTTGAATTTACTTAAAATTTCCCTGTCAATCCATTCTCAAGAGTACTTCAGTCTTAAGGTTTTTGCTCCTTAAATATATGGCATTTAAGGAAATAAAGACAAACCGATTTCATTTTACAAATTAGTTACATGTATGAAGTTTCATACAATTTCTATCTTACCTCCAAGTCACAGTTCACATATCAAACAATTATATTTTCTTCAAAATACCCAAATTAATTATTCTGTCCTCCATAATCCCATAATTCTATCATATTTATTTTCATTATTTGTGCATTTATCAAGTTTCTTTGAATGCAGGTATTATTTTATTCATATATGAATGCCTAGTTCTTAGTAATTTCTTGGCATAAGTATGACATTTATACACCCTAAGAGAAAAAAATGTTTATATCACTTTTATTTATTTTTTTAAAGATTTTATTTATTTATTTGACAGAGAAAGAGCACAAGCAGGGGGACCAGCAGAGGACGAAGGAGAATCAGACTCCCTGCTGAGCAGAGAGTCTGACATGGGGCTCAATCCCAGGACCCTGGGATCATGACCTGAGCCTAAGGCAGATGCTTAACCAACTGAGCCACCAAGGTGCTCCTATATACACTTTTAATATTTTTATTCTAATTTCTATTGTATTTCCAAGAAGCATCAGGGCAGACAGAAAGGGAAGCCCAGTGATGCAGCCCGTTAATAAATAGCACATTGAAGGCTTTTCCAGTGTTCAGTTCACATGGCATTTGCTGTTGTAATTGTACATCAAGAAGGAAAATCCCTTGGCTCTGCCAGTGGTAAAGTGGAAGGAGGTCGATGGGGGTGGTTCAGGAGAGGAAGGCAGAAAGTCTCTATGTATAAATTATTTCTTCATAACAGATGGGGTAGAGTTTTTTATTCACTGGCTGCCCATTGTTTTTTTCTGGGAATACAAAAAAGTATTATAGAGTTCAAAGGAAAAGATGAAATGGAAGGAGTGGAAAGAGCTTCACCTGGTTATTAAAATTTCAGGATTAAGACTCACCAGGAGGCTCACCATGTACTTAACTTACTTCCAAAAATTTCAGGGCAAACCCAGAACCACATGGACACCCCTGGGTGGTTCCTAGTGCTTCTGCAGACGTAAGGGTGTTATTTATGTGGAGATAAACTGTGACTCATGTCTAGTGAGGGAGCTGGAATTGGTAATCAGTATCTAGCCTCAGATCTGAGGGGTGCATGCAGAGCTGAGGCAGGGATAAAAAAGAGGTCAAGGGGCACCTGGGTGGCTCAGTCGTTGGGCATCTGCCTTCAGCTCAGGTCATGATCCCGGGGTCCTGGGATTG
>CM053608.1:16307588-16330751 GCA_028646535.1 Procyon lotor
GTCTGTAATCTACAGAGGTAGAAACATAAACCTGGATGCAGACCTATCCACAGAGACCTAGCAGGCCAGAAAGGACTGGCAGGATATATTCAGGGTGTTAAATGAGAAAAATATGCAGCCAAGAATGCTTTATCCAGCTAGGATGTAATTCAAAATAGAAGGAGATATAAAAAGCTTTTAGGACAAACAGAAACTAAAAGAACTTGTGATCACTAAACTAGCCCTACAGGAAATATTAAAAGGGATCTTTCAAGAAAAGGGAGCGCAAAAGTAACATAGATGAGAAAGGAACAGAGACACTATGGAGAAATACTGACTTTACAGGTAATATAATGGCACTAAATTCATATCTTTCAATAGTTATCTGAATATAAATGGACTAAATGCCCAAATCAAAAGACGTAGGGTATCAGATTGGATAAAAAAGCAAGATCCAGGGGTGCCTGGGTGGCTCAGAGGCTTTAACCCTCTGCCTTCAGCTCAAGTCATGGTCTCAGGGTCCTGGGATAAAGCCCCACGTCAGGCTCTCTGCTCAGCGGGGAGCCTGCTTCCCTCCTCTCTCTCTGCCTGCCTCTCTGCCTACTCTCTCTCTCTGTCAAACAAATAAAAACTTTAAAAAATAAAAAAAGCAAGATCCATTGATATGCAGTCCACAAGAGGCCCATTTTAGACCCAAAGACGCCTCCAGATTTAAGGTGAAGGGGTGGAAAACAATTTATCATGATAATGGATGTCAAAAGAAAGCTGGGGTGGCAATCCTTATATCAGAAAAATTAGATTTTAAATCAAAGACTGTAATAAGAGATGAGGAAGGACACAATATCATAATTAAAGGGTTTATCCAACAAGAAGATCTAAAAATTATAAATATTTATGCCCCTAACATGGGAACAACCAATTATATAAAGCAATTAATAATAAAATTAAGGAAACACATCAATAATAATATGATAATAGTAGGGGACATTAACACTCCACTCACTGTAATGGACAGATCACCTAAGCAGAAGATCAACAAGGAAACAAGGGCTTTGAATGACACACTGGACCAGAAGGACTTCACAGATATATACAGAGCATTCCATCCTAAAGCAACAGAATACACATTCTTCTCAAGTGCACATGGAACGTTCTCCAGAATAGATCACATACCAGGTCACGAATCAGGTCTCAACCGGTATCAAAAGACTGGGAAGATTCCCTAAATATTTCTGGACCACAATGTTTTGAAACTGGAAGTCAATCACAAGAGGAAATTTGGAAAAAACTCAAATACATGGCAGCTAAAGAACATCCTACTAAAGAACAAATGGATCAGTCATAAAATTAAAGAAGTATTTTTAAAAAATTCATGGAAACAAATGAAAATGAAAACAACTGTTCAAAACCTTTTGGATGAAGCAAAGTTGGTCCTAAGAGGGAAATATACAGCAATACAAGCCTGTCTTTTATTTTTTTTAATTTCTTTTTTTTTAATTTAAATTTCATTTTATTTTTTCCCCCAAATATGTTTATTTTATTTTTTCAAGGTTACAAGATTTATTGTTCATGCACCACACCCAGTGCTCCATGCAATACTTTCAGGGATCATTTCTACAGTTTGTTAATACAAGCCTTTCTTAAGAAATAAGAAAGATCTCAAGTACACAACCTAATCTTACACCTAAAGGAGCTGGAGAAGGAACAGCAAATAAAGCCTAAACCCAGAAGGAGAAAAAAATTTATAAGGATTAGAGCAGAAATCAATGAAAGAGCAACCAAAAGAACAGCAGAACAAATCAATAAAAGCAGGAGCTTGTTCTTTGAAAGAATTAATAAGATTGATAAACCCTGGCCAGATTTATCAAAAAGAGAAAGGACCCAAAACTGAAAGAGGAGCTATCACAACCAACACCAAAGAAATACAAACAATTTTAAGAACAAATTAGGCAATCTGGAAGAAATGGATGCATTCAGATGTATAAACTACCAAAACTGAACTAGGAAGAAATAGAAAACCTGAACAGACACATAACCAGCAAAGAAATTGAAGTATTAATAAAAAAATCCTCCAACAAACAAGAGTCCAGCACCAGATAGCTTCTCAGGGGAATTCTACCAAACTTTTAAAGAAGAATTAATACCTATTTTTCTGAAGCTGTTTCAAAAAAATAGAAATGTAAGGAAAACTTCCAAACTCTTTCTAGGAGGCCAACATTACCTCGACCCCATAACCAGACAAAGACCCCAACCAAAAAGGAGAATTACAGATTAACACCCCCAATGAACAGGGATGCAAAATTTCTCACCAAAATACTAGTTAATAGAATCCAACAGTATGTTAAAAAGATTATTCACCACAACTAAGTGGGATTTATTCCCTGGCTGCAAGGGAGTTCAGCATCTGCAAATCAATCAATGTGATACACTACATAAATAAAAGAAAGGACAAGAACCATATGATCCTTTAAGTAGATGCAGAAAAAGCATTTGACAACGTACAGCATCCTTTCTTGATTAAAACTCTTCAGAGTGTAGAGACAGAGATATTTCAATATCATTAAAGCCATATATGAAAAGGTCACAGCAAGATCATTCTCAATGGGGACAAACTGAGAGCTTTTCTCCTAAGGTCAGGAACATGGCAAGGATGTCCACTATCACCACTGCTATTCAATATAGTACTAGAAGTCTTTGCCTCAACAATCAGATAGCAAAAAGGAATAAAAGGCATCTAAATCAGCAAAGAAGTCCAACTCTCACTCTTTGCAGAAAAACATTATACTCTATGTGGGAAACCCAAAAGACTCCACCCTAAAATTGCTAGGGAATTCATATAGGAATTCAGCAAAGTGGCAGGATATAAAATCAAAGTGGCAAAGAAATCAGTTGCATTTCTATACACTAAGAATGATCAGAAGAAAGAGAAATTAAAGAGTCAATCCCATTTACAATTGTGCCCAAAACTATAAGATACCTAAGAATTAACCTAACAAAAGAAGTAAAGGATCTGTACTCTGGAACTATAGAACACTCATGAAAGAAATTGAGCAGACACGAAGAAATGGAAAGACATTCTATGCTCATGGATTGGAAAAAGAAATATTATTAAAATGTCTATGCTACCTAGAACAATCTATACATTCAATGCAATTCCTATCAAAATAACATCAACCTTTTTCCAGAGCTGGAACAGATAATCCAAAAATTTGTATGGAAGCAGAAAAGACCCCAAATAACCAAAGGAATGTTGAAAAAGAAAACCAAAGCTGGTGGCATCACAATCCCTGACTTCAAGCTCTTTACAAAGCTGTAATCTTCAGGACAGTATGGTACTGGCACAAAAATAGACACATAGATCAATGGAACAGAATAGAAAGCCCTGAATGGATCCTCAACTCTGTGGTCAACTAATCTTCAACAAAGCAGGGAAGAATGTCCATGGAAAAAGACAGTCTTCTCAACAAATAGTGTTGGGAAAATTGCACAGCCTCTTGCACAAGAATGAAATTTGACCATTTCCTTATACCACACACAACAATAGACTCAAAGTGGATGAAAGATCTAAATGTGAAATAGGAATCCATCAAAATCCTAGAGAAAAATATAGGCAGCAACCTCTTCGACCTCAGCCACAGCAACTTCTTCCTAGAAACATTGCCAAAGGCAAGGGAAGCAAGGACAAAAATTAACTATTGAGACTTCATCAAGTTAAAAAGTTTTTGCACAACAAAGGAAACAGTCAACAAAAACAAAAGACAACCTACAGGATGGGAGAAGATATTTGCAAATGTCTTATCAGATGAAGGGCTAAGTACCCAAAATCTATAAAGAACTTATCAAACTCAACACCCAAAAAACAACAACAACAAAAATGTCAAGATATGAGCAGAAGACATGAACAGACATTTCTCCAAAGAAGACATACAAATGGCCAACAGACACATGGAAAAATGCTCAGCATCACTCAGCATCAGAGAAATACAAATCAGAACCACAGGGAGATACCATCTCACACAATTCAGAATGGCTAAAATTAACAAGTCAGGAAATGACAGATGTTGGCGAGGATGCAGAGAAAGGGAAACCCTCTTCTACTGTCGGTGGGAACGCAAGCTGGTGTAGCCACTCTGAAAAACAGTATGGAGGTTCCTCAAAAAAGTTGAAAATAGAGCCACCCTATGACTCAACAATTGCACTACTAGGGATTTATCCCAAAGACACAAATGTAGTGATTCAAAGGGGCACCTGCCTCCCAATGTTTATAGCTGCAATGTCCACAATTTCCAAACTATGGAAAGAGCTGAGATGTCCATCAATAGATGAATGGATAGAGAAGAATACTATTCAGCCATAAGGAAGGAAGGAAGGAAGGAAGGAAGGAAGGAAGGAAGGGAGGGAGGGAGGGAGGGAGGGAGGGAGGGAGGGAGGGAGGAAGAAAGAAAGAAATGTTGCCATTTGCAATGATGTGGATGGAACTAGAGGGTATTATGACTTATTATAAGCAAAATAAGTCAATCAGAGAAAGACAATTATCATCTGATCTCATTCATATGTGCAATTTAAGAAACAAAACAGTGGATCATCCCATCAAACAGTGGGAGAAGAGAGGAAAAAATAAAATAAGATGAAATCAGGAGAGGGAGACAAACCATAAAAGACCCTTAATCATAGAAAACAAGCTGAGGGATGCTGGAAGGGACAGGGATGGGAGGATGGGGTAACTGGGTGATGGACATTAAGGAGGACACTTGATATAATGAGCACTGGGTATTTTATTTTTAAGATTTTATTTATTTATCTGACAGAGAGAGAGATCACAAGTAGGCAGAGAGGCAGGCAGAGAGAGAGAGGGGGAAGCAGGCTCCCTGCTGAGCAGAGAGCCCAATTCAGGGCTCGATCCCAGGACCCTGAGACCATGACCTGATCGAAGGCAGAGGCCTTAACCCACTGAGCCACCCAGGTGCCCCAACACTGGGTATTTTATAAGATTGATGAATCATTAATTGAATTTAAATAAAAAACAAATAAAATGTATAAATTTAAAAAAAGACATAATTAAGAGAATGAAATGGCAAGTCTAGAATGGGAGAAAGTATTTGTAATATGTATATCCTTTGTATCTGAAATATAAAAGAACTCCTACAGATCAATAAGAATAAATAGAAAATTTAATTTCAAAAGACCTGCTAGATTTCTCACATAGTTGGTAGGTATGAATATCGGTGTAAATACTTTGGGAAACTGTCACTATCTATTAAAACTGAATTTATATATATGACCTATGACTCAGCAACTCTACTCTTTGTACTATGAGCTCCAAAAGACCAAAGAGACATGAGTAAGCAGCTTCATAGCAACATTAGTTGTATTGGCCAATATCTAGAAACAATTTCATTACCATCAAAACAAAATAGATTAAGTGTGAAATGTTTATATAATGGAATATTCTAAAGTAATGATAATGAATGAATTACTGCCATATGAGCAATGCTTAAATCTTACCTAATCTTACCAATATAACATCAAGCAAAACAAGATACCAAAAAGGACACAATATATAATTCTTATTATAGCTTTCCAAAACAGGCAAAGCTAATGCATGGAATAAAAGTCAATGGTAGTGGTTTCCTTTGCTGGGGGAGGGGATTACTGGGACAGATGATGAGGGAGGCTAGTAGCAGTCTGTGATGATTCATTTATTATTTTATTGTATTAATTTAATACTTCATTAATTTAATACTTCATTGATGTAGTAAACTTAAGATTGTGCATGTCTTTCATACAAATGTTAAATTTCACCCCCCCTCTTTTTTTTTTTTTTTTTAAGTAGGCTCTATGCCCAGTGTGGAACACAACTCAGGGCTTGAACTCACAGTCCTGAGATCAAGGTCTGATATGCCATCAAGAGTTGGACACTTAACTGACTGAGCCACCCAGGCATCCCTTAAATTTCACTTTTAAAAAATGATTTTCAAGAATGATTTCATATTGTTTTTCAATTTAGTAGTATATACAACCAAACTCAAGAAGTTGGGAACAGAAGGATGAGGGAAGCAGATTGGCGTTCAGTTTCTGAAAGCACCAGAAGGCTCTAGGCCTGATCACCTGGCAGTTCAGGATCTGCATAGTTTATGCCAATGTGTATTTGAACAAGTGGAGAGAGAGCAGCCAGGCAGGCAGGCCACCCAGTGTAGACAGAGTATAAGGCTGTCTTTTGAGGGCAGGAGAGTTTCACTAACCACCCCTCTCACCTCAGTAAAGCTTACTTCCCAACAATCAGTTACAGTACCTAAAAGTTCATACCAAGAAGTTTAGAAACTCATAAAATATGGGTCTGAAGACTCTTAACTCTAGAGAACAAATTGCTGGTTACCAGACAGGAGGGGAATGGGGGGTGTGGTGAAATAGGTGATGGGAGTTAAGGAGCATACTTCTGAAGAGCAGTGGGTAATGTATGGAAGTGTTGATATTGCACATCTGAAACTAATATTACACTGTATGTTGACTAGCCGAAATTTAAATAAAAATCTAAAAAATCGTGGTTCTTAAATTTCCAGTAGAATATTCTAATTTTGTTTGTTCTTTTATTTGCATAAAAATCTTTGAACACTCTGTCATTGTAAAGACTCAGTTCTTTTTGCAAGGAAAACCCATAAGTAAAAAATGCTTTCAGGGAGTAAGACTTACTAATTTCTTTTTTTTTTTTTTTTTAAGATTTTATTTATTTGACAGAGAGAAACACAGCGAGAGAGGGAACACAAGCAGAGGGAATGGTAGCGAGAGAAGCAGGCTTCCCTGAGAGAAGCAGGCTTCCCGCCGAGCAGAGAGCCCGATGCGGGGCTCGATCCCAGAACCCTGGGATCATGACCTGAGCCAAAGGCAGACACTTAACGACTGAGCCACCCAGGCGCCCCAAGCCTTACTAATTTCTTAAAATGGTGTTTGTGGGTCTCTTGAGACCAGGCTTCATATTCTCCAAGGACCAGAAGAAATTTTTTTTCACCTATAAAAGACTGTTGCCAGAATACTGCAGCTAACATAAAATCAAGCTACCCCAGAATACTATTTCCTTATCACCTATTATCACCTATTATCATGTTAGCCTAAGTGAAGGGTCAGCAAAATATTGTAAAAGGAACAAGTCCTGGCCAGTGTCAGTTTTTGTAAATAAAGTTTTATTGAAAAACAATCATGCTCATTTGTTTGCAGATCATCTGTGGTACTTTCAAGGTACAGTGGCAGCACTGAATAGTTGAGACAGAGACCATTTTAAGCCCACAGAGCCTAAAATAATTACTCTCTGGTCCTCTACAGAACAGATTTGTCGATCACTGGCCTATATTTATGTATTACCTTTTTATCTCAGGAGAAAGAATAGTCCCATGAGAATAAAATTCAAAATGTGAACTTTTTTTTAATGCCAGCGTCAATTAATTTGATAAGGAGAACTATCAGAAAAATCTAGATGGAGTAAACAGCACAGCATCAAGCTTTGCACTTGTGGTGAGCAAGCAAACCCAGCAACCAACCATTCTTGATTTGGAAAAATGGTGGTTCCTTTGTAGATTAAAAAAAGAAGAAGAAGAAGAAGAAATCCTATTGGATAGAAGAGTTTCAAAGAGTATGGTTTTCTTCTTGCCCTAAATGATATATTGAACATGACAACTAAGTGCAATGTATGAGCCTTAATTGAATCTTGGATTAAAAAAAAAAACAGGTAAAGGACGTTGTTGAGATGAGTGTGGAAATATTAGTATGAGCTACAAACTATATAATAATGTCAATGTTAAATTTAAAAAGTTGATAATTGTTGTGGAAGTTTTTTGTTTTGTTTTGTTTTGTTGGTTTTTTTCTTAAGATTTTATTTATTTGTTTGACAGAGAGAGGAAGAGAGGGAGTACAAGCAGGGGCAAGGGCAGAAGTTGAGCGGGGAGACTGCCAGGGGCTGGGGATCGTGACTGAGCCAAAGGCAGACACTTAACCAGTTGAGCCACACAGGTGCCCCTATTGTGTAGTTTTATAGGAGGAAGCCCTCGTTCTTAGAGGATACTTGTTGAAATATAGAGGACTGAAAGTTCATGATTATCTGCAACTGACATCAAAATGGATCATCAAATAATCAGAGAGTGAGAGAGAAAATGAATGTGACAAAATGCTAACAATTAACATTTACTCTGAATCAGAGTAAATGACATATGGGTGTTGATTGTACTATTCTTGCAAATTTTCTGTAGGTTTGACATTTTTCAAAATAGACCATCAGAGGAAAATCTTTTAAAAATAGATATTGAAAGATAGCTCCAATATTTGGGAAGAGTGAAAGAGCAAAGACAAAAAACCCTAATTTTTTTCACTGAGAAGCTTAATTTGTCATCAGCAAATTTATTTAGATATTCATACACGATTATATTTCTCTTTTTTTACTAAGTTTTATCACAGGCCTCACTGCAGCCCCAACCAATTCATCTGATTTCCTGAATACAAGAAAAATTAATGTTAAATATTTTCCCCAGGAAAACATTATACATGTCACACATGAATCTACCTAAAGTACACATTAGAACCATGTAGTTCAAAATAAACATTTCTTTTAGTTACACCTCTGTTTTAAAGTCTTTTGAGGATTTGTCACCTTATATGACACAAAAGAAAATATATACACACCAGATCCAAAGGAATCTCCAACACATGTCCCTCATTGCTTCTCAGAAAAACAGAGCAATGTAACCTTGAAGACTGACATATTTACAGATGACAGTAGAGAATTACCAAGGGGAATACAGCTATGCCTGGCATAGTAATATATGTCGTTGCCAACTGCTGACAGATATTCCACACGGGATTTAGATACCGTGACTTTGTTATGAATCTTGAAGTGTATTTGGAAGTCCTATAGCTCTGAGAAAAAGAGGATTTTTCCCAGTGTCCTTCAAAGTAATCCGTACATGTTGGTGTGTCCACGTGAAAAGAGAAATGTCAATCATTCTGTTAGAGGAGGGTCTACTGCCCAGGTAGCTCAGACCTCATGCAAGTTGTTAAAGATAAAACAAGTGCACCTGGGTGGCTCAGTTGGTTAAGTGTCCCACTTTTAATTTCAGCTCAGGTCATTATCTCAAGGTTGTGAGATGGAGCTCCACACTGGGCTCCACACCGGGTGTGGAACCTGCTTAGGGTTCTCTTTCTGCCCCTTCCCACTCCCCACCCGCTTCTTTCTCTCTTAAAACACACACTTGCACACACACACACACACACACACACACACACACTTAAAAAAGAAGATAATACAGGTCTCTGGTTCCCAAACTTCCACCTTATGTAAAAAGCTAGGCAGTCCTACCTAGGCTCGGAATTTGAATTTGGTTCAGAAGGCATTTCACTTGCCTGACTTGGTAAATGGATTCTCCCCTATTCTAGTTCTAACTTTCAGTTCTTTTTTTAGATTCCAGGGCTTTTCAGGAGACACCACTTTTCTTCTGAGTTAACAGTTGGCACAGGGCTACACAACAGCATTTATACAGGAGGTCAAAATGAATTGTTATAGGAGGAAGTGGAGCAATAGCAGAGGAGTTCTAAGTGGAAATGAGTGTGCAGTAAAAGCTCTGAGCGTATCTAATAAGCTCACAATTGATAGGTGACTTAAACATGTCAAGGGAGCCAATATATCAGAAAGACAAATTCTGCCCTATCTCATGGTATGATTGCAGCATGGGCAAATGGAGTCAGAGTCATAACATGAAACTATCACCACAATAAAAAATGTCAATGGCATTGTGTTACTTTGTAGTTCCTGTTCATGCTCCAAATGCAAAATAAGCAAAAATGTTAATGGCAAACGTTATTTTGACGACGTGGTCAGCAATGTGTATCCTTTCTGGGCTAAAATAATGGGAGCATATCAAGGCAATTTACTTCCTTTTAAGACAAATGGAATAATCTTTTGTCTTAAATATGAAGTTTGTGGATTTGTTCTAAATCTCCTGAAATTATCTAGGTAAGATCTAAGTGTTCATTGTCTGGATCTAGGTAGAGAGAATAATGACCAAAGACGCCATCTGAATTCCTACTCATTTGCCAGCACCACTGTGGGAAGAATAAAGCTCAATGTTTTGGGGGCCTGGAGCTAATTCAAATAAGCCAAAAAAAATATGTGGCTTCTTCAAAGTCAACATAGATGTTAGAATAACAGAATACCACTCTTATTGAAGACTCAGTAAGTCAGGTCATGGGCACTAATTAAGAGAAAGCCATAGAATATTGTCACTTAAGTTTTCTTCCCTACTTCTTCAGTCATACTGTCTAAGATCAAAACACTCCCTATCTCCCTATGCCCCTTCTTTTTTTTAAAGAGCTTTCACATCATAGATACTATTTTCGATCCATAAGGATAAGCAATGAGAGTAGGAAATTAGTCTGACTGTCTTGGGGGAGCACAAAAGGCAGAATATAAGTGAAGTCATTATTTGCTTTTCCAAAGTGAATCCTCAAGAACAATTATCACCTCATTCAAAGAGATAAATTTAAAATTCTAAAACATGCATCTGAGCCATCTACCTCTGAATGACAGACTTTGTCAGCATCCAGTGAAAGAATATACAGACCAAAGTCTATTTAGAATTGCTTGCCCTGGATAAATCTCTACCCCAAGTTAATCGTCCTCATTATTGGAGAGGAAATGAGAACTACTAAAAAAAGCAAGACTCCAGGGGTGGGCTGTGTGGCTGACTTCCTTAACAAAATAGTCTCTATTTTGCTTAAAACTCGAGCTCAAGGCAAAGGCTTGATTTTGGTGACTTGCCGCATCTATAGCCTTGACCACAGAATCCACCCCTTTGGAGATACTCATACCCCATTCACAGGACCTTGTCCTGTTAGCCTGGAACCTTGTACAAAATAGGCCCTCAGGACATGTTCAGAGAAATTATGGAAGGTGAGAAGGTGGGAGTAAATGTGTGGGTGAATGAGGAAATAAATGCTGAACTGATACGTAATACAATGGATTAAGAAAAATCATTCACATCAACAAGTATAGGGGCTTCATTATAAGAATCTGTGGACTGTACAGCCATTTATAATGAAGATTAACTGCCCATGATATATAAAAAAATGCATATATTGTGTCTAGACATCAGAAAAGCAAAGCTTAGAAAGCTGTGTCTATCATTGCTGTCAGTTCAGACAGAACCTGGAGCCAAATTGAATAAGAATTTTCACGAACTCCCATCATGAAAAATTTTGTTTGCATGACTAACTTGTCTCACCTGGTCAAATCACTGCCCTTGACTTCTGAAGAAGATGCCATGTGTACTAAGTTCTAAATGGGTAGTGAGGAGGCTGCTTAGATCAGAGAATCACCAAATACCTTTTCCCTACATTCCCATTCAAGTTTGTTCTGGGTTTGTTTGTTTGTTTGTTTGTTTGTTTGTTTGTTTGTTTTACAGTCTTTTACTTGTTGGGTAGGCTGCTTCATCATCAGATACGGTGCTGATGTTTTGGTCCAGAATATTTTATAATAGTCTCCCATAATACTTCTGTGCAGCAGTTTGCATTTTTCAGCCTGAGGGTTGCCTGATTTATTTTTCTTCACTTGATATTTTGGGTTTCTTTGTTTTATTGTCAAACAGCACCTGCCCAATCTAGGAAGTCTCTTTAGAAAAGCCACAGAATCATCAGCATTTTCTTTTAAGGGAACATATCAGTGATTGATTGAATCTAGTTTTCTATACAGTTGGGAACAGCACTGAGAAGACTGAGGAATCCATACCTGAAGCTTCTACCTAATAGCTTTTAGCTGTGACTGATGACTTAAACACTGAATCTCCTTCACTCTGAGTGGCTGGGGGAGAGGGGGAGGGAGGAGGAGAGTGAAGAGAAGGTGGCGGCTCCTTTCCTACCTTACCCATCTTCGGGGACTATTGTGGGGATCAACTAAACTGAGAAAGGATTTTGAAAACAAAAAAAGGCCCTAACAGTCTCAGTGGGGTTGTTATAAGTGGCCAGGCTTTACTCATTCCCTGCCATATCCTTCCCAGTGTTGGTGCCTACTGGATCCATCATTTTGACTCTTGGTCCATACAAATAGCAGAAATTCCTCCCAATTCACAGTGTCAGGCAGAAGGTCTGTAGCTTCAGAACTGATCTATGTTCTTATTTGAGGACTGAAGTGGGACTGGGGAGAGGTGACCTACCTTGGGGCACTGCAGATAGCTCTCGATTAAGGGTGTCGGGCGGAAACTCGCCTGCATGTTTGGATCAATACTTTTGTGGTAACAGAAAGATTTTGCTTCAAGGATGCTTCTGACAAAACCAGGACCAAGTGACTTCTTTCCTCTCCAAGTACAAGTGGTTAGGGATCTTGGCTTATAAATGTCCATAACAACATCTCCACTGCATGAAGATATTCTGAGAGAAAGAAGCTGACTGCAGAGAGATTGTACAGGACAGACTGAGAACAAGAGTGTCCTGAGAGCAGCATTACACCTGCTTTTTTCAGTTTAGTTTCACTCTTAAAAAAACAAACAAACAACAACAACAAAAAACTGGTTTGAATTGGGAATTGGGTTTCTGTCACTTGCAACCAAGAAGCCTGGCTGGTGGAACAACATTTAAGTTTGCAATACTTAAGAATGGGAGAGTTAACTGACCCCTCTCTTTTACTCACAATCCAGATGCAATCCATCAGCAAATTTCATCAACTTTTTCTCAGTGGATGTTCAGGATCCCACCACTTCTCCCGACTTTGAAACTACCTCATATTTCTAATCACTATCATCCAGTCAAAATGCAATCAATTTTATCAGTCAAAATGCAATCCAATCATATTTCTAATCACTATCATCACTTCTCCAATCAAAATGCACCAACGACTTTTCATCTCACTCAGAATAAAATACAAAGTCCTTATCATGACCTCTATGGCTCTCCAGAATTTCGCTTCTTCTGATCCTTAAGACCTCATTTCCATCACTCTCCATCCCATACCCACTGCACTGTATCCATACCAGCCTCTTTGATGTTTCTCAAACACACCAAATAGCCTCCCATATCAGAGCTTAAGCTACCTCTGCCGGGTCAGCTCTTCTCCCAGAGAGCTGCATGCAGTCCTCTCCTCCCCTCCACCTTTCACTTAGGTCTCTCCTCAAATATCATCTTATCAGGGAGACCTTCCCTGCCCATCCCAACTAAAACAGCATAATTCCAATATCTCCTGCCACCATTTCAACTTCTATCCTCCTTACCCTGCCTCATTGTTTTACAGCACCTACCACCACCTATCACATTAAACATAGATCTGTTTATTGTCTTTCTCCCACTGAAAAATTTTTAAGGGCAAGAACTTCAGTCATTTTGCTCACTGCTGTATCATCAACATTCAGGAGAGCTCTGGGCATATAGGAGGACTCTGTGAAAACAATGCATATGTATGCATGGGTGAGCAAATCCCTGTCCTCACTCCAGAGACAAGTCAAACTAAAGGTAACTGGCTTAGGAAAACAAGCCGATGCAATCAGACACCCATTAGCTATCACCCAGCCATCCTTGGGAGGATCCCTGGGAAACCCAGTTGCTTTGTGGACATCAGGAGTGATGTTCTTTCTCAATTTCTCCAATAAGGACAGTGGCAGCAAGACAGCCAGCCTACCCAAGTGATAGTAAATAACTGGAACAACAATAATCAGAATAGTCAATATAACTGATTGAGCATTTATTTTATGCTGGGCACTTTTTAGGTGCTTTGTGATGTAGGAAAGGGTTCAAAGCCGATGGCCAAGAAATAATTCTTGAGACTTCTTTGGTGCAAAATGGTAGTTTGTTAAAGCACGGGGACAGGACCCTTAGGCAGAAAGAGCTGCACTGGGGTCATGAGGAGTAGCCCGTTATACTCTTTCAACTTTGGAGGGTGTTAAGGATAGCATAGGTCTCTAAGAGATTTGGAAGCAAGGCTTCCAGGACCTTGAGGGGACTAGATATCATTGGGAAAAGCTCATTTATTACTGTCCAATAAAATCTTTGTCATGAGAATCTTCAGATGTATATCAGTGGGCCATATGCTTGGGGGATGATTGCCAACATGTATCTTGAGGGGTTTAGAGATAAAGGAAATTTCTAAAGGAATTTTTATATGTTAAAGTAGACTTCTAGGATCCTGGAGGGTGGAGGGCAGTGAGGGTCAGACTAATATTGCCTTTTGCCCTTAGCAAAGTGTTAACTTTGAGGCAGTTGAGTCCCTAGAGGAATGTCCCTCTGCCTGTCTCAAGGACTTGTCAGTGGGCTGTAGGTACAAGGAAATTTAATAATTTTTCTTCTGCCTTTGTCTCCCACATCATTTTGCTTTTGTTGAGTTATTTTAATAGCCACAACAGCCCTGTGAGAAAGGCCCTGTTATTATACCTATTCGCCATTAAGAAATTAAGTCACAAGTGGGTTAAAAACTTGCCTGAAGTCTCAAAACTACTTAGCTGCATAGCTGGGGTTTGAAGTATTACATGCTGACTCACAAATCTAGATTATTAACCACACTGCCGCTGGAGTACAAATGTTCTTTACCGTGACTTACGGTCTGAAATGGAGTTTTCATTGCCTCTCAGGGCATGGGTGCGTGCGCGTGCACACACACACACACACACACACACAATGTACAATTAAAGTAAAAGCTTCACAAAACAATACATGTGCCCTAATGGATATGACCAGCCACACAAAAAACGCTGCGACAGGCCCTGTGGGAGGACATCTCCACTCCTCATTGCACCCCCCTCCACCTCTAACCCTGCTTTGAGGCATGGTCCAGGGGTGAATGACCCTTAAATCCCCGTGGACTCAGAGTGAAGGGCCTTTTAGACAGTGCACTCTGTAAGGAAGGGAAAGTCTGAGAGGACCTGCCTAGAGACAGAGGAAGAAATATGAAAAAAGAAGATGGTAGAGAAATGAAGCTCACCTCCTCTACCGGTAGCCTGAGGCTGGCCCCACCCTGCCCTTTGGAGAATCTCTGCCACTCTTCAGAACCCCAAGTGAGTCACTGTGGAAAATACAGAGGTTGCTTCTGCTGAGGTGGCTTGTCACCATCCTTCTGGGTGAATTTCAGCCCCGCCCCCTCTCTTCTGTCCCTGAGGGTACCGTCATCACAGTCCAAGGTCCTTGCTGCGACAGGAGGGTTCAGCTATTTTTTGTAATGTCAGTTAAGTAATTGTGGTTTTATCCTGCTGTTCTTAGCATTCCTAAGAAGTCTTTTAAATCTCTTAACTAATTGTCTTTTTAATCTCTTATATTTGTGCCTTGTAACAGTTTATAGAGGGACACTTATAAAATAACTAAATAAGTAATGAACCCCTGAATAGAGTAACCATCTGTTTTTTTAAAGCAACCCTTGGTTTTCACTCATACAGTCACTGTGTTCCCTAAGGTAACTTAAAAGTTCTTTTTTGGGTGTTCTAGAAAAAAAAAAAAAAGATTATTTCAGGGTATTTCTTTATTTTGAAGTCACACTTTATTTGAATGGCAGCTGTAAATGAATATATTGAGATATACTAGTAGGCCTTATAACTCACCATCCTAAAGCCTAACCCAAAAATGGTTGAATCTACTTGGAAACATTTTATCTAGTTGTATCTATGGCTTTTGGCCTATTTTCAACTGATTTTACAAAAGCATTATAGGGCTTCCAAATATCCCAAATCTGGATTCCAGATACTATGCACAAGTGTCTTTTGTGTTGCCTCATCTTTTTCTTTTTTCCTAACACTTCACCACCCACTTTTAAATTCCCAGGGGACCTCCTTAGAAAACCAGTCCAGCCTGACCCCCAACTCACAGCTTGCCTCTGAGATACCAGCCCCAATCACCAGCATCCTGGGAACCTAGTCTCCAGTTTAATGTAATTTCCCGTCTGAATATGTAAATTCCCTTGGAAAGTTTCTTTGGAAGCTCTAGAATTAGCTCTTGGGTTATTCGTGTCCCAAAGTAGATCTTAGAGTGCACAGTGAAAACTTGAAACATTTCCGTTGCAACTCAACTGAGCAAAAACTTGTGGTCATGGAGAGAATGAATCTTGTAACATCAGAAGATCAGAGTTCACATCCCAGAGCTGCCGCTCACGAGCCATGGGAGCCATGAGCCATGGCAAGTTCTTCAGGTGTGGTGAGGCTCTTGTGTCTCATCTAGAAAATGGAATATAAAAAATATCTACTTTCCCACTGTGGCGGGTATTAGCAATATTGCGTGTCAGGCATCCGGCATGAGGCAGACAAGAGACGATAGCGTGTGATGTAGCCTGGTGGCTAAGAGCACAGGTTCTGAAGCAACTTCAAGTTGAACACTCTGTCTGCCGCTTAATGGTGGTGGCGCCTTGAGGAAGTTGTGATTTTTAAAGATTGATTCATTTATTTTAGAGAGGGCACATGCAGGCGGAGGGGTAGGAGAGAGAAAATCTCAAGCAGACACCCCACTGAAAGTGGAGCTTGATGGGGGCTGGGGGCTGGGGGCGGGGTGGGGGGAGGCGGGGGGGGGGGGGGCTCGATTTCATGACACTGAGATCATGACCTGAGCTGAAACCAAGAGTCTGTCGCTCGACTGACTGAGCCACACAGGTGCCTCTTGAGTAAGTTATATAATAACCTCTTTGCACCTACATGTCTTCAGCTGTAAAACGAAGATTGATACAATAAAATCATCTTGATACAATAAAATCATCTAGACTACGGAGCCTTTGTTACAAGGATTCAATTCAAACCATTTTTAAACAATCAAAGCATTTTTAAAAAATTGTGTCACCTAGTAAACGTTAAATAAATGCTAGCTATTAGATCCTAACAATTAATAATACATATCCCTTGATGTGCTCCAGGGATAACTTCAGGAATTTGAATATTTTCTTCAAGATATAGAAATCGGAGATTTTTCCTCCCCAAATAGGCATTAGAAAGGAAAACACTGAAGGAAAAATTCCTCTACATTTTGTTTATGTATTTGTTTCCTGAACATAAGGCTATTAAAATCATTTAAGTTTATAGAACGTTAAAACATATATTAGGCCAAGGGAAATGTTGATGCTGAAAACATTTGCTTCCTTTATGTTGCTGGTTAAATAAAAAGAGCATTTCCCTTGGCCAGTGAAATATGCTTCCTCAGAGAACTTGGGCAGGATTTATTACTCAAATGACCCAGAATGTTGCCTCTGCATAAATCCAATGTGTCCTAGGGGCAAAACTGACAACAGAAAAAATATATATATTTTAGCAAAAGCTGAGCTTAACGTGTACTCTAACTTGTGATGAATAATTTAACTAGTCTCCCAATTTTTGAGAAACATGAGAGAGGAAGTTTTATTGTGGGTATGACAAGGTGTAGGTAAGCATGAGTGAAAGCCAAAAATATTTTCCTCTTTTGGCAATGATCAAAGTGTCCTAGGTTAACTGGCTTAGGACAACTAGGGAAAAGTTTTTGTGCACTAATTCAGCTTATTTCCATCACCATAGTATCCATTTAGGACTTTAAAAAAATGTATTGTCCACTGGTATATTGTGAGGAGCAATAAACAGAAGAATCAAGTCAAGCTAAGAAGGAAAAACTAATCTCATTAAAAGCTGAGAAACTAATCTCATTAAAAGTATAATTTAAACTATTATCTTTTGTGTTTTCAAATTACATGCTTAATGTGACCAGAGCATTATTACCATAAGTTGAAATGATTCTAAGCAGGGTTATAAGCCCGTATGTTGTTTCACTGCTCTATAGGTTTGGTACTGCATTTGCTTCCATCCTATCTAGACCCTGGGGAATGGACTATATGATTTTGGAAGATCCCTACCTGGCCTAAGCACCCATGGCCCTTTTTATAATGAACCATGGTTAGAACCCGGAGAAGACCTTTACATGGATGGTGGCCACTAAACTATGGAGTCCCAACTGTATCCTAAGCTTCACTTACTCTTAGGAAGCTCTCCTTATTTCTTTCTGGTGCTTTCCCTCTGGTCTCAGAGAACCTTGCCACTCCTTCAAGTACTTAGCAGAAGCTCTAGACCCGAACTTGTGCAACTGGAGGGATAGTTGATGCAAGGCTGAAACATCTGGGGAGGACTTTCCCTGTCTCAGCCATGAAAAAAGGAAACAAAATTAAAAAAAAAAATTTTTCTAGAGAAATATGGTTGTAGATATTTCTACTTAACAGATACCATTTGAGGCTCACAGTAACTACTCATCCTCCTTCTGGGTCCATCTCCACATAGGAGGTAACATCGCATCCTCCAGGTCTCCTGAGAACAGAGAGCTAGACGTTTACACTCTTCTGTCTAGAACAAAGAGTACAAGACTCAGAGAAACAAAGATAGTGTTCTCTCTGCTCCACCTAAGATCTACCTTCATAGTCTTCATGTTTTCCTTGAGAACTTCCTCCTTCCCTGGTAATGGACATGGGGAGGCCATGAACTCTCTACAAAGGGGAAAGACCTTATCTTTATGAACCTCAACTGAACCGCAACATCTCAATACATTGTAACTTCTGTGCAAGAACGAACGCATGTATTTTATTTTATCCTTATGCTGTCCTCTTTATTTAAATAATTGCCCTCTTCTAACTCATTGACTTTACCTTCTAGATGGTAAAACTTTGATCACTTTGGGAGAACTGAAAAAGTTCCGTGATACTAGCCTGAGAAATGAGTTTCAAAAGTAACGTGCTATCAGACAAAACTTTGTACCTATTACAACTTGTTTGTTATTAAGTTATAGCACTATGAATAGAACATTTGGCATAAACTAAAAACAATCAGTAGAAAAAAATAAACGAATTTTTGCCAGGCCCATGACAGTATTGCATGCTGGGAGGAGACTGGTGTTTGGGTGGGAAATACCAAACTTTGGCTTGCCTGTCTCTTCAGTGCCTCGAAGTAGGTCATATAAGGCAATATTGAAAAATTGGAAGATTGAAAATCTTAGTACCTATAGTCTAGGTTCTGGTAACACTCAGATCTTTATCTTTTTAAGATTTTATTTATTTATTTATTTGTTTGTTTGTTAGAGAGAGCACAAGCAGGGGGAGCAGCAGAGACAGAGGGAGAAACAGGCTCCCTGCTGAGTAGAGAGCTTGATGTGGGACTCAGTCCCAGGACCCTGGGATCATGACCTGAGCTAAAAGCAGACGGTTAACGGACTGAGCCACTCAAGGCGTCCCATAACATTCAGATCTTAAGGACCAGTTAGAATGATGTATATAGAAGTTACTTATAACTTACAAAGTATGGAATGAATATAGGACTATTATTTTAATTTGTGGCATTTTCTGAATTTTATTTCTTATATTTCACTATATATTACCCATCACTAAAATACTTAGAGGGTAAGCCTTAGCAGTTAGAGAAACATGACTCAGAGAGATATACTTCAGACTAGTTAATGAAACTTTGCACTATTTATTTCTTTTAGGCTGGGGAAATTTCTACTCTGGGTCTCAGCTGGGATGAAATGAAATTATACTGAAAATACCATTATATGAGTATTTATACCACAGTGGAAACCTGGAGACGATTCATAAGAAAGAGGAAGAAAAAGAAATTAATTCATAAAGTTTTTAGATGTACTTTATAATTGAGGTATATTATGTACTAAATTGTAGCTTGCCGTTGTTCCTTATTATGGTTTCTGATTCATTTACTTCTGGTTCATTTGTTTGTCATAAATTCTAGCGCCCCAGAGATACTGCAAATGCATTGCTGAATTGCTTTTTGCCACAGTAACCTTTTATTTCACTGCTTAAGGCATATATTTTTATGATGCTGGTTTATCCGGGGATAATATCAAGTAATTCAGACATAATGCAGGTTCAATGGCAGCCAATGAACTTTGGAGAAATCAGGCAACTTCCTACTCCTTTAGCCCCACTTCCTCCTCAAACCTACTATCTACTCGTCTCTTTCCTGCCCTCACTCATCTTTCTTTATCACCAACACTTACCCCTGACCCATCTAGAGGCAATGAAACTTTATATATAAAAATGTTCAGCCAGAGAGAATCTTCCTCCCCTCCTTCCTTCCTTCCTCCCTCTCTCCCTTCCTTCCTCCCTTCCTTCCTTCCTTCCTTCCTTCCTTCCTTCCTTCCTTCCTTCCTTCCTTCCTTCCTTCCTCCCTCCCTCCCTCCCTCCCTCCCTCCTCCTTCCCTTCCTTCCTCCCTCCCTCCCTCCCTCTCTCCCTCCTTCCTTCCTTCCTTTCTTCTTTCCTTCTCCATGCAAGAAGTACTGAGAACCAACTATGCTCTATCTAATGGGTACAGATATAATTGTGACACAGTCTGTACCATAGAAGATTTTATACTCTGATGGACAAGACTGACCTTACAATGTATGATTACATTGAAATGGGAAGGTGTGTGAATATATGGCTGTGGGAACTGACACAGGCCACGTAACTCTGCTTGGGAGGTGAGGGGGACTGCTTCCCAGGATGTGGGACAATCTCCACCTGCAGAAGAGGTGAAGCTGAAAAGGTTGTCGGGGGCAGGACCACCAGGGGTCACCCACAGCAAGGACAGTAAAGTTCACCCCAAGCGCTAGAGGTGGGCAAACATGGCCCCCGGGCCAAATCACCATCCTGCAACTTGTCTTTTAAACAGTTTAGTTGGAACACAGTCACATGCATTTGTTCAGTATTGTCTGTGACTGCTCTCATGCTACATGGTAGAGCTCTGTTGAGACAGAGACCATATGGCTCCCAAAGCCTGATTATTTACTAGCTGGCCCTTTACAGAAAAAGTTTGCTGACCTCTACAGTAGAACAATACTTTCAAATCTTTCCCACCACGGTGTACAAGGAAAATGATAACATTTGAACAGTAAGTTAGGTCGGACAGAGATAATTCTCCTGGCCAAGGGCAGCTGGGCCAGAGCCCTGAGCTACTCAGAGCCCTCTGTGAATGGTCTCGAACTGGAAGGGGGGTCAGTATTTCAGCATGCTGGGACCTATTCTTAGCCATGGGTTGGGAAAAACTGACCTTTGGAGGGAAAAGTCACTAGAGAGTATTCTGAGTAAGAATTTACATAGGCAATATTAAACCAGAAGAAAAGAAGATACTGGAAAATTCAAAAGTAACTTCCTTAGGGAAACCAGAGGTTCAAGGGTTTATAGTTCTTACCAGCAAGTTGAAATCCGCGAAGCAAAAAAAAAGTATTTGTTTAACAGTCTTTATCTGTACAATATTTCACTAGGTTCTGGTGGAAAGCAAAGACATAGGTCTGACATTATGGAGTTTGAATTAGCTTGATAGAACAGATTCCTCTGGAGAAGAGAGGCAGCTGAACACACAGGGTGATAATCTGCAATGGGACAAACTATGGCTGGACCATCTCAGCCCATGCTTCCCTTGGAGGACTGGAAAAAGAGGCACCCCGTTTACATGGGAGGAGAGAAATGATTGCAACTCTGGCAGCCTTCTGTGACTCAGTGCTCTTGAGGGAGACAGAACCCAGAACTCTGAGAAATCCCAGAAATCGCCTCTGCTTACAAACCATCAGAAAAGAGCATGACATCGTCACTGCTAGGCAAGACTAACTTTTCATGTTTGTGGCTGTTGCCTGTCACATCACCAGAAATTCTGTCATCAGAGTTCCTAGCTTTAAGAATATCTTATTAAACTGTAAACACTCTCAACCCCAGAAGTGGCTGAGCTGCTCTTATCTGATGTCTTACTGAAGCTTCATTCACTCCTAAAAGATTTATTGGGCACCTTCACTATTCCAGGAGGTGTGTTAAGCTCTGGGGACACAGAGTTAAGTCCAGTGGCTCCAACTTAATTGAGAAATAGCTAAATCAGACTCTGTAGGAATAAGACCCAGGATAGTGGTAGGAGATAGGTGTGTGTGTGCATTCGTACATATGCATGTGTGCACGTGCACATGTGCACACGTGCACTGGGGGAACGGTAAGGACTTTAGACAAGGGACAGAAACAGGTGCAGAAAGCATGAGTTCCAGTGACAACGTTCAGCCTCAAGCTGAAACAAAAACAACTTTTGCCTCAAGCTGTCCCTGTAAGACAATTTCTTTTTATAACACCGCAGGAAGCAGCACCACTGTGCCTTACATGCCTGTATGATATATTTACATATTTCCTTTAATTGTGGTCTCTGATGCTCAATGACTAATTTTCCATTTCAAAGATCTGCTCATTAAGACAGCAAACCAGGAAAGCAACAGAAAGAAGAGAAAGATCCTTATCAGAACCAACTGATACACAAAGCCAAACTGGCATTTTGATCAATAGCCGCTACCCTCCTTGGTGACACGATGGCCTTGGAGGTGCCATTCTGCATCTCCATGACCTTCATCATTCCATTCTCCCTTTATAGCTGCCCTGTTCCTGGTTTTCAGAAGATAAAAATGAATTGGCCCAAAACTGATTTCTCAAAGGGTAATATTTCAGTAGCTTTTGAATAACCATTTTCGTGACTTCAAAAATAATGTGTCATATAAGCCAGGGTGCAATTTACTTACAGGTCTTTCCAACTTTACTCATTTGCATTCTGTCTTCAATGTCCTGAAATACATAAGATGCATTCTGATTCCCAGTCCATTTCTTTGTTGGGAGTAAATCTGGTGTCACATTCCTTGCAAGTGCGGACCATTAAGGCTAGATTGTTTTTGAGATTATTTACCTGATAAATGACTTCCATCCATAGCCCAGCAGTAAAACCAATCCTTTATATAATTGCATGGTTAAAGAGGAGGCAGTTTAAAGCCTTTGCCAGCATAGGTGATCATCCAGTTCAATGACTAAATTTATTCTATTCATAAGGCAGAGAGTGAAGCTTGGAAATGTGATCTGGTCTTGAACCTTAGAAGATATCACTACATCTGATTGATTTGATGTGGTGCTTTGTTCTATACTCAAAAGATGATAGAAAACTGTGGTGATATTTCCTTTTTTCTTGCAAAATTGCTCTTGAGATATTGCTACTCCCTAGAGCCACCTCACTAAACACTCGTTTCTTCGAATTTGCTTTTATAACATTCAAGTCAATTCAGTCAACACTCTTTTTTTTAAATTTTATTTATTTATTTTTTTTCAGTGTTACAAGATTTATTGTTTTGCACTACACCCAGTTCTCCATGCAGTATGTGCCCTCCTCAATACCCACCACTAGGCTGGCCCAACCCCCACCCCCCTCCCCTCCAATACCCTCAGTTTGTTGCTCATAGTC
>CM053608.1:16331251-16345013 GCA_028646535.1 Procyon lotor
TGAGCGTACCAGCTATTTCCTTATTGAGACTGTGACTCTGATTCAAAAACATCTGACAAAACATTCTCTCTTCTCCTACATAAAAAAATAGTTTTGGAATGTACAATATACTGGGATCCAGTGAGTGGATCACTATTTATTGGTATCTATGAATTATTTATGGGTAAATTCTCTTTGGTATGAATCTGTTTATAATCAAAGAATCTTTTTCAAAAAGTTTTAGAGTGAGAAGGAAATTGATTTATTATCCAGTACAATCTTGATTCCACCCCATTACCACACTGAGAAAATTAAATGCAGAGAGGTGAAAAACTGCACACAAGTACAGCAGTAGAACTAATTCTAGGGGTGCCTGGGTGGCTCAGTCATTAAGCATCTGCCTTCGGCTCAGGTCATGATCCCAGGGTCCTGGGACCAAGCACCTCGTTAAGCTCCCTGCTCAGCAGGAAGGCTGCTTCTCCCTCTCCCACTACCCCTGCTGTGTTCCCTCTCTCGCTGTGTCTCTCTCTCTGTCAAATAAATAAATAAAATCTTTTAAAAAAACAAAACTGATTCTAAAACCCACGTTAAATATAAAATTGTTAAAGTAAATTCTACATCTTAAAATCTATGATTTCAAAAAGATCTTAGGTAAGGAGACTTATTCTGAAGTCTTATTTAAAGTCATTCTGCACATAGAAGAGGTCTCACAGAAGAGTTCCTGCTCATCAGATGAGCCAATGTGGTATGTTATTCCATTTTCTCTAGTTGTAAGTATTTAATCCCTGAAGTATGAGCAGCATACCCTCTTAGCAGAAGTGCATATTTATCTGCACGAGGACTCTGCCCCAACATGGAGGTCTAGACCTGCTGTGATCAGTACAAACAGATAACAACCTCCATGCCTTGGGTGGCAGGCAGGCTGGATGAATCAGGAAAACCACACGAGTCTTTCCATCTGAATAAAGGCCAGTCCCATCAATCTTGTTTATCAGCATGTTTATCCTAACATTTATAATTGCCCCATTTCTGATAATTTGGATAAAGCTATCCATTATGAATTGAATGTTTAGGTTTGGCCCCCTATTCATGTTGAAATCCCAGCCCCCTGCCCCGTGATGGCATTAGAAGGTGTGGTCTTGTCATGTCATGAGGGTGGAGACCTCAGGAATGGGATTGGTGCCCTTTAAAGGGTTGAAATTTTTAAAAATTCTCCCTTTTTAAAGATTTTATTTATTTATTTGACAGAAAGAGAGAACACAAGCAAAGGCAGTGGCAGGCAGAGGGAGAGGGAGAAGCTGGCTCCCTCCTGAACAAGGAGCCTGATGTGGGGTTCAATCCCAGGACCCTGGGATGGTGACCTCAGCCAAAGACTTAACCGACTGAGCCACCCAGGTGCCCCAAAGGCTCAAATTCTTTTAAGGGCAGAGTTCAAATCTGCTGGTCCTTGATCTTGGACTTGCCAGCCTCCAGAACTGTGAGAAATAAAGGTTTGTTATTTAAGCCCATGAGGCTATGGTATTTTTGCTATGTAGTAGTTTGAATGGACTAAGATATCTATCTAAAATATAAATGGCTTCTGTGGTACCTGGGTGACCCAGTCAGTTAAGTGTCTGACTGTTGATTTCAGCTGAGGTCATGACCTCAGGGTCATGAAATCAAGCCCCATGTCTCTCTCTCCCTCTTGTCCCTCCCCCCCGCCCCCCGCCTGTTACATATGCACACACATTCTCTCTCTCTCTCAAAAAAAAAAAAAGATAAAATTAAAATATAAATTGTTTCTGAATACAGATTTTACTACAACTATAATAGCTTGCATTTGGGCAAATCTCCCTTGTCAATGTTTTCAGGAATGAGGAGTAAACACATGAAATGATGGCATAGTCAAGAACTGAAGGTAGGCTTTTCTGGAGGCTTGTAACAAGTTTTATCCAAAAGAACACAGCGCTACCCACATTCAGTTCTCATAAGTCACTGGGCAGCTGATAGGCAGCCCTGAGATGCTCCTGTCTTGCCTGGATCAAAACCACAGAGGCTGAAGCCGCTGTGCTACACTTGCTAATCCCCGGAACCAGGCCACCCACCTTCACTGTAAAGGAGAAGCCTTTTCTGGCTTCCCATAGGCTGGGGGGAAAAGAGTTCATTTAGGTTTAGATAAGGCTGAGAACCTACGTGAGCCCCAAACAAACACAGGAGGCTCTCCCAGCTGTGGGGCCTGCATTTCTGTGCCCCTTGGAAATGGGGTGGAAACTCCAGCAGAGCTGGTAATATTGTCTCCTCTCCTTCCCTTTCTCCTCCAGGGCCCTACCATTCCTGCCTATACTTCTTCGGTATAGCTTAAATACTTATAATTCTATTTTTAGTCAAAATGTATTTTGGTAGCTCCAATGTGTGTCTTCCCAGACAGCAGTGTGGAGGTGAGTTTGTGATTTATCCTCAGAGTCACAAGTTAGCAGGAACAAGAGTTTCTGAAGCTGACCCTCTTCAGCGCAGGGCTTTCATGTGTTTTTGGGGAAGAAATGCATGGAGAAAATGGCCATTAGCCTTTGCTTCTTTATCGCCAGCCTGCCTAGGAAATTTAACACTACAGGCACCTGATACCTGCATTGTGTGAAGCCCAACACATGTTCCAAGAAGACTAAGAACCACGCCTATGTAATTTCAAACACTCTAATCAGGAAGGAAAGAGGAAGGAAGGAAGGAAGGGAGGGAGGGAAGGAAGGAAGGAAGGAAGGAAGGAAGGAAGAAAGAAAGAAAGAAAGAAAGAAAGAAAGAAAGAAAGAAAGAAAGAAAGAAAGAAAGAAAGAAAGAAAGAAAAGGGGAGGGAAGAAAGAAGGAAAAGGGCAAAGAGGAAAGAAAGAAGGAGCTCACATTTTCATATAGCACTTTCCTCTGACCTTTATAAAAATAAATGACCATGGCAATAGGACCAAGCCAGTGTAATTGTCCTACTCCATTTTATTGAAAGAGAAGGAGGCTAACATGTGAGGAACACTTGTTATTATTTGGATGCTTCATATATCATCTAATAAAAATATTGGCTTACATTTATTAAACTCTTATGTCAGGTATAATGAAAGCATTTTACATGTATTCTCTCATTTAATGCTTACAATACTCCAAGTACTATTTTTATGCCCATTTTAAGAGGAAAAAAACAAAAACCTGAGGCTACCCTACAACTTCAGTAAGGGCCTGAGGTGAAATTTGAAAACCCAACACTAGAAAATTAATCAGCTTTAATTTATAAAACTACTCAGTGCTTTAGGAATATGTAGTCCTGTTTTCAGACAGAACTAAACAAGAAAATAGAGATTGGTATTCTATTACTCATTCAGAACCAAACTTCCATTTAGTGGGGGGAACAAGATGTGAACCCAGGTCTGCACAAGGCCCAAAGCCCAAATTCCATCTGCCACCATCTTATCTCTTGAAATCGGATGGAAATTTACATGTTTCTATCCCCTAGGCAGTGCTGGATGGATGGTGCCTTGAACTGCAGTGTCCTCTGGCTAGCCATGCTCCCATCTCACTAGCTCCTGCTCTCACCTACATACAACCAAGTCTTGCAAGAAGTTGAATTTCACCCTCATCTACACAGTCCCCTCAACGGCACCACTCACTCTGCCTGTCTCCTCACTATCAGCTTCAAGAAGCACCATGTCCAGCGTCCAAGGAAGGAAGGTTCCCACAAGTGGTCAGCCTTTTTGCCCTACATTAGAACTCCAAATGTGTAGCAATCCTGGCATTCCTCATGTATTTATTCCACAGACATCTACTGAGACTCCAGTAAGAACAGTGAAAGATCCTAAGGCTGCAGAAAAGTATGTACTTGGGTAAGAGCTCTTACTTACAAAAAGCTCAACGCCCAGTGTAGAAATAGATGTGTCAAGCCAATGTGTATGAATAAATGACCTAGATAGAGGCTTTAAGTAAGTCTAAATGCTGTAAGTTAGAGCTGGATGGAAATAGACCAAAACCAACCACCTAAGCTTTCTTAGGGAGTCCCAGGGGAGTTAGCAACTAACCCAAATCTTGAAGGAAAAATAAAAGTTTACCAAGCCTCAAAACAGAACTATCACATAGGTGCTAGCTCATGCAAAGACAATGATGGAGAAGAGCAGCAGAGCAGATTCTGAAAACTACCATGGTTCCATGACTGTCAAGACCTTGTTCTGCAAAAAGTTTTTGACTATATTTTACAGGCTACAGATTCTTGAAATTAAGAATCCAAAAACCTAGCTGCAGCTCAAGCGGACTGATCAATCACTAGCCCTGCTTGAGAGCCTGAGGTTGGCTTGAGGAGATTGAGTTGCTGGAACTGCTTCATCTCCCTCAGATCCAGGCTTGACAGAATGGGGCCAGACCTTGTGTGGCTTCTCATCCTTTTAGTCGGCCCACTTTCTGAGCCCAAGGGCTCACTGGCCACACAGCTTCACTGGCTAGGCTCGTTTTCCCCTCCCTTCCTCCCAGCAATGCTTTGAATCTAAAATAAAACCATGTCTGCCCACAATGAATAATGACAATAATAATGGTCTTTCTAAGAGGGTTTTGTCTCTCTCCCCGCTACTGTCCCATGGAGGCCCCAGGGGACTGATAAACTCAGCAAACGTTACATGATGTGAAAACTAAATCATGTACCTCAAAGCTGCCTAATGAGGTTACTCTGGAAAAGAACACTACAGAAAACAGAAATCAAAATGTCAAAAGGCAGAGAGAGGAGCCTTTCAGTAGTTGCATTGGCGATACCCAAAGGCAAAGGAAATCCAGAAGGACAGCGGATAATTGCAGGTACCAAAAATTGTAACAGTTACTTAAGGAAGATCATCCCACCGGTGAGAATATGAATTAGAATAACCCTTCACAAACACAGAGCAGCTCAAGGCTGAACTTTTTCCTAGTGTTTGCACAAGTATCTTATCAGGTGAGACTCACAACAGTCTTGCAAAAGATCCATGACCAGAGAAGCTAGGGGTCAGGCGGTAGAAGAGTTGCCTACGGTCATGTGACCCATGAGTGGTAAAGCCTGGACAGACACAGACCTTCTGCCTTGTGGTCAGCATTCACATAATGAACCGAGTTTCACCTTTCTCCCCTGGAAGAAGCTTCTATTATTTCAGCAACATGTTAGTGTTCAATTGTTGTGCCAGGCAATATTCTGAGTGTTTGGTGATATTGACTTAGCGATGATAACCCTGGAGGCACAGAGAGACTCAGTAACTTGTCTGAGTTGTCACAGCTAATAAATAGCAGAGCCAGGATTTGAACCTGTGTAGTCTGATTCCAGAGGCAGCACTCGTAACCATTGCGTTATGCTGCTTCTCTGAGTCCATTCATACACCCTGTTTATAACCATGCTTTTTAAACAAAGAAAAATAGCTCATCTCTAATCTAATATCCACTAACTTTCTGAAGACTGATTGACTTTTTAGAGGTTACATCGTTGAGGTTCTTCAAAGTCAGTGCATTTTAATGTTTCACACCAGAGGTCCTCAAAGCCTTTCCGTGGGTTGTGTGAGGTTAAACTATTTTTATAATAATATCAAAATATTAACTGCCCTCTTCACTCTCATTCTGTAGGCAAGTGTACAGTGTTTCTTAGAGGTTACCTAATGAGTGGTACTACAGTGATTGAACACAAAGGCAGATATGGTACTATAACTCTCATCCATTAACCCAGGCATTAAAGTAATTTGCAAAAATGTAAGTGCCAACGCCACTCTCTTCACTATTTTATTTAGGAAAACTGATTTTTCATAAGAAAATATGTTAGCATGTAATATGTTTATTGTTATTCTTAAATAAGTATATTTTAATTTTGTCTTTAATTTCTACTAATGTAAATATCAAAAGATGTCATTCACATAAACAAAACTATTTGGGGTGCTCAATGATTTAAAAAGTATAAATAGCCCCTGAGAACAAGAAGTGAACAACTCCTTCTCCTAGACCGTTTAAAACTGAACATCTTAGAAACTAGTAATAAGGAGCTTTAGGGTAGAGCTCAAGGGGTCCTAAGTTTTGTAACATTTTGGAAGTGACATCTCCAATGTCATACCCATGCCTACCCACACCCTTATTAATAAGGAAACTGAGGCTTAAATTGGCTAAGGGCTTGTACCTTGAGTACAAAACTGGTAATAGAGCCCATATTTTCATCATAAATTAAACTGAATTCTTTTCAAACTTTTGCTGGCTAATAAGCTTAAAGGCAGAATGGACAATTAGAAAAGAACACTAGGTAAAATGAAGCACGTGAATAGTGTTGGGGGTTTTCGAAGTGTCTTCATGTTCATGTCCTCCAGCAAATCTTCCTCTCATGGTGTGCTTGCCGGGCAGGACAGATATCCCCCTTTTTCTTGCTGATTTTTAATTTAATTTTTATTTTTGTTAAACAATTACACACATTTAGCTTTAACAGTGAAATATTATGGGGTGCCTGGGCGACCCCGTCGTTTAAGCTTCTGCCTTCTGCTCAGGTTATGATCCTGGCGTCTGGGGACTGAGCCCAACATGGGGCTCCTTGCTCAGCAGGAGCCTGCTTCTCCCTCTGCCTCTGCCCCTCCCCTTAACCGTGCTCTCTCTCTCTCTCTCTCGAGCCCTTTCTCTCTCTCAAATAAGTAAATAAATAAATAAGATCTTAAAAAAAAAAGAAATGTCATAAGACTTACAGCTAAGAACAGTGGTTCCCTGTCTCACCTGTTCCTACCCTTCATATTCTAGCCTCTAGAAGCAACGACTTTTATCTCTTTGAGTTCTTTCTTCTTATATTTACAACCATGTTTCTAAACTAGATATTTATACTAGTGTATAAGTTTCTTGGTTTCTTTACCTTATACTCATCTTCTTTGACTTCCAACTATGGAAAATAAGGATTTAACACTTGTTTGGCTCACCTATTTCTTTATCAAAATCTACCCCCAAACATAAAAGCTTAAACGCCCATCAGTTATAATCACTCTTCACAGGTCTTTGGTTCTGCGAGGCTCAGGTGGGCTCATCCAGCTATCTTAGGGTCCTTCACGTGGCTGCAGTCAGATGGCACTGAGGCTGGAGTCATCCTGAAAGAGTCATCTTCGGCATTCATATATCTGATTTTTGCTGCAATGGCTTACATGCCTGGAGTTTGTTGCAGCTAAGTCTCGGGGGCCTCTACATGGTCTCTATCTCTACATGATCTCTCCAGCTTTGCAGTCTCTAGGTAGTGGACTTCTTACATAGCAGGTGAAGGCCCTAAAAGCAGCAGTGCCAAGAAAACCAGATGGAAGTTATATGTCCTTTTCTGACCTAGTTTCTGGAATCATCTAGCATCCCTTGACTGTAATCTGTTGGTAACAACTTGGTCATAAGGTCAGAAGGGGGATTAGACTCCATCTCTGGATGGAAGATTGGCAAGATCCCATAGCAGCAGAGCATTTGGATGGGAAGCATTCATAGGGTCACTCTTCCAATCCACACATACATCCTCTGTCTTTTTGATACTCAGTGTTTGTATTGTTGCATATTACTACCATGTCAGTGATTTCCATGCTGAGCCACACAGTATACAATGTCACTTTTCTTTTACATAATTTAATTTTCTAGAAGTTAATTAAGTTAATGATTATATCTTCTCTCTCTCTCTCTTTTCTTAATTTCTGTTTCCCATCACAAATTCTTTCCCAAATTTTCAACAGAACTGAGACAGTCATTCACATCAAGGAATATAATAAATTCATTGTTTCCCTTTCTGAGACTATTCCTAGAGTTTTGCTCCTTCTGATCCAACGTGTGCCAATTTCTCTCTCCCTGGTATTCTGTTGTCTACAGAGGGACTTCCATTAATCATTAGCCAGTGTCCTCTCTCCTTTGTTGAATCCTATTTTATGGATGCTATGTCTACTTTGTGGTTTACTTATTGAGTAATTATTTCATTAGCTTGACCAAAAAGACTTTGTGAGAGAAAAAATTTTTGAGATCTTGCCTATATGAAAATGAGTTTTTTATACATTTATACAAGGTTATCTGTATCTTAGAATATCTTAGAATATAAAATTCTAAGTCAGAAAGAATTTTCTCTTGATGTTCTTAATATCATTGTTCCATTATCTTCTAGCTTCCAATATCTTATTGAAAATTTCAATGTCAATCTGATTCACAATCTTTTTTGTGAAACCTATTATTCCCCTCTTCTTGGCTGTGTTCAGAAACTGCACGTGATAGAAGACCTTCCTTATTTGTCATGCTGGACATATATGTGGGCCCTTTTAATATGAAATCATATTCTGTATTCTCTTGACAACTATCCCCAAGCCCCACCACTACCACTTTATCTATTTTTAAAATTTCTACTAATCAGATATTATGCCTTCTTGAATGCCTCTCTAACTTGTTCTTTCTCCTACTTTCTATCTCTTCATATTTTAGCCCTCCTTGCGGGAAGAATTGACCAACTTTTTCCACATTCCACTCTTCTATAGATCTCTTTGAAATTTCTACCATAGTATTATTTTTATTTTCTAAGATCTCTTTCTTATCTCCATTACTTTTTGACAGTATCCTCTTCCTACTAATGAAAACATCTCCTCTGAAGAATATTATTTATAGGTCTTTAAATAACATTAGTTTTCTATTTCTTTTTTTTCTGTTTCCTTTTATTTTAGTTTCTTTCATGTTGAAATCTTTCCTGAAATTTCTAGTACACTGGGTTGTTTATTCATCTTTGAGAATGGGCACTATAACTATAACTGCCTTTCTGCAAGGTAATTATGAGGGAATCAGGATTTGGAGAGGGAAGTGGCTACCCAATTGATGTCTATTGGTCTTTTCTCCTTGGTTGGTCAGGCAAAGCTGAAAGTCATAAACCTGGTTCCCAGCACTTGGGAACAAGGTGGAGAAAAAAAGGATAGGGTAGAGAGATTAACATCTATTTTGTAGGCTTTTATTTAATCTCGAGTTTTTTTAGCAAAACTTTATTCCTGCCCTTTAGTTTTCCAGGTGCTACATACTACTGTTTCTTTTATTTAGTTTGGAATCATTTTTTCCCCTTTGCTTTTATTTGTTTGGCTTTTGTTTTGAGTTTTCTTTAGATCAAACATACAGCTTGGCTTTTTATTGCAACTGGGAAAAGTTTTTAGTTATGTCAGTCCAATGCACAGCAGTTTTGTGTGGAGCCAAGAATATGGTTGAAGAGACAAGCCACTGATTTTCACCTGAGTGATGCTTTGATAAAGTCATGATGATAGGTAGTCAAACTAATGAGAAAAACGTCTCTTTCAGAAAAAGGTGCCTGTTGTTTTTGACTATAATAAATGCCACTCAGGAAGAGGTGGATAATATAATATGAAATGCTTTTGATGATACTAGTTTTAAGGGATGGAAAATATAGTGGTTACAAAAGATTTTCCCAACTAAGATTAGCAACAATCCAGCAGCTGAGCTGTAGAGAAGCAATTAACCTTTGGCACTATTTAATAATGTCTGATGATACAATTATTTGTTCGCTAAGCTGAAAGTGGTTGAGAAGTGAGAAAAAAAAAGAAAGATGTAATCAAGTATGAATTTCTTTTCTGAATACGGACTTTATTATGTTTTAAAAATTACTTTATTGAGATATAACATACTCTAAACCACACTTATTGCAAGCGTACAGCTCAATGAACTTTTCGTGTATATACACCTCTGCAATCACCATCTTGTCAAGATTGAGAACATTCTCAGAACACCAGAAATTTGCCATATGCCCCTTCCCAGTCAATACCTCACTCAGAGGTGGTCACTATCTGACTTCTAAATCAACAGCCTGTTTTTGCTTGTTTTTGAACTTCATAAAAATAGACTGTGGACTATGAGAAACAAACTGGGGGTTTTGGAGGGGAGAGGGGTGGGCGTCGGGCGAGCCTGGTGGTGGGTTTGAGGAGGGCACGTATTGCATGGAGCACTGGGTGTGGTGCATGAACAATAAATCTTGTAACACTGAAAAAATAAAATAAACATATTTGGGGGGAAAAAATAAAATCTAACCACCACAAAAATATATATATAATCATACAATTTGTACTCCTTTGTTTCTATCTTCTTTCCCTCTTATATTGTATTTATGAAATTAATCTATGCCATCATGTGTATCTGGACTTTCTTCTTCTTGATTTTTTTTCACTATGTAATGTTCTGTTACTTGAATATTCCATAATTTATTTATCCATTCTTATTGATAGATATTTTGATTATTATTGCCAGTTGGGTTATTATGAATAAAGCTGCTGTGAACATTGCTGCCTTGTATTTTTGTGGGTTCATGCATTCATTCTCTTGCATATATATCTAGGAGTAGAATTGCTGGGTCAGAGATTAGGCATCTGTTAAAATAGATGCTGCCAAATTGTTTTCCATATGTGATTGCTATGTTCTTCACTCTCACCAGGAATGAAAGAGAGTTTCAGTTATTCCACTGTTTCTCTGATATGTTCAAAAAATATCTAGTCATCTGTTCCAAAATTATTCTATCAACTGATTTTGCTCCATCAAATTTAAATTAAGACCAGCTGACTGAAGTGTCCTGATTTTAATGATTTCTATAGGACAACTTTGCATAAAAGAACCATCTACTTTCTGATAGCTAAAGTCACTTTTAATGCTTCCTACATGACTTCTGTGCTTTATCTAGGTCAGGCACTCTCTACTCCTTCTAAAACCATTTTCAAGTGTACTGTTAATTTTCTGAAGTATCCTTGAACACTTTTACTTTATGCTTCTCACAGAAGAACTTTTTGAGACTAAATCACAATCATCAAATCTGAATCACTATCTCTCAATAAGCTCCTATTTACTTGGTCACCAAGTCAATATTTTATGTTGATTCAATTACTTGAAAGAATATGGGAGAAATTGTGATTTATTGACCAAAGGAGAGACTGTAGCTCAGGTACAGAGTCCCATTTAACACTTGATAAGATTGTTTAAATATTAAAGAGGAATCATTCCTATAAAAAGAATTCTGCAAAATGAAGATCAGTCTTATTTTCTGGAGAGATTATTGATTCCAAATCCAAATTGACTTGTTATTTTCATTTTCATTTCATTTCCTCTTCCCCACTTTACATGTAAAGTTGTAAACTTGAATTTAACTCCAATAACAGTCTTATTCTTTTTTTTTTTTTTTCCATTTAGGTTGGATGGGCTCATGAAAAGGGAGCAGCTACTTGGATCAAATTGAAACTTTAAAGCATTATGTAGAAAATTCTGTTAAAGATGAACGGCTCTCTTCTTTTAAAAAGCATATTTTATTGATATATTTAACATGACCAAAAAGGGTCACAGAAGTAATTCTTCTTGAGCTTATATAAATAACTGTAAATATTGAAAAGAAAATCTCATGGCAATATCAAAGTGTCACGAAGAGATGGGCATGGCCGTGTCTTTACAAGAGGTCAACTAATTCAAAGAAAAAATATAACAAGACCCAGTTTGTAATCCTAGCTTTTAAATTTAGCAATTTGATTTTGTCAGCATACAGAGACTAAATCCATCTCTTAGGACAAATTCATAATAAAGCAAGCTCATGAAAGACTTGTGCACAAACCAGAATTATAATTTGTGAATTAAAAATGAGAAACTTAACTGTTTTAATGCCTAGAACACATCAGCATCTTCAGTGCATTTTCTCCCAGTAGACACAAATGATAATCATTAAACTATCTCATGAGCAAGGGAGTTAGTTGAGTGTTTCAATGGCATCAGGCTTTGGTAATTCAATGCATACATTTCCATGAGGAGGAGAGTGAAGGATACTTTGTCCAAGCATCCCCTCCTCTAGATGAAAATGAAAGGATTTACCCTACCTAGCATAAGTAGTAGAACTATCTATTAAAGGGCATCAGTTAGTTTATTGAATCGTCAAAGGCCAGAGGCTTGGAGACCACAAGCCAAGTGCAATACCAATCACACCGAGGGAGAGGATGATGTCCTGCTTCCACACTTGCTGGACACAGACACTGCTGCCCACATTACTGATGCTGAGCACAAGAGACTCACCCACTAATTGCAGAGCAAACAAAACAACTCCACTGCCTTTCAAACCAGAAAAGTTGGAATCTACTCACAGTGCTTGTTTCCTCAAGTTTCATTCTTTTAATGCAAGGTTTCACGTGGATGCATTTGATTGGTGAAGCTGAGGTCCTCCAACTGTACCCTAACTACAAGAAAGACTGGAAAAGTGAATTCCCTGTTTATACCTTGGGAAGATGGGACTCATAAGAAGTTCTCAAACACTGGAAGTTAAGTAGCCATAAGACATGACAAATGCTACTGTCGAGGACATTGCCACTGTTTGGTTAACCCTCTGACTCTTCTTTTCTATTTGTCTGTGCTGTGTATTTCATTCTCTTTTGCTAAGAATTATTTTTAACTCATTTGTATTTAAAAATTAACTAATGTTACTGCACAAAATTTGGAAAACATACATAAGTGGCAACAGGAATCTCAAAAGTACTGTCTGAATAAAACTTTTTCTCCTTCCTGCCTATTTAGGTTAATCTCTGCAGCTGCTTCCTTTTCACTCCTCTGGTGTAATTTAAGGCAGGTTTTATGATATTTGTTATCATTCTTAAATAATAAAAATGGGTCCTAGTCACTGTTAGTCACAATAATCACTTCATTGCAGTAATTTAAGTGCGTAGTTCTGTATAATTATAAAGATCCTAAGCTTTTTAAATATATAAACTCCGCTCCTCTGCCTATAGTTGTGATGGGAGAAGATGGTTGACTTCTCTCTCTTTTGCTTCCAGGCCTCACATCACATTCCCTTCCTTCACCGGCTATCTGAGTTGTCTGGTGCCTCTAAAATCAGAGAGGCGGAAGTTGGGAGAAAAGTCCGGAAAAGCTCGCCCTGAGTGATCCCAATGCAGTTGGTGATGGTTTCTTCCAGGCCTGGTGAGTGAGGAAAGTCGATCTTTTTCCTCAGGGGTACTCTGCATGGGTTTTTTGGAGACCTCACTAGAATCATTAGGCAGTGTTTTTTAGAATACAAGCAATGATGTTTTCCTTAAGCAGGCCACTAACTTTTCCTCCCATATCCCTTGAGAATCCAGCAGTTTCCTCCTCCAATGAGGTTCTCCAAATGCTCTTCTAGCAGAGGATATAGGTCACCACCAATGTTCTCAGTGTAGCCCATTAAGCAAGACACAGAAGCATCCTTGCCCCACCATCGGTATTCATGGACCCAACCCTCAGTGCAACCTTATCCCCACCCCAACCCAACTCTGTCATTTTGGGCCACAGCTTTAGATTCCTTCTACTTCTATCTGACATTAGGCAACTGTGACATGCATGAGGTCTTTCAAGTGTTCTTTATTAATCTTCTATCCTGAGGTTTGGAAAAAAATCATTCCTCTGCTGCAGGTAGAGATTCCTCTCCCCGATCAAATTCTCTTGCTTATTTTCTAAGCCAATTCCTCTTCAATAGCTTAATAGCCAAAATGCAAAGTATCAACAGCCCAAATCCACCTGTACTCATATTTTGGGGTCCTTTTTTCACAACTGAAATAGAGTCCCATTTTAATATCTTTTTCATGAACAATCCTATCTGTAGTACTACCATTGGAATATAACCACAGTCAATTATTTCCTGTATTTCTTTCTAATCTCTTTTTCTGTATAGCTGAATTTTTCAACCTGATACTTCACCAGATGTATATTTCCAGATTTTTTCTTTAAGATTTAATTTATTTATTTGACATATAGAGAGAGAGCACAAGCAGGTGGAGTAGCAGGCAGAAAGAAAGGGAGAAGCAGGCTCCCCGCTGAG
>CM053608.1:16345113-16371632 GCA_028646535.1 Procyon lotor
CTCTTTACATAAGTTAGAGAACAGGAAAAATGTAATCATCAGAACAAAAATGGCAGTTACCTTCGGGGGCGATACTGAGTAGGAAGCAGTCTGAGGAGTCCTCTGACATACCACAAGTGTACTCTCAGTCAGGGTGGTGATTATGGGTGTATATAAAAGTTATTGAATTTTGGATTTAAGATTGGTGCACTTCATATGTATTATAGCTCAATTTAAAAATTGTAAGTAATGTACAGGAAAAATACGTTTTAACTTTTAAGGGCTGCATGTCATTTTCTCAGGGACCTTTCTTCATTTATTTCTTGTTAAATGTTTAATGTCTCTCTTTCCAGATTTTTCTACTTTAAAATGAGGAAAATAAGCCCTTGTCTATCTTGTAAGTGTGTATCTTATCCCGTGGGAGACATTATTAGAAGTGAAATTACTGGGACACCTGGGTGGCTCATTTGGTTAAGTCGAGATGGAGTTCCATCATGGAACTGAGATGGAGTTCCATGTCGAGAGTTGTGCTCCCTGCTCATCAGGGAGTCTTCTTCTCCCTATCCTTTTGTCCCTCCCCACTGTGCTCTCTTTCATGGATGTGCACTCTCTCTTTCAAATGAATAAATAAAATCTTTTAAAAAAAAAAAAGAAGAAGAAGAAGGGGCGCCTGGGTGGCTCAGTGGGTTAAAGCCTCTGCCTTCCGCTCAGGTCATGATCTTAGGGTCCTGGGATCGAGCCCCACATCGGGCTCTCTGCTCAGCAGGGAGCCTGCTTCCCCCTCCCTCTCTGCTTGCCTCTCCGCCTACTTGTGATCTCTCTCCTCTCTGTCAAATAAATAAATAAAATCTTTAAAAAAAAAAAGAAGAAGGGAAATTACTGGGTAAGACATGATGAACATTTTAAAATATCTTCATGTGTACTGCTGGATTGCTCACCAGAAAAGTGGCCCCCATGTGCGTGCTTCCTGCCAGTACATCTGTGCTTCTTTCATTACCCATCAGCAACTTTATTATCCTATTTACAAAAATGATTGACCAAAACCAGTTATCTCCTTGATTTAACTTGCCCTTCTTTGATAATCAATGCTGCAAATATCTGCTGAATGAATATGAAATGTGAACATGAATGTGAAAGTACTTTCTTGCTGTGACCCTTTGTCACTCAGGGAGCAGAGTGTAGCCAGGCTTGGGCTGTCATTCTGTTTTCATGAGATGACTCATACACATCTTCATAAGGGAAAGAGAGGGAGAGTGTGATCTGTTCTCGGGCTACATCTTGTCATAAAAATTTTTGAGTCTGTGCAACTTCATATTTTTGTTTGGAGGACTGACGAAATGTACCTCCAGTGCCACAAAAGAGAAAGAAAAGTTGTAATTGATGATATCACTAAATGGCTGTTTGGTCTTTAAAGAGGTGGGTAGATCCCTCTGGAGGGAAGGCTATAACCACAGTCCCACATAAGACGGGGGAATAAATCCCCAGTTCCTCTAGAACATTTAATAGGGTTGCTAGAAAAGGTTACCTTCAACAGAGGGCTGAGAAATCAACTCAGGTGATGCTTTATTTTAACTTAATATTATATTGGGGAGAAAATCAAATAATTTTATTGAAAAAAACCCTTCAAATTGATATCTATCTCAAAGTTGTGACACTTTCACTTACTGCTCTATAAAAAGACTCAATTAATGTGGGGTCTGGCAAGAAGAGACCCCCTCTGATATTTAGACAGAAATAACAATTCCTAAACCAGCTATTCTCACAAATAAATTTTTCCTAAAAACTTTAAAGTCATTTAAGCTTACAAAAGTCATTCAAATACACATTTAATAGTGTTACAATATTAATTTAAGAAGAATTTATACCTTTACAGTTACGACTCCTTCCATCTAGCTAAAAGGACTCCAATGTTCTTTTATATCTTTCTTAAGCTTTTGTAATTTTCTTCATATAGGACCTTTTTATAATAGTTCATAATTATTAGTTAATGGGTATGGAGTGCTATTGTAAATGGAATTTTTTTTCCCATTATGTTTGCTTACCAGTTGTAGCTGGTGTAGAGAAGTACTGATTTTTGTGCATTTCTCTTGATTCAGGTGGTTTTGAACTCTCATTAAGTAATTTAGAATCTTTCAGTTACTTCACTAGCATCTTCCAAGATAATTTTAGGTGTATTGACACTGACCGCAGGTCGTTTCATTGCTGTAAGATGACTTGGCCTCACCCTGTTCTAAGCCATTCCATGCTCATTTTACAACAATCTTATTACCAATTGGTTGGCCCCTGCTGTGCCCACCCCCACATTCAATACATGTGTGGACATACACATACACAGAATCATGACAAAACAATACCTAAAAGATCTATAATATGACAGTGTCATGAATAGTCTTTATCCCCATCGGGGCCAACCTTAGGGTTCAGCTCGATCTAGTAGCCCTGACACTGTCACCAAGGGCCTGGCTTCTCCATCTCTGTACTCTGCCAGTGTCTGTTTTACCCCCGTCCACCCCGACCCACCCTGAGGCATCCACTCCATCTTCCAAGAGCTCTAACTTTTCTTCTTGTGGAAGTCAAAGCCAAAAGCAAGTCAAAACAAAATAAACACAAACGAACAACAATAAAAGCCAAAAGTCACAGTTTCAGTTCTGGACCTCACTTTCTTACGTTGTCCAAAGAGGAAAGAAAGAGAAGAAGCTTCCTCCTTTCTTGTAGACATTTCTCCTTAGTGCCTTCCCCAGTAAACATCTCTCATTGAATTCTGTCCACTGGTATGACATGACTATCCTTGATTCAGTCAATCAACTGAAGGAAAGAGATACACTGATAGATTCAAGACAGTCATGGCCCATTGCTGGAAACACCAGTGAGGTCAAAACCGCAGACTTGATGGCGGAGAATGAGGGGTGGTGACCAAAAGAAATTTCAGAGGGGGCAGTGAATGCTAGGCAGCAAACAACAGATATTCATTCAGAAAGTATGTGCTAACATACTTTTGTTTATTTCCTATATCCTAAAAACCTATACTTACATAGTCCATGCTACCTTAGGGCAGAGTTTCTTGCAAGAAATTAAGTGCCCAAATTAGTGCTCCACTAGTTTAATTATGATGTGTTTCTGGTCCCATTTCCTATTTCCCCTCTTTCAAGGAACTGAAGACAGAAAGCTTCATAACAACATGGCCTTTGAATTTTCTCCACATCAAAGCCTCAGGGCGTTATCCCTAATATGCTACAGTTCTCAAAGAACCACCTCAATGCAAGGCCATTCTCGACTACTGAACATCCACCTCTCAAACAGAATCGCTCTTTCCCCTCCCCCACAGGAATACCTCTCATTATAAAGAATAAATTTACTTTTTTTTAAAAAAAAAAAAGATTTTATTTACTTATTTGACAGAGAGAGAGAAGAGAGAGATCCCAAGTAGGCACAGAGGCAGGCAGATGGAGAGGGGGGAGCAGACTCCCTGCCGAGCAGAGAGCCCGATGTGGGGCTCGATCCCAGGACCCTGAGATCATGACCTGAGACGAAAGCAGAGGCTTTAACCCACTGAGCCACCCAGGTGCCCCAAGAATAAATTTACTTTTAAATAAGAGTGCCAACTTGGTCATACTCATACTCAATTTCTATCTTTACTCTGAAGATGCCACCAACTCTTTCCAGATGCTGCTATTCCCTCTGTGACACAGAACCCCACTCCTCTGGACTCCTGCGTCTTGTTTGTGGGTATAATCCCTTCCCACTGTTTTGTGCAGCTGAATCTGAACAGACCTTATCTCAGGATACTTATCTGAACCGTCAGTGTTTCCTCCACAGTGCTCTTGACAATGCTGTAAACATTCTAGGCACCCAATAAATATTTTTAATGACTTGAGAATTTTATTCCCTCGGAAGAATGATACGCCCCACGAAGGGGAACAAAGCAAGCTGAGACAGTATCATATATATTTCCACGGACTGTATCCTGTTTTAGTCATTTCTTAGATTTTATTATATAAACTTCATAAAACACATATCTCTTTAAAAACAATGCTTTCCTATCATTACTGATAAAGGAAAAAATTTATCCTTAGGTCACTAAACCTCAGTGCAACATTAGCAACAACAGGATGTGCAGATAGAGGTCTTAAATTACATTCAAAAAACAGCATCGTGTGGAATTTAAAGGGGATGGGAGTGCCCCTGCTGTTGCTGATGCTGAGAGAGTAGATCCTGAGAGAGGACTGTGGCACAAGGAGTCATACAGATGAGATGACAAACGTGCTGGGCTGTAGTGGTGATAAGACAAAAATCGTGGTTAAAAACTTTTTTACTTTTGGGGCACCTGAGTGGCTCAGTTGGTTAAAGCCTCTGCCTTCGGCTCAGGTCATGATCTCAGGGTCCTGGGATCGAGCCCCGCATCGGGCTCTCTGCTCAGCGGGGAGCCTGCTTCCCCCTCTCTCTCTGCCTGCCTCTCTGCCTACTTGTGATCTCTCTCCTCTGTCAAATAAATAAAATATTAAAAAAAAAAAAAAAACAACTTTTTTACTTTTAAATAAGCAAAGTTGGCTGCTTATTTTAAAGTGGTGTGTTCTTTTGTTTTGTTTTTCATTTTTGCATCCTAACGCTTCAGCAAACTCCCTAAAGATTCATTCATCTTGGTCTCCTGTTCAGGAGTCATTGGAGAGGTCTCAGAAAGATGGCGCCTCTTTACCAGTGCCTCTGAGTCTGATATTTACCTAAAATTGCCCTTTGTCACCTGGTCCCACCAATGCTTCACACCACTTCCTTCTATAGCCCCTAACACACAATGGCTTCAACACTTCTTTCCAATCCATTCTCAACTTTCTTCAAGCTGCAAATGACAAGTTCATTGCAAGAAGTGAAGTTTTTTTGTTTTTGTTTTTGTTTTTTTATTATTTATTTGACAGAGAGAAACACAGCGAGAGAGGGAACACAAGCAGAGGGAATGGTAGCGGGAGAAGCAGGCTTCCTGCAGAGCAGAGAGCCTGATGCGGGGCTCGATCCCAGGACCCTGGGATCATGACCTGAGCCGAAGGCAGACGCTTAATGACTGAGCCACCCAGGCGCCCCAAGAAGTGAAGTTTTTATTATAAATTTTTATTTGCCTTAACAACTATATTTATTGCAGTCTATACATTTCTATACTCTATCACAAACATAATATTTATGACATGGAGTTAAAACTGTACGTGTTATTGCATATAAAACATTATGAACAGCCTCACTAAGTGTTCAGTGATCAGGAAGAGATGGTGACGCTTTTGTTGTTGTTTTGAGTATAGTGGACACACAATGTTAGTTTCAGGTGTACAATGTAGTGACTCTACAAGTTCAACTTAAGTTCCACAAGTTCATCTGTCCTAATGCATCACTATTATCATATGAAATGGTTATGCTTTTTACTTCCTAACCTGGTAGTTACTTCTAACTAGGTATTCTACTGGGTTTTAATCACATTTTAGAAAATTGGTTGGTTGGTTTATATTGGCATATAATATACTATAATTGTTTTTTCAGATTATTATCTTGCTTATTAGCAATATGATTTGGACAGCATTTTCATGCAGAATATCTGATTTCTCCGAACAGATTCTTGTAATTATCATTAAATCATATTAGACTGGAAAACTATTTTTTAGCATTTTTTAATTTTTTACTGTACTCAAAGCACAGGGCTAATGATATAGAGAAATCAAGGTAATTGTTATATGATTCCTTCACCCTCAAACAAGTCCAGATATGGGAGATAAACATATATTCATCAAATCACAGTACAGGTCTGATTGTGGTAAGTAACAAAACTGGGGCAGAAACAGAGCTCTATATGACCAGAGGGACGCAAGAATTCTGTTTGGGACTGAGAATAGAGGTTTGATGACGAAACCTAAAACTATCATGTTAAAAAAGAGTTTACAAGCATTAGCAAATGTGTTTGTGCATATTAATCACAGCATCAGAGCTGTAAAGAGAACTACAAATATAGCAAATTCTTTCTTACCCCAGCAGTAGAGGGGATGAGGTATAATTTTGAATTGTCAGTGAAAAGTGGAGTCTGTTAGGAAAACAAACAGGGTAAGTAAGAATATAAATGAGACATCTACATCCTACGCAAATGAAGTGCTTGGATTATTTTTAAATTATACCTTAGTCATATGACCTTGATCAAGAACTTAACTTCTGTTGGCTTCATTTCCTCATCTACAAAACTGGGACTTGAATTAAATGATTTCTGAATGTCTCATGAGGTCAAAAATGCTATGATAACATTATTTGCATATAGTTCAGCAAATTTTCATTGAGTGCCTGCCATGTATACAAGGCCGTGTGCCCTGGAAAATAAAAACTAACATAATAAACAGCCTCTGACCTCAATAAACTTATAATCTTTATGGAGAAGTCCATCAGTGTCAGGCTATATGTGGCTAAGTGCCAAAAGGCAGGGTTCAAATAATAAACAATTTGGGAATTAAGAGAACAGAGGGTCTAGGAGCCAAAGAAAGCATCCTGAAAAAGAAAGTCACTAAACATGCCTCAAAGGTAGTTTAGGATTTGGGTAGGAAATAAGAGAAAGGCAGTTGACCTCTCTATCCACTTCCCACTCCTGACCAAAAGCAGCCCCAAAAGGAGTGTATGGGAATCCTTATAGCTCCATGTCACTGTTTGGAAAATACTACCTAATTGTTTCAGCAGTTAACCACAAAATGTAAATAACTATACATTACAATAATTAGTAAGGACTGGTTTTCAAAGCCTCTGCAATATATTAACTTATATTTTGCTCTTTCTGTGGGTGCTGTTCCTAATTTTATGTGGTTATCAATTTAAACTTTGAAAATAAATCTACAGTCTGAACAGTAGCAGTCATGACGAAAACCTTAACAACTTATTTCCCAGTGTTTATTAACGACAATAGTGTCTATCCAATGATTCATACACCTTCTTTCCCGGTGATCATGGCTGCCATTGTCACAGGTATTGTCCCTGAGCATAGTTTTCTATGAAGCGTAATGGTCTGATTATTATATTGTGGAATGTGAATAATGTACTCCATCATTTCATAGACTATCCTTTGTGAGAATATGTTACTATCACTTTGATCAGATTTCATAGGAAACGAGAATGAAGTTTTAATATCAGAAATGCTTTTACTTTAATACAGTGACTCATTCACAGCACAATACTCAAAAATAGTCATCATACATAGCAAGCTGAAAAAACTGGAAAAATATAAAATTACCTGCATTAGTTTTTGTTTGAGTGCATTTTAAAACATTCACCAAAAATGAAACCAAATTAAGCAAAGGTTCCATGGGCTTTATATACAGTGACAAAGATCATCTATTTCATAACATACCTACTCAGTGTTGTATTTCTTTTACTTACTGACTGCATGGCCAGACCCTTTGTCAACCTTCCCCAAGTACTCTGGATTTAGGACTGATTACTTCCTATCAGTCAGTCTCTTCCTCCAACTTTGTAAATCACCACCATTACATATACCTCTGACGACTATAAAATAAGGGAGTTTCTTATCAATTTAAGAAGGGTCTGGGAGCGCTCACCTGTTCATATAAATATATTACTAGGTATTGTGTAGATCCAGTGAAGTTGATTAAATTCTGCCTTGAGGGAACATGCACCATGAGAACAGGTCTGGCTAATGGCTGGATCACACTACCTATCATGACAGATTCCCTTCAAGCTCTGAATATAATTCAAGACTTTGTCCTAATTTTCAATTTTGAACCATAAATCCACCTTAGAAAAGTTAAGTGGAAACTGAAGACCAAGATTTCAAAGGCAAAGATATTTAAAACCCCAATACATCAAGTCTTTTACATGATCCTTGGCCATCATATCTAAAGGATCTGTGTCTTATAATTTCTAATTTGATAGGAAGCACCAAAACTCCTTTCTCTGGATAAAAGGGAAAAGACTGAAGATTAGAAAGAAATTTGAGAAGTTGCCATTTATCTGAACTGTAGAAGCATTGTCAATTAAGATGACTTCATTGAGAGGTAAGGTGGAGGGATGCCTAAAAAAAGGGAGAACCAGGGCACCTGGGTGGCTCAGTGGGTTAAAGCCTCTGCCTCTGGCTCAGGTCATGATCTCAGGGTCCTGGGATCAAGGCCCACATCGGGCTCTCTGCTCAGTGGGGAGTCTGCTTTCCCATCTCTCTCTGCCTGCCTCTTTGCCTACTTGTGATCTCTCTTTCTGTCAAATAAATAAAAAAAAATCTTAAAAAAAAAAAAGGAGGACCATGTGCTTTTGTACATTAAAAGGGCTGTGTTTTTTATTTCATAAGATGTGTGACTAACATTTGTTAAAAGGAGGAGTACACAGTTCTTATGTAAATAAGACTTGGTCGATTATTGAAAGAAAAAAATAATTCTCATGATCTTCATACTGTTTGTGTCAAAAATTTCAGAAGAAAATAAGACCACAGATGTGTTACTGGACAGAGGTAGAATAAGAGTTGAAGAACCTCCTATCACTTTCACATCATCTTATCCGGGATGAGAATGTCCCCTTAGCAATGAGAAGACAAGACTTGTTCAAGCAGACAAAACTCACTGACATCCAGCCAAGATACCCAAGGACTGGACTGAAAAGACACATGAGACTATGTAAGGTCTCTGATCAGTTTGATGTGTCCAGAGGGAGAGTGTGGCAACACTGAGTAGCACAGGGTAAAAGAAAGTTGCATGGGATGGGTTAGAACAGAAGAGAGTGTCAGCAAGGGGCCAACATCATGGAAGGAAGGAGCATTTATCTGAGTTCCTTTCTGAAGGAAGGCTTACCAAGGAAGCCCCTATGTTATACCAGCACTGATTTCTAAATACTCTCTGCTCTGGTTCTGGACACTTATGAAGGAATCAGTGAAAGGGCAATTCAAAACCCCTTTGAAGACTAGTGTGAATTCAGTCAAGGAAGATGCACGAGAAGGTAGCTCTTTGCTTTGTGGACATTTGGAGGGCATTGGCCAATAAGAAGTGTGCCAATCTATACTCATCTACCCAGCCTGGGTGGTTTTCCATCACTATTCCCCTGCTCAGAGATCCCGAAACATCATCATCCTCGGAGCCTCAAAAGCCCTCATGGAGAGCCTACTTTTCAGTCTATCTGGTAGTGTTTAAGAAAATCATGTCTTAAGATGTTTTTGAATAAATTTACATGTGATAGGAGTTTGAACTGGATAGCTTCTTTGTTTGAGTAACCATCTTTTAATTTTATTGGGTAAATTCAGGGTTCTTTTCAGGAGCTCTCTCATTTTATGTAGGCACAAAGATGGAGAAGTGATTGGAGGATGGGGTTGGGGGAAGAAAACAGCACAGACCACATCAGAGTACTTTAGCATTAAAAATCCCAGTGTTCCAAAGCCTATAAAAATATGTATTTTTGCCCTTCTCTAGGTAAGATACTGCTTTGACTCTTACTTATTTCACTGAGCTGGAAAACTCAGAGCACCAAAAGACAACCAGGAGGGCTTCAATGAGCCTTTATTTGCTATCAAATGTAAAACCAATTAATATCCAAAAATAACTTCCACTGCATCCCTCTGCCTGGAGACTGGGTTCTTTAATTTTCCAAATCATCTTGAACACATGTAGGGAATTTTCCAATGAACTTCCTGACACCAGGGATAACAAAACTACCAACAGTCTTTTTCTGGAAGCCTTTTCCAAGTCCAGTGCATTCTTTCTGAACTGGCTTGCATGGCTGGGAGGGGGTGATAGTATTTGGTTTTGTTTTTTCTTACCACCTATGCATACCATAGGTGCCATAGATGGCATACCATCTATGCCACCACTGACTGAGGTTCTAGACATTGATGAGTCAATTAAAAAAAAAAAAAAAAAGGTCCCATTCATGCATTTCCACTGAAGAGGACACTTTAAAACAAAAGAACAAAAATATCAGAAGAAAAAAAAAGAAAAAAGAGAAAAAATAAATTTAAAAAGGGGAAACATCACAAAAAGGAAGAAAAGAAGAGAAAAAAGGAAGGAAAGCATTCTTCCACCCCTAATACTTCTGAGATCTCCAAAAAGTAATTGAATCTTTGGCCTAATCCATTAAATTTTAAATTCTGGTTTTGAAAATTATTTGACCTTCCTTGAAATTTGTTGTATAATTATGTTTTGCAATAAATCACAGCCTTTTCCATATACAATCAATGATGGATGGATGAATGAATGAATGAATGAATGAATGAATGAATGAATTGAAAAAAAGAATGCCACATCTGGATGCTGGTAAGTTTCAATGGGAAAATGATAAAATATGGAATTATCTGGAAGGTAAATATCACTATCACTCAGTTTCCTAGGGGTCACTTTGTCTAATACTCATATCAGTGAATTAAACACAGGTTTTTACACTGAAGTCTCCATGCAGTTATCCTATACCGCCTCCCTTTAGGATCATGATTCTTAAACTTGTTATGAATTTGACAGAATGCTCAATCTATCTAGAGAAAAATGAATGAATGCACAAACATCCAATACTTCAGAGGGTTTCTAGGCTCTCTGAAGCCCATCCACTGATTCCCTAGGGGCCCATGGGCATTTAATTGCTAACACCTATGCAACCACATTGTTTCTGGAGATACAACTTTTAGGTTTCTGTAATGGACACCTGAGTAATTACTAGCGCTGACTCATTTAAAAAGCCTCAGTCACTTACCTTGGTACAAATGTGTCTTTGAGATGAGGAGGTGACATTCTCCTAGGGAATGGAGGGATATCAGATTTAAGTATTACATATAGTATCACAAAAAATAGAGTGATAGGACTGCAAAAGGATGCACATCACAGATACTAGAAATATATATTTAGATAAAGTCTATTGACAAATTATGGACAGTTTCTATATACTGGACATCATTGGGATTCTCAAGAATTACAAATATCTGTCATATTTTATACACTACAAATCTGTGTTATTACATAACCAATGTAGATAAGGTCTTGATAGAACTGTTTTACTTTAGCACCAAATCTCATATATAATAAAAACATGCTGCTCAACCTCCATGACAGAGTTTTAACTATAATTATGAATTTTATTAACACTAAGCAATGAGGTCAATAACATAATATCTTAAGACATCAAGAACAAGACATCAAGAACACAATAAATAGGAAAAGAAAGAATAGGTAATGAGCCCAGAAAAACATCAGAGACAGAGAAACATGGAACTCTGACCCTTTGGACCCCAGAAAAATACAGAAAGAAAAAGATGAAGTGAGATTTAATATCTAGATTTACATAAGCTAAAAGAAACAGCGTTTAAAAAGAGAGAGCATGGACTGATTCCAAAGCCAGGAATGTATGATATATGTAAGGAAAATACCAGCTTAATCCGCCAAAACAAACTCAAAATCATTATAAAGCACTTAGAAGAATTTTTTGAAAGAATCAATTTAACTTGTACTTTAAGGTGAAGTTTAGAATTGAAGAAGAGCTGACAACCAAAATTCTTTCTGCATGTTAGTTTCAGATTCCATATCTTTCTAATGAAGAAAACCATCTGGCTTTCTTTACTTATGTATGACGTCTTTTCTGATGTGGCACGATTTATGTCTGCTTAATTTTGTAATATTCTTTTCTCCCTTTACAGCTTTCTTTTCGAGCATGCCTTAGAGAAAAACATTCTCTAGAATATTGCTGAATTGCATGACTTCTGAGATTCTTGGGGAAACATTTTGCTGTTCTTGCTATGAGAAAATCTTTGAGGAGAGCTATTAGCATAGTACATTAAAAATAATAAATATTTATTGACCCAAGTGAGTAGGAAGCTAGTCTAGATTTTTCCCAACATTTTATTTGAGAATCTATGACCCTAACATCTGTAGGTTAGATAAGAACGTCCCTGGACTCTGGGGCCTTACAAGCCAACTGTCAAAACAAAATAGTTATGATATGTTGGGCAGTAGCTGATCATTGTCAAGTAAGTAATACATGCAAATCTGCAGAGAAACCAGGGGATCACATAGGGTTGGGTGATCAGGAAAAATTGCAAGGACCAGGTAGGAATTTGCTGCTTTCTGCATGGATACCTGAACAGGATGGAACTAGATGAAATATACTGATCATGATGATGACAGAGACCTTGAACCTCATTTCTTACTCATTTCCCCACTTAAACCAGGTTGTACTTTTGGTGGCAAGTTCAATGTATCCACCCAGAGACCCAAATTCTAATCAACTTTTAGGAATTGAGAAATCATATTTAGATTACAATCAATCTTACACTTCTTCACTCGGTATAATAAACACAACATAAGAGGAAAAAGAAAAAGACAGTGGGAAAACATGTAAAGTGCATATTTAATTGTAATCCATTAGCCATTTTTCTTTTTTTCTTTTTTTTTTTTTTCCATTAGCCATTTTTCCCTTCTCAGGTAATGCTAAGTAACTCTGGTAATGTGAGGTTATAGTGACTTAGTTTTTTTTGCTTTGAAGTTCAATAAATTTGGTGATTCATTAACATGATATCCTACTATTAGTGTACTAGGACTTTGAGACTCAATGAAAACTAATGGTTTCACCACTTCATAATGATAGAGGCTAGCATTTTAACACCCAGTTTTCTCACACAACTGTAGACCATCTAATAAATCAGAAATAAGTAGACATGGTTCTGGATAGAGGAATTTTCAGAAAACTCAACAATATACATGAAGACTTTAAGAAGATGGGGAAAGACATAATTTCTGTGCCCGGCTACTACCCTTTGGAGTTTAGGTTCAGTCTGGTGATTTTCGGTTTTGACCCAGATTGAGTATAGCTGGTCTACAGAGTAGGAGAAAATGGATTCAGACAACTCAGTAAGTCAGAAAGATGTACATAGGCTCCATGTACTGGGTGTATATTCCAGTTAATTTCTATTAGGAAAGTGTTTAGAAAACAAACTTAGTTAAAAGACTACATGGTAATGTAATTAAAGTATTTGGCCCAGAAAGATATTTTACCATCATCACTAAGTAAAATGTACTGTTTCAAAGGGGTGCATGGATAAACCAGGAGCAAGAGTGTTAAGTAGGATTCTAGCTCGTGCTTCCTGCTCCACTTCTCCTTTCCTGGTTTCCCATCACCTACTGTCTGAGCAGTGTAAATCTCAGCTGACCCCATAAACTATAAACCTCCTGCAGCTGAGGCAGCAAAGTGGCCTGGAATCCACAGGCACTGAACTTACAATCTCTATTCCTAAAACCTGAAGCAAAAGAGTAGTTCTCACAAAACCACATTAGTCTGGGAAAAGAAAACCAAATAACCCTAGTAGCTCACATCCAAAGTCAATGGGGTTCATAAGATGCCATTTTCAGGAGGTCAGGGTTTAGGGCATCTCCCAGAGTAGGGATGAGGTGGTGGGCATTTCAAGCACGTTCCAACATGTTCCCAGGGGGTGGTACTGCTACTGGTCCGGGGCACTCACTGTGAAAACCACTGGTCTGTCGGTAAACTCCCTTCTTCCTGTCATGGCTACCTGCCTGGCCATTCCCAGGCATCCTGAATTCAGGCACAAAGCTACCACACCCCATTCACAAAAACAGATTCTTGCCTGGTGGCCCATCTCCAATAACTTCCCATTTTTATTTTGATAATGGTACAATATCATTCCTCTAATCTCACTAATATCTTTTCTCTCTGATGATTAATTTTTGAAATTAGAAGTGACAAACTCATCAGAATTTTAATTATAAATTTATGCTTATTAAATAATGTTAGTATGATTTCACTCTTGTTCTCTCTGGCCCTCACTCCCAAACCCACCTCTTTGTAAAATGTCACAGTGGGAGAAAATGAAGCAGCTTTTCAATTCTCATGGAATTCTCCTTGCTCCAAAGAAATTTGAATGCAAGAAAAATAATGTGAGTGATAATTCTGTCTTAGTTCTACTTCACCTGAAGGCCAAGAGCTCATACAGTGCTGGAGTATTCTCGATGGGTCACTGTCTTACTAATACAAATTTCAATTCATTTCCATTCTGTGCATCTAAAACATTTGCTCAGATTCTTAATCTTTACATTAATTCAAAAATACATATAAAAACAGTCTGTAAAGCTAAAGACACTATAGAATTGTCCTGGTGAAGACTCTTGGTTGCAAAGAGAGTAATCACCTCAAGCTAACAAAGAAGTTTGTTTGTTTGTTTGTTCATAAGGGAGATGCAGGAGAAGTAGGTCTCTGATTTAGAATGTCAGGGAGGTACACTGGGCTTTAATTAACTAGAGCCAGGAAATGGAAAGTAAGCAGGTCAGGAACTCTCTCCAACTCACTCTCTCTCTCTCTTTCTCTCTCTCTCTCTCTCAGTCTCTCCTCATGTGTGATGCATTTTTCCATCCTTTCTCCACTAACCTTATTCCATCCAAACACACCTTACACAACCTACCCTCTTGGCTCCATAGAGCTTAATTGTCCTAGTTTTTCAAGGTCCAAACTTTACCTTTACAAGAGAAAAAATATGGCCCCAGTCATTTCAGGCCACCACCTTCAGTCTAGATTTTCTTTCCTTGGCAGTGTGGGTTACCACCTCTAGCCAAAGTGTTAGACTAGGCCAGTCTTGCAGAGAAATCGTGGGAGCAACACTAATGGAGGACAGAAAGCAGATTGTGCAGAGAGAGAGGAACGGAACCTGATGCAAGGCTACCAGTAGCCTCAGTCAGCTCATGACGACATTCCAGAGCCGATCCAAGTGGAGCAAGATCTGGGGCCATATGCCCCCATGCTGTTAGTCACTGTATATAGGCTTCCACCAGAAAGAGAGAGGTATGACCTTGGGCGAGTCAATTTCCTTCAGCTGAAACAACTCTCAAACAGGGCTGACAGGGCCATCTCTGTCAACCTTTCCAGCAGCTGGACACTAAATTCTTCATTCCTGAAACTCAGTGGGATAGCACATCACACCATTCACTATAGCCTACCTTTGCACCATTTGAATTCATTTCTTCCAATAGGTTCTGGGGACAGCTCCTCCAGGATTCTGGCAGCTCTCTCTTCCCAGGAAAGCTTGGAAGAGGAAGGCTAGTGAGAAGAACCAGAGCCTCCTCTGCTAGAATTGGTCTCAATGCTGTGATAGATGGTCTTTGTCTTCCTCCTCTACTGTCTAGTCTTGATTCCTCTCAGCCTCAACCAGCACTCCCTCTGGTCTCCATAATTTGCTTGATGATATGACTCAGATCCTTATTCCGGAGATCTTATCACTATGCCCTTGTCTAATTGTGGACTATAGTTCTCTATTTACAGTCAATGTAGGGCAAAAAGAGTATCAAGAAGTACCCAAGTGAATCACTCACGTGCAAGGTGTATTCCTTCATGTTTCCGTCTTTAACAGCAGCACTACCTCCTCCTCCTGATCAGCATCACTATCTCCACCAAAATGGAAATTCATCTTCTTACCTACTATCCTTTGACATAAGGAACCCCAAATGCTGAGATGACAGCTTTAGTTTATTGGTCACTGGGACTTTTACTGTGTTCTTTGATGGAAATATTTCCCTTTTGAGAACAGGAATCTCTAAACTGACAGGATAGGAAGTACAAATTTCCCAATTGGTCAATGGGAGTCATGGCTAGTGGGGTCACTCCTGTTTCTTCCACATTTGGTCCCTGAACTATATATTTCACCTATTAGGGACATAGTGCCATCAAATGGTCTTTTATTCAAGGTATTTTGCCCTAGAGGATGAAACCCCAACCTTGTGTTATTTTTGAACTATGTCTTCAGCTGAGCCTGCAACAAACTTCCCCTCTATTCTATCAGGCTGGTGAATCCTGCATAATGTAGTATGCATTCTGAACAGTGAATTCTATGGTCATGGGCCCCTACCTGTACTGCCTTTGCTATAAAGTGTGTCTGTTCATCTGATACAGAGGGATCCTTGCTTGGGAATCAAACATTCTATAAGCACCCTAATAGTGGGGCTGGCCAAATCCCTGCAGGCAGAAAAGTAAACCACCCCTATCCAGAATATGTGTCTATTCCTGTAAAAATGAATCACAGTTCTTTCCATGTTAGAAGGGTTCCAGTGTAGTCAGACTGCCACCAAGTAGATACTGGTTTTCCCAAGGGATGGTGCTGTATTTGTAGCTCAGCTCTGGTCTCTGCTACTGGCAGTTGTCAGCGCTTCTTAAGTGCTGTTGGGCCTGTGTAGAATTTGCCTCCCTGCAATCATGGCTACTCATTTCACGCATCTATGTGTAGCAATGGAATGAACAAGGACACAAGTTGGCTGATTTCAACAATCTATTTGGTTGTCCAGTGCTTTTTCCATGGTAGATACACACTCTGGTGAGTATTAATATGCAATACAAAGATCTTCATACTTTGTGTTCATACCATATGCCCATTCATGTGCCTCTACTCCAGATTTCCTTGTCCCTAGTTTTCTAATATTTTGCTGTCCAGGTCTGAGACAAGACAATAAAGCCATTCACCACTGCTCATCCATTTATATATGTTTCATAGATTAAGCCACAAAGTAGGAGACCAGATACACTGCCTGAAACTCTAACCATTGGAAGGATTTTTTTCACCACCCTCTTTCAAAAACATGTCTGAATAGTATGTTCTATACTGTCTGGTACTACAGTGTATCTATTTTCAGCTGAACTTCTTACAAACCATACTTGGACGTTTTCCACTGGTATAAAGAATGGCCCATGATGCCATAGATGCAAACTGAATGAGAGCTGCTGGGTCGATATAGGTAGACCAATTGGGTACCTGGCCTACATGCTCATCCAGATTTCTTGTGTCCTTGGTCCTGATTATATTGATCTGGATGAACATTTTCCATTCTATCATCTAGGTTAGTTGTTAGATGTTCTGTATGTTATGACACAGTGGGTCTGATGAAATCCAGCTTATAATGGACAGTTCTGTCCAAATGAGTAGTTGGTGACCCATGGTCAGAAACTCTGTCTCTGCTAGTACCTGGTGATATATCATGACCTCTTTTTCAAAACATGTATAATTCTCTGCTTCAAATGGCATGTTTTTACCCCAAAGTCTTGCGAGCCTGTACTGTGGTTTCCCCTATTTGGGACTTATCATAAACTCCACAGGGTACAGTTTTTGACTACTGATATCTCATACCACAGGGCTTTCTAGGTCATATAGCTCAAGTAGCAGGGTATTCACACTGCACCCTGGACTTTCTCTGGGACCCTTTCTTGCCCTGGCCCTACCTCAAAGTTGGCAGCCTTTTGCATCACCAAGTATATAGGCCAGAGCTGTGTTTCTAGATGTGAGAAATTCTGTAATAACAACTTGAAAAGATTTACAAAGATGTTGGGTTTTCTTCTTTGTGATAGAAATTGCAAAATAAATAATTTGTCATTTAATTTGGAGAAGGTGTATGTTGTAGAGGATGCAGAGTCCCTGAATGTTTGTTGGCTTTATTCTCCATCCTCTAGAGTACATGAGTTTTTACTAAGTTCTCCAACCTGTGAGCCACTTCTTGCTTATTCATTCTGTTTAGCATGATATTATCAATACATTTGGACAGCAAAATGTTCTATAAGATGTTCATCTAGTCTATATTATGACAGCTGAAGGGAGAGTTGGCAGAACTCTGGAACAAAATGGTAAACACTACCATCCAGTCAAATGAATACAGTTTCTGTTCCTCTTTTTGGATAGAAATGAAAAATAATACATCTGATCAATGGCAAATACCATTTACTTGAAGCTAGATTAATACATTTTGGCAAAGATGCCACTTCAAGCACAGTGGCTGCAACTGATCTATTACTTGGTTGAATTTACAGTGTACCATTGTCATCCTCTAGGACTCATTTAGTATTTGTAAGGTCCAGATAGATAAATTAAATGGAGATATGGTGGGTTCAGCATAACTTAATTCTTTAGGGCTTTAGGAATGGTTTAATTTCTGCCATTTACCCGAGATATTTTTTTATCATACTTATTAGTTTAATAATAAAATATGGAGGATGGGGGAAAGTTTTAGGGCTTTCACTTGGCTATCCTTACTACAATAGTTCTTACCTCATAGGCCAAGAATCCAATACGGTCCTTGGGCAGGAAGGGGGTTGGGTATAGGAGGGGGTTCTTACCTTGGTGTGGCAGACCAGCCTTCATTTAGGGTTTACCCTTTTTGAATCTCAATCCCCGTTTGACTAAATTCTGGAGTCAGCCTTTGAGTTTCTCTGCATCTCCACTGAAGGAAATGAGAGTTTCTTTACACATTACCAAGAAGTCCCCTGGCTTTCACACTTAGCTTTTGTTGGCAATTAATCACTCAGCTTTCCATTATCTTTTTTCAGAACACAATCTTATCAATAGCTACCCAAATATACTGTCCTTACAGTTAGCATTTCTCAAATGCTTGATACATGACACCAACTAATGGCACAATTCCTTTTCATAGATATATCACTCCAGTTCCCCACCAGTGAACTCTTAAGTAATTGCCCTGTTAGTGCCAAGGTCTACCTGTATTCCATGTGCCAACAGTTCCACATTCCAACAGTTCCACATTCCAACCTATATTCCATGTATCAACAGTTCCACATTCCATGTACCAACAGTTCCACATGATCTAGCTTCAAAATTCCATTTTAGCATCCTCTGTCTTGGGTCTGGCACCTAAACTAACACTTTGATATGCAGATTTTGACATGAAGGTTAGAATGCAGGCTGTTTATTATGGGAGAGTCATGGTTTCAACACTTGTACAAGGTAACAGAAGGAAACAGGACTGGCCCAAGGAGAGGTTGAGCTGTGATGCAATCCCAATGAAAGCATTAGCTGACCCCAAGGGGAGATCTACAGTTTGAATGGCCCTTTAGAGTGGTTCCAGGTTAAAAGAACCTGGTCGACTCTTATTATCACTCTATTAATTAGTTATTGGATGTGGGTTGCCCCCGGAAAGAGGTATGACCTTGTGTAAGTTGTGATCTCAACAGACAATTCCCAAAGAAGGCTGACAGTTGAAGGTCATCTTCTGTCAATCTTTCTGGAAGCTGAAAATAAGTGCTCTAGCCTGGGAAAGGATTCTGAGCAGAACCATAAAACATGTGCCGTACATAATAATTAAATATTCTAAGAGTTGTTATTATTATTATTACTATTTTTTATAAAATAATATGACTTTGGGACACTTTACTATCCATGAAATATTTTGAAAAAATTATATTTTTCCTCATAATATCTCTGAGGTTGTCAGGTTAGATATTATTATCTTTAATTTATAGATTAAAATCTGAGGCTCAGAGAATTTAAACTAATTCCTTTATTAGCAAACCTATTACTCACTTGATGTGGATGCTTTCACGAATATCGAAAACTTGATATTAGTATAATTATCAGATAATAAAAAAACAAATGATATGATTTGAAGTCAAGAATGCCTTCCATTTTCCCACTGAGGATTTTTATATGATAAACAAAATGAGAGATTCACTAATGAGAGTATAACATCAAACTTACCCTCTGTAATATGTGAGTGAATTTTTTAAGCTTTTCATTATAGCTCTGATCTTTTACAACAAGGAATAATTATAAGAATTGACACTCAAGAAACAGGTCAATCAGTGAATAAGAAAAGGGATTATTTTTAAACTAAGAATTCTTGACAGTTCTCAGGGGCTAGAGGGAGGCATCTCTTCAAATTCTGAAATAAAATAAACATCTTCTCTGAGAGCTAAAAAAAAAAATCAATGCTTAAAGAATTAGAAAAGAATTAAGCAAATTCATCTTTGAAATAAAGACTTGTACCTAGGCCCACAAATTTTAACTATGATCAGAATGAAAATACAATTATAGGTAAAGAAAAATAGTATACCATATGAAAGGGGTTTAGTTAACCATGGAAGAGGAGAACAAGCAGATTCAGTAGCACACATGGCATTATTGAGCCAACTTTGTCCCTCCTAGAGTGTGTTCCCCACAAGAACTGACTGCCCAGGCCCCATGGGAGACATACTCAAAAGGTCAAGGTAGATGCATTAGGCCATTTTCTTTTGAAATTATCAAACATCTTTACAAAAACAAACCTTATGCTAATGTTAGTGATGATGGTGTTAAAATTCTACTACTAGTAATATTCTACTAATAAAATCCTACTACCTGGCTCCTTGTGCCTCCCCTGTTCCCCCAAAAAGATTATCAAGCCATCACACCTTTTTTTTGTATAGCAACCAAAAGATTTGGTAAAACTCCCCAGCCACTGAAATTTTTAGACTCCCAGTTTTTATACTCAGTTTGTTCTTGGCATCTAGAGAGGAGGAGCAGTAAGTATCATGAGGCCCATATGGTAAGGGAAGGCCATTTGCTTTGCATGAACTGATGGATGGGCTTATTCCAGAGAGCTTCAATTTCCAGGAGGAATGACAAGCCAAAATCTGTCCTTCTCTTCCGAGGTGGCCAGAAATTTTTTCACACCATTTTTTGTTAGTGTATGATAATTATAAATTTAACACTGTCTCTTCCCATTAGGTTGTGAGCTCCTTGAGGTGCGATGGAAATAAAGACAAATGAATGAAAACAAGCAAATATTATTTATTTAGAGCTTGCTATAACAAAGGAGTCAGCAACCATCACCTGTATTTGGTAGAAACTCAAATGCAAGCAAGGGAGATGGGAAAGCTTTATAATGCAAAAAATAGAAAGCTTCAGATATGATTTGATTAAAGTTTGGCATAAGGAAGGAAGAGGTGAGCTAAATAGAAGTGGTGCATCTTATGTGGTTGGTTTGTGGAGTGTATTTGGCTTTCTAGCTGGTCTTGAGTCAGAAGAAGAGGGGAAAATATTAGGAAACTGGTAAGTCATTTACCATGTTCTGGCCATTCTAGACAAATTGCTGCAGAGATTGTGGGTCAAAATTCTATTATCATATACAGACTGGTCATTGTCAGTTTTTACATCAGTCTCTCAGTCTACTGATTTATCATCATCTCTTGCAGAAAGTTGACCAAGTCAGTAGAAGGTAGATGTCAAGATGTTCTCTGCATAGGGATTGTTTCATTGTCTCCATAATCTATAGTATCACAAAATCTTTCTGATCATTTTGTTGTTATAACACCATGACAATCATTGGAGTTGGATGTGAAGAAGTATTTAGGAGGATAAAATACAACAAGCCACTATCATAACCACGATCACAAAAACAAGAATAACAAATTGTCTCTGAAAGGTGATTCAGAACCAGGAATTCCAGTTGCCTAACCAAGGTCAAAAGAATAAATCCTATATTCTATTAAAAAATCAGCCTAGAGAGCCAGTAGATTTTTCCTTAAGAATTTTCCTTAATTCTATTCTACCTTTCCTTTCTTTTTAAAGATATATTGATTGATTGATTGATTGATTGATTTTAGAGAGACAGCAAGCAAGCATGTAAGTAAGGGGAGGGACAGAGGAAGAGAAAGAGAATCTCCAGCAGACTCCCTGCTGAGTGCTGAGCCTGACTCAGGGATCAATCTTACAACCCTGAGATCATGACCTAAGCCAAAATCAAGAGGTGGATGCTTAACTGACACAGCCACCCAGGTGTCCCTGTTCCATCTTCCTGTACTCATTTCATTGATCCAAGTACAGCAAAAATTATAAGCAATGTCACAGATGCCTCAAGAACTAGCCAACCACAGGGGCGCCTGGGTGGCTCAGTCATTAAGTGTCTGCCTTCTGCTCAGGTCATGATCCCAGGGTGCTGGGATCGAACCCCGCATCAGGCTGGTCAGCAGGAAGCCTGCTTCTCCCGCTACCATTCCCCTTGTTTGTGTTCCCTCTCTCATTGTGTTTATATAAATAAATAAAATCTTTTAAAAAAAGAACTAGCCAACCACAAACAACAATACCAATGTCCATCACTACTCATGCCAACTATTTGAAACTGACCTTTTTTCCATCTAAGGCAAAAGTTGTGTTCTTAATAAATTCTCATAGAATAGGTTTCTTGCAGTCTTTTCTGTTTGTCTGATTTCCATCATTGTGAATACTGCTCTGTTTGTATAAACAGTCAGTAATTCCTCCAGGTAGAGTGAATAATTATGGGTGCCCTCATTTAGGAACTCACATCCGATAAAATTATTAATGATATAGAATTTCATTTTTATAAAATTATAAGTAAAATACTTGTCTTCAGCCTTAGTGACTTACATAATTAAGTTCTATGTGTATAGAGAGTTCTCAGAGTACTATTCCTAAGGCAAATGAGGTGTTGGTGTGATACAAACAGGATTAGTGTCTTGGTCACAAAGAAGTAGTATCCTGTAGGGACACATGGAGATCCAGGGAAAAAGGAGTCATTTGAAAAAGTTGGAACCAAGGCATTACATCAGCGGGGTTATATATTTGAATCTCTATTAGTCTTTTTCAGATGACGAGTATGTGGCCTGTTGCCCCTCAAAGGTTGCTGAATTAAAATTTAGAATTACCTAGGATCTGATCAAGAAATTATAATAATTGGATCTTTTTCTGGAAGAGAAAGACACTAGCAATGTCACAGGTTGATTTTTTTAAGGTCATCTATTCATGTAGGTGCAAATGGAAATGTGACCAACTGTAATTCCCTATGGTCTCACTTGATGAGACCAGAATCACCCAGAGGTTTTGATCATAGAGCTCTGGTGATAGATGACATATCTAACAGTCAGTAAGATTGAAGAGAATGGATAGCATTTGGGATAATTTAAAAATGGCATTAGAATATCCTGTAACAACTATTATTAGGAAGGAAGAAAAAAAAAAAGGTCACAGGTAGTCAAAAACCAGTGACTTTCGGAAAATTAGAGAAAGATTGAATATATACAAGCACATCAAAAACAAAGCGAGAATCAGACAGGCATTTTGATCCAATGTCTTGGGCACCACTATCAGAGGTCATCTGCTTGTTCCAAACTTTTTGGGCTAGAGCCTTCTTCTGAAGACAAGCTGGTGTAAAAAATTTCTGAGAACTCTAACTTTAAGGTCATCTATTCTTGTCCTACCTTTGTAATTTTTCCAGTTGTGTGGAATTCTGAATCACTCTTTGCAAAATGTGAGCCCAAAGATTGACAACGTGGAGTTTCACCACTGTATTTGTTAACACTTCCTGATAAGGTTACTTGCAAGGAGGTTCAAGAGCAGGTTTTCTTTGACGTGTCTTCTAATATATGAAACCCCCTGGTTGAAGACCATAAAGAGGATGCCTGGGAAGATCTTGGCAAAAGGGAATATGTATAGCACATGAGTCCCTTGCAGTATTTTGTCCTATCTGCATGCAGCAAGGAGGAATTTAGATTTGAAGATGGAATCACTAAATGAGTCTTCCAGTTATCAACGTGTCCGTGAGGGAGTGGATCATGAAGAACTAGTGAAAATACTTTTGACCAAGGGAGCTCAGAGATTTCCAAAGACTCTCCTAATTTTAATTTAAAGAAGCCTTTGGTTCTTTCAACTTTTCCAGAAGGTTAAAGGTGGTAAGTACAGTATAACTTTTGGGAAAGGGGTAGCACTTTACAGAGTTCTTTTATATTGTTTCCCATATAGTGTGACCTTTGTTGCTGACATAAAAGTTGACATAGAATGGGTTGAAAACAAAATCAAGCAGCTTTTTTACACATTTCTGTCATTTTACAGCAAGAAAATGCTTCAATCCATCCTGAAAATAGATATGTAGCAACCAAAAGAAATTCAAATCTCATGAATAAAATGCATCTGAGGGTATTCAAATGGCCCATGAGGCTTTAGTTTCTGGTCATGTCTTACCCTTATAATTTTTCCAGAATTATGTTGTTGACAGGTGACATAGGACCCAAAAATGACCTCAGCAATCTTTTTTAGATTTCCCCACCAGTGTTGATTTCAGAGAGTAATCAGCTTTTACCATGATGAATGGTTTCAGGCCATTTTCTGAGCACCAAAAACTCTCTGAATGAAGAGGGCAACTCGATTTTTCTCATTTTTCCCTTACAAAATAGGGGTCACATGTTGATATTTTAGAATGGCCTCTTTGAATCCCTCCAGAGATTAATCCCTTCAGGGGTTAAGATAGGATCATAATCTTGCTTATGGCTGCTTGCTTGACACAATGATACGCTAGGGCATTTCTTTTTTCTTCCATATTATGTCTTTTTGCATAGGCTGCATCCCTTATAATAGCCACTTCTCTGGGAAGTGGTAGTGCATCTAAAATTTCCTCAACTTGTTTCATTTTTGATGGGAGTTCTTGCCAAAGTGAGAGACTCCTTTTGTTTTCAAAACATCCCAAAGTCATGTACTACTCCAAAAGCATATGTGCCGCCTATACGTATGTTTACTCTCTGGTCTTCAGTTGCTTGACAAGGTCTAGTAAGTGGCGCATGCTCTTCATCTTGGCTGATTTTACTCATGATAGAGACCAATATATACCTGTGGTAGAGGAGTCTAGTTTAAAGGAGAACTTAAATTAGGGATAGGGATAGCATGTTATTCTCTTTGATAATTTTCAGTTTCAGTTTTGAGGTATGATCCATCAATAATTAGGTCAGACTTCTCAATGGGAATTTCCATTAATCTGGTCAGGGTACAGAGAGTTTGCTAACCGAGGTAAGATAATCATGAGTCTCTTCTTGCAGGAATGAGAGAGTGGTGGGATTCAGGGTGTTACAAGGAAGAATAGTAATGTGAGAGGGAGAGAGCAAGAGAATTTCATAAGAGGTTAACTGGCTGGCTGAAAAGTGCTGCTTTGTATTGCATGAGAAACCATGAGGTCAAGCAGGGAGCCCAGCCAGCAGAAACCCTGACAAGTTTTATAGCAGCTGGTACCATGTCAAGAGTGAGGTTATGGCAAGGGATGGGTTTTTGGTGATTGTCATGAAGTTGAGTTACAACTCCAAAAGCTTGTCAAGATTGTTCGTGCACAAATAGACAAAAGGGCTTTTTGCAGTTAATGATGCCTAAGTACAGCTGTTAAAGAGCCCTTTTCAGGTTGCAGAAGGCTCATTAATGTTTGAGCTCCCTGAAGAGTCTCTTATGGCAGACTTAGTCAATTCCTAAAGAGATATTGCAATTTCAGTGAAATTTAGCACCCATTATCTACAATATCCAGCAAAATGTAGACATTTCTCTCGATAGTTATTTTTTGAAGCACCTTAGATACGTTTAGGTTGTCTTCAGTCTGTAAAGAGAGTGCTTTTCCTGTCATTACATAGATCATACTTTAAATAATGTAGTGTACTTTAGAAAAATTGTAATTTGTCTTGAAATTTTATGAGCTTTATCTGCTAAGGCTGAGAGAAAGTAAATCGAATCCTTTTTACAGGTTTCCTTGTCCCAGAGAACTAAGTAGGAGAACATGCACATATTTTATCAGAACTGAATCACAAGGGAAATTTAAGTGTTGATTTGAGGAAAAACTATGGGATATAACTGACCAAGTATATTGTTGTCCTCTTTTGGAAAAGGCAAAAATGACATTGATGATTCTAGTGTAAATGCACACTGTAAAACGTTGAGCAAAGCTCCAGTACAGTAAAACTAGTAGCTTTAGGTAGAATTGATGACAGGATGGCATTCACTTTAGGGACAACCAGGAAGTAAAGATGACAAATTTATTGACAGCCCTAAGGTCTGACCAAATTAATATCCTCATCTGTTTGGATTTTTACTGGCAGGACAGGATGTACGTAGTACGTATGTAGGCTGGGATGAAGTATGAGAAGGTCTGTAGGTGTAAAGCTTTCATGTACAAATTTGATTCTTTCTTTTGCTTCTGGTGTCAAGACATGTTAGGGAATTTTGATAACTGAGGATCTGATGGAACTGTAGTAGGTTCTCCCCCTTTTATTCTTTACATATGTCAGCTGAGATTTTAGTTCATTGAGTCAGGGATGATGTGAAGATCTTTATCTGGGCTATGTATCAAATATAATGGAGAAGGCAAAAGAATATCCAGAAAAGACGTAACTTGATTAGAGGCATTCTCTGAAACTTCAAGAAATAGTCCCTTTGGTGTGCATTTAATATTATAATCTCATTTGTTAAGTAAGTCTCTCCCTATTAAGTTTGCAGGGGTGGGGCACTTGGGTGGCTCAGTTTGTTAAGTGTCCAACTCTTGAGTTAGGGTTAGGTCATGATCTCAGGGTCATGAGAGTAAGCCCTGAGTCGGGCTCTGTGCTCATCGGGGAGTCTACTTGAGGAATCTCTCCCTCTCTCTCTGCCCTGCCCCCATGCTCCTGCTCTAGCTCTCTATCTCTCTAAAATAAATAAATAAATCTTAAAAAAAAAAAAAAAAAGTTTGCCAGAGTACTATCACAGGTCAGGGAGGAATGTTTTTCAGTAGAAGGCCCCAGGGTTACAGTTAAAGACTGGGAGCTAGGGAACATCTGTGACTATAATGAAATATCTACCACATGAGTGGTATATTTACTCTTAGGAGGAGGGTCATCAAACATGGCAGAGTTTAATGTAGAAAGAGAAATATTTATATCTACCAGTAATTGATGAGGTTCGCTATGCATATTTATATTTACTTCACCTTGAGTGTTTATAGATAAGGTAGGATATTCACTTTTTCCTTCATTGAAGTATCCCTCAATCATGTAAATTAAAG
>CM053608.1:16372132-16391964 GCA_028646535.1 Procyon lotor
TAAATCAGTCTTACTTGCAGAGAATAAACACTGATTATTAATTAAAAATAAATAAAATAAAATAAATATATCAGTCTTAAAAAGAAACTTAACCATCTTAGCCATTTTTTAATGTACAGTTCAGTAGCATTAACTGCATTCACATTGTTGTGCAAGAGATCTTCAGTTGATTCTTGTTGGAAATATTTTGGCTTTTAGGAGACTTTGTTCTATGGGGACTAGGGGGTTTATTCTCAAATTTATTGTGGAAGAAGGATCCCATAGTTCCCTTTACATTAGTCCAAACACCTTTTGCCATCCAGAATTTAGCATCTGAGTTTCTAACCACATGTATACAAATTAACATAGATCAAGTAGTCCTGGGTCTTATGCTCCTAAAGAATTTTAAATTCTTCTATGAATATTTGTTGGTCTTGTCTGGGTTTAAGGAAATCCTCAGTTACAACTCCTGATTTAGTTTGATCCCAAGGTTTAAATTCTTCAGCAGCCTATATACCTGACCAGGGAGGGATGGATGTTTATAAGAAATTAGCATTTGGATTCTTAAGAGAATCAGTGGGACAAGGTAAGTGAGCTGGACAAGAGGAAGAGAAGAGAAGAGTCAACAGAGGCACAGAAAGAGAAATCAGAAAGGTAAAAGAGAAAAGGAAGATTTGGATATAGAGAGGCAATTGGAGGACAAGGTTGGGGAGAATTTACTTGGGAAATGACTCTTATCTTTCATTACAAGAGTTTGCCAAATCGGTCATTAATGTTGGCTGAAGACCCTTGTTGTTAAGCAATTTTTACTGAGAATTTTGTTTGGAGGCCCCTGTCACCCAACGCTGCTGCCCACTGGGCATGAGAAATTCTACTCCCTTTCTTTCTAAGGCATCTCTCAAATGAACAATTGTATTCCAGTCAAATATTCCCCAGGTGGCAACTGAAGGCCAAATTATCCTCAGTGCCATTATGTCATCAAAGAGATAAGCACAAGAATTAAGAGAACATATATAAAAAGCAGGAATTTTTCTAAGAAAAAGAGATCATTTAGACTTAGACAAGCTCATGAGAGCTAGCAATCATGGGTTAAAAATGATGAATGTGCACTTCATGCCTTGAGCCTCAATTAATGTTTGGCTGTCTCTAAACACAGACCTCACAGTCTACACCCCCTTGAGAAAACTCTCAAACTCTCAAGTCAAGCACTAAGATCAGAAACTAAAGATTGAAGGAGAACCCTTTCTGGTTGTATTGCTGACACAGTATCTTTCCAAATGGATGCTGACATGGTGAAAAAACCTAAACTCACCAGTTAGTGAAGCTGGCTTTTGAGCAAAAGGCTTATAGGGTCTATGCCTACATTCTGTTTAGTGATTCTCATTCTGATTACAAACAACACTTTTAGAAACACAACACAAAATGGAAGCACAAAAGAGAACAAAAAGGTATAAAAAGGAATGGTCTGATTCCATCAAGGATGCCAAAAAAGTGGGAACCAACAAAATCCAGGCCCAAAGTGTGAATAAATTGCCAAGGAATTCAATGTAAAAAGACCCAAGTTCAGACCTATGCTGACTTAACCACAGTGGCATGCATTCAGTAAGCCTCAAGCAACAAAGCACAAGGACCTCCATAAGATCACAGCTGGTTCGACCATTGATGGGCAGTGTAAAGTGGATCTTAGTGGATCCTCTAGGAAAACTCTGGATATAAACAAAGACCAACCAAATGAGAACAAACAGGCTGCTTATTCAGAGCTTACTATAGCAAAGAAATCAGTCATCATCACTACTGCTCGGCAGAGACTCAAAGGCAGGAAAAGAGTGGACAATATTACAATGCAGACAAGGAAAGCTCCAAGTATGCTCTGATTGGAGGTTTATTGACATGGTGAAGCGGGAGGTGTGCCAACTAAATGCAATGTGTCTTATGTGATTGGTTTGGGGAGTATAACTGGCTTTCTCTTATTGGTCCTGAGTTAGAAGCAAGGACAAAAAAGTAGGGAAGTTGTCATTCATAGATTAAGTCCTGACTAATGTTGGCTGATTGCTGTAGAGGCGGTGGTTTGACTTTCCAGGCCAGTTGCTATAGAGGTTGTAGGTCAGAGTCTATTATCATGTATGATCTTTCCACTGCCTGTTTGTATATGTAGTCTCTCAGGGAAAATCCTATGTCTTATTTTAATTTTTCTCACTGGGTTTGACCCCTAATCCTTGGAGAGAATAGAAGCTCAATAAATATGTGAGAAGAAGAAAGGAATTGAGGGAGGGAATTAAAAGGCGCAAACAACAGTGAATCCTGACAAGGTGTGGTTAACTAAGAGATGTGTCCAAGTAAGAAGAAATGCAGTGAAGTCTCTCTACAAGGTCTTAGGTAGCAGGTGTGCAGCAGTCCAAAAAAAGGCAATTAGAGCGAAGCTACTTGGCACCATGTGAAAATGAAAAGAATCACAATAGCAAAAAAATATTACCTTCCAAGGCAAGAGGGATGGTTTTGAAGGTGGTGTCTTTTGGGACCACCTGCTCAAGTGTCTTTTTAATCATTTACCCCTAATGAGTGAACACTGTCAGAAACTTGCAAAATTTAGTGATAGAGAAAAGTGACCATTTACTTCCAAATGAAACTTTGTATTGCTTTTGTAGGTACTGGAGGTAGACAGGATCTTACAAGACATTAGTCCAATTCGTAAGCTTTGTACATATCCCCACACACGTGTACAACCTCCAACACATACACGTGAGACAGACAATTTTAAAAGGTTTCAACATTACCTGAAGAAAAACAGTTATGGGCTCTTCAAAAAGGAATTAAATCAATGCCTAAGGTATTTGTAAAAGGCCAAGTTAAGAAGTTGGAATTTAGCCAGGAGAGGTTAGCAAAGAAATAAGTTATATGTTAATTTAAAATTAGCATTTACACCAGTTCCAGGCTTCAAAGGGCAAGGATCTGAGAAAGAGGAAGTAGCCAGAGGAGGAAAATTATTCATACTAATTGAAAAAAGTACAGTCTTGAGGGATTCACACTAGCATGGCAGGCTCTTGGGATTGTTGTAATCTGTCGCCTATTTTTAGCTGAGTTGTGTGGAGCAAAAAGCCATTTATTTCTTCTGGGCAAAAAACTATGAAACTGGGGATCACTTTGAAACAAGTGATGATCAAGGGCAACAAGAGATTTTAGGTTTCTCTAAGAGCCAGAGGAAAACCAAAAAAGTTTTCATACCGGGCATAGCCAAGAACTATCTCAAGGTGTTGGAGCTATAAAGACAACTACAAAAGTCTTAAAAGATGTATAGAGTAGGAGAGGAAAAAAATTTTCTCTCTACCCTCCTGAGTTCTTGGGGGAGGCTACTGTAATAAAAGAGATTAATAAAATCTTTTTTTTTTTTAAGATTTTATTTATTTGACAGAGAGAAACGCAGTGAGAGAGGTAACACAAGGAGAGGGACTGGTAGCGGGAGAAGCAGGCTTCCTGCAGAGCAGAGAGCCCGATGCGGGGCTCGATCCCAGGCCCCTGGGATCTGACCTGGGCCGAAGGCAGCCACTTAACAACTGAGCCACCCAGGTGCCCCAATAAAAGAGATTAATAAGAAAAAAACCAAACAAGTTTATTGACATTATACCTCATATGCACATGGGAGACAACCAGGGAAAACTGAGCAACTCAAAGCTATGGCTTAAAACTCCAGCTTACAGAACAACTTCAAGAAAGAACAATAAATCTGTGGAGAAATGACAAGACAAAGGAAAGTTTTTGGCTTCCAATGGTAGCAAACTATGGGAAAGTAAGTATACGGGAGAAACCAATGGTAGATGAAGACTAGTTAGTAAAGTTTGTTATATAGTTTTCTGCTGTTTCCAGCATGATAGGGTTTAAAATTGTTTCCAGTAATTAACTTTTGCCTTTCATGGTATAGGGAAGAAGAGAGACACATTTAATTTCTACAAAATTTATTTAGGCAAATGGAAGGTGGGGGAGCAGGGAGCTTTCCTTAAGTCTATTTCATCTCAGTTGCATTCAGCTCAAAATAATTCTCATGCCTAAGTGGCATATTTTGCAGTGGCATAGTCTGCTACCCTTCTAAGGTAAAGGATTCTTTATACTGGGTTAAATGGTAACCCTCCAAATTCATGTCCACCCAGGATTTTTGAACATGTCCTTAGTTGGAAATAGGTTATTTGCAAACATAATCAAGTTAACATGTCAGTCTGGGTAAGGGTAGGCCTTAATCCAATGACTGGCATTGTTTTCAGAAGAGGAAATTTGGCACGTGAGGAGAAGGCCATGTAAAGACAAAGGCAGGGATTGTTGTGACATAAGTCAAGGAATAATAAGGATTACCCACAAACACCAGAAGCTAGGAAGATAAAAGGAAGAGCTCTCCTCTGGAGCCCTCTGAGACCATGGTCCTGCCAATATCTTTATTTCGGAAGTTTAGTCTCCAGAGCTATGAGAATATAAGTTTATGTTGATTTAAGGCACCCAGTTTGTGGTAATTTATTACAGCAGCACTCAGAAACTGATGTAGGCCTGAGAAGACAATTAAATAAAAATTCAAAAATGGATAGCAAGTCAATTCAATAGCTATTTATTGTGTATTTACTATGCTCTAAATCGGGGTTGCAAAAAATATGAAGATGCCTATGACCAGATCTTCATTGTAAGAAGTTTAGAATCAGGGGTTCCTGGGTGGCTCATTAGTTAAGCATCTACCTTCAGCTCAGGTTATGATTTCAGGGTCCTGGGATTGGGCCCCATATTGGGCTCCCTGTTCCACAGGGAGTCTGCTTCTCTCTCTCCCTCTGCCTCTCCCCCTCCTCGTTCTCTCTCCCTTTCTCTCTCTCTCTCTCCCTTGCTCTCTCTCAAATAAATAAAATCTTTAAAAAAAAAAAAGCTTAGAATCTAGTAGCTTCATAAGATAGATATAAAATAAAATCATCTTATGATAATGAATAACCATTTTTCCCCATCAGGTTGGGGAAAACTTTATGGATAATAAATCATGTGGATGAATTCATTTGGCAATGGTAAGATCAGTGGGAATGTAAATGGTACAGCTGATTTTTGAGAACAACTTGGCAACAGCTTTTAAATTTTTAGATTTCTTTCTTACTAACAGTACTGATATGAGTAGACAAGGATATTTTCATTCATTGGCCATGTGCTTCTCATTGTGCTCTGCACCAGAATGAATATAATAAAAAAGATAAATATCACCTTTAACATCAGGGGCATTTATATTCTAATGGGAGAGATGAACAAACAGCAAATGAACAAATATTAAATAAAGGGCTGAAAGAAAATATTAAAGCTTTATTTGTACTAGTGAAAATTTAGAGACAACCTGAACAGTACTAGAATAATTATATAAACCATGTATATCCATATATGAAATAGTGTTACAAAAGAAGGAGGTACACTTCCTGTTGTGGATTGAATTATATCCCCCCAGGAGATCTGTTGAGGTACTAGCCCTTAGTATTTTTGAGTGTGACCTTATTTGGGAATAGAGTCTTTCAGGATGTAATTAAGATATAAGTTTAGGTGAAGTCATACTGGAGTAATGTAAGCCCTTAATCCAATATAACTATTGTCCTTATAAGAAGAGGAGAAGAGATTCAGAGACAGACATATGCAGAGATGCAAGCACCTTACAAAAACACAGACACACAGAGGGAAGACTGCCTGAGTCTTTATAAAGACAGGTAGTCTTTATGACTACCTGAGTATGGAAACACACGTGAGAGTTAAGCAGCTATAAGCCAAGGAAGGCCAAGAAGGCTGGCAGCCTCCAGAAGCCAAGAGAGAGTGTGGTTCTGCCAACATCTCGGTTTTGGACTTGTACTCTCCAGAAGTGTGAGAGAATAAGAATAAGGATAAAATAAGAATATAAGAATAAGAATAAATAAGAATGGAAGAAGAAGACAAAGACGAAGATGAAGACAAAGACGAAGACGAAGAAGAAGAAGAGAAGGAGGAGGAGGAGAAGGAGGAGGTGGAGAGGAGGAGGAGGATGAGCCATGTTGTTTGAAGCCACTCAGTTTGTGGTATTTTGTTGTGGCAGCCTTAGCAAACTACTACAAGGATACAACTGTTTCAGTATGTGGCCATCCTCTCATGTAGGCACAGAACCAACACTAGAATCCCACTCAAACCATATTCTTAAGACATCCCCTCCCTCCACTGGCATTAAGAATTAGCCATTCCATTAACATTAATGATGTGTTTGGGTAAATATTAAGGCATTTATATAGACAAGTGACTGGATTTTATTCTATAATAAACATGCAGGGGCACCTGGGTGGCTCAGTTAAGCATCTGACTTTTGATTTTCGCTAAAGTCAGTATCTCAGGGTCGTGAGATTGAGCCCTGCATTGGGCTCAGTGTTGGGTGTGGAACCTGCTTGGGATTCTCTTCCTCTGCTCCCCCACACCACATATACACATACCACCCACCACTGTCACTCTCTCTTTTTCTCTCTCTCAAAAAAAAAAAATATGCAGATTCAGACCTTGACATTAAGAAGAGATGAGACCAAGAAAGAAGCTTATTGTTCAGATCTCAGAACTGCAAGTCCAGGCTCGCTTGTTCATCTGAGTACAGTTTCCTCCAATGTAAGCACCATGCTACACACTGCAGAAATGAGCCCACCACAAGTCTCTGAAATGTCATTTAAATATTTCCATGTTTCATGCCTCTGGTTCACCTCAACCTGTCAGTTCTCAGACTTTGGTATTACCTACAAGTTGCAAGTATTTTTGGAGGAGTCTTCTTCCAGGTCCTTCTTATCTGCTACCACTAGAAAGATGGCACCGTACGCAGGAGAGAGAGGCGGACGTCAGAGGCAGTGAGCTGTGTAATGAGCACCCAGAGAGCCCTTGCTCACGCGAGCATGCTCCAATGAGCTGATTGCCACGTACTCAAAATGCTCTTACTTCTGCACAACCTGTCAGGTTACCAATATAGGCCACAGAAGGACACAAGAGGATGGAAGTGGTGAGCGCTCAGTGGGGGGCCATTTAATGAAATGACTTATAAAGCATTGCAGAAAAAAAAGAACTTCAGGACAAAAAGATACAGTACAAATCATCTGGTTTCTTGAGCAGCTCTGTAGAGAAAAGTAAACTTTCTGAACTATTTTTTCTCCCCCTTCCCTCAGGATTCCTTTTTCTTTTGTAATTAAGAAGCCAACGTGAAGCAGCAGGAAGGAAAAGGGTTGGTGGGGAGGTAATTACTAATAGCAGCATCAGTGCTGACACTTGCGAAAAAAAGAAAAAAACAACCACCTCTGGCACTTTTTCCTATAACAAACCTGTCATCAGTGAAGCCTTCCTAGCTAGTCTTCCAAACACCAGAAAAATGATTATGGTAATGGAAAACATTTAACAACCATTTCGTGAATGAAAAAGGAATGACTCTTCTTTCGCCCCATACCCTCCCAAATTAATAGTTTATCCCCTGGAGATGGAGACTGACTTCTATTATCTCCAAAATAATCAAATTAGAACAATTCCATCTGCTTTTAACCCCTGAAATGTAATTTTTTTTTTAAATTTATAAAGCCTGGAGCTGACTATCCCTGAGATGAATTCCTTGAGTGGCTTCCACATTCTCCTGTGTAGATTTCTTTCCAACATGGTGTGAGTTTGCAATATGTCAAAGAAAAATTGCACTGGTTGGAGTTAAACAGGCAAGGAAGACTTTATTCAAGATTATTACAATATGGTTCAAAACTATTGCCATAGGGGAGAGAGATTAAGTGCAACTCTGAATACAACCTGGGGCAGATGGGAAGTTGTAGCCAACGAGCAAGGTAAGGGAGTGAGGGGGAAATGATTAAGAGGAACTTGGTTTGGTATCAAGGGTGGAGGGAATCCTGCTAACCTGCCCTGGCAGGATTCTCATTGAAACAGATTGGCAGGCCAAGGACAACACGGTTGAGAAGCAGGCTCATGGGTGCTTGACTAAAGTTTGGTCAAGGTGTGAGAGCGCTCATCAAATGAAACACCCATGTAGCCTTCACTAGCCCAAGGTCTGAGGAATGAATCAGACTTCCCACGTTTGTGTTTGTTTGATTTACTTCAAGCTTATTTGCTAACTGTTCCAAAGGGTATAATTTAGGAATCACTCAAATAATTTTTGCTAATTAGCACTTGTGAGTTTATAGAAAGGGGACACTGCAAATAACTGATATGCTTATATCAATAAAACCACCGTTAACAAAACCATTAACGATAGCTTCATGGTAAGATTGTTTTGTTTCTCATTATTCAATGGTTATGGTACGTAACAGAGGAAAGGAAGACAGAGAAGACACAAATCAGGAACAGGCTCTCACCAGGAGCTCACCTGATGCTCACAAGTGCTATATAAGTACTACCTCCTGGAGGCCTCCCAACCCCCTTCATAAGGAGAGCTTCAGACTCATCGTTTGACTTGCTCAAGGTCAAGTATAGAAGCCAGGATTTGAAGCCAGATACGTCTGACTCCAAAACAAGATTCTTTCTATTACACCAGCACTTCCCAAACACCAGCCCTTGGACCTGGGCCAGCTCAAAATCAAGTTACAAGCTGTCAGAGGCAAAGTGAAAAATATTAGGACAATGTCGTGAGTTTTTTATAAAACAAAGTGAATTCACTTTAAAGCATCATTCTTTTTTCTCAGATTATGGCCCACTGTGCTCTTAAAAATGTTCTTTCTAGGGGCGCCTGGGTGGCTCAGTGGGTTAAAGCCTCTGCCTCTGGCTCAGGTCATGATCTCGGGGTCCTGGGATCAAGCCCCACGTCGGGCTCTCTGCTCTGTGGGGAGCCTGCTTCCCCCTCTCTCTCTGCCTCTCTGCCTACTTGTGATCTCTCTCTCTGTCAAATAAATAAATAAAATCTTTTTAAAAAAATGTTCTTTCTATTACAGAATGATAGAGGTTATGGAGGTAATTATTTGCTTTTGTTTTCTTTAGTATCATTACTGGGTAAAATCTAAAACTTGACCAAGCTGTCATGGTATCTGAATGTCTTCAATATTTTGGTCGCTCCTGGAATTCTAGAGTCTGGGAACCGGGACTATTAAGAAAGATGACTTTCCATAGAACACAGAGGAAGAGGATAGTCTTGCCTCTTCACTCAGTTACTCCCCCATTTATTCCATGCTCACATCAACTTCTGAAATCTGGAGAGATGTCACTCCAACTTAAAGAAAAGTTAACCTCTCTAATGGTGATGAAGCCATCAAGGAACTAGACACAGACAGCAAGAGAATCTGTCTTAAAGGAGTGAAGAATCAAGACAATACTAAGGAGTGACAGAAAAATAGTTATCAGAAAGTCCAACAGTAGGAAGAGAAGTCAAAGGACTTTGCTCAGATTGAGAAGAAATATGTACACTATTGCTCCTGCAGGAAAGTCAAGGAGAATCCTTGTCCTCTGTGGGACCTATCTTGTTTCATACCTCTGAAGAGACACTTGTTTTCACCTGTGAAGTTACGTGCACCTTCTTTAGTGAACAAACAGTGGAAATGCAGCCAAATTAGCATTTCTGTATGTACAGAAAGGTCTTACTTCTTAGATTTTTTATGGGCCGCTTTTAAAGGGTACCAGACCTCTCTGATATAAAAGGAAGTGTTCTCTTTTTCATTTTTGCCTACTTGCTTACTTGAAGTAATAGGGGAAAAAAAGAAGAAAAGGGTCCTATTTCCTATCTAACCAAAAAGAGGCTGTATAGTGTCATATTTACGTGCATTACAGTACAGATAATTGGGTGTATAATGGCTCACATTCAGGGTGTAACTCAGGGCAGCTCTCCAAACCCCTTGGTGGCTCTGTTTCCTCGCTTGTAACATGTGAATAATCATATTCCCCACTTAAAAGAGTAGTTGCTGGGAGAATTAGGTTCAGTATCACACGGACCTCCACATATACTGGGAGAATTAGGTTCAGTATCACACGGACCTCCACATATACGCAACAGTCAGCTCTTAGTATATACATTATATTTACTACAAGTAAGATAGCTGAGCAGGTCCCAACTCAGACTAAATAATAAACACATATCACTAAAGAGAGCCTACTGACTAAACTTGAAGTAAAAAAGTGAAAATTAGTGTTCACTTATATCAACAACATATTAATGGCCTATGTAGCACTTCTAGCTATTGCTGTGACTCTCCCACTGATTGGCAGTGGTGACTCCTACCCTCCCCCATTCCTCCTCACTCCAGAGACTCAACCTTTAACACAGGCCCCCAGGGGTTCCATATTGGAGTGGGAGGAGTGTATAGTGTTGGCAGTCTGTCTCATGAGCTCCAAGGATGTTGGTCAATTCTAGGCAGTGAAAAGCATTGTCCAGGGATTAATAATACTGTACTTAAATGGATTCAGACTCTGAAAGAGGGAATATTATAACGATATGAGTGAAGGCATTGTTCCTGAGGCTGATCAGCCTCTCCAACCCCTGTCCTAAGTTTTCGTTGGAATTTTTTGAGGGAATCCATTTTCTAAAACCCTTTCAAATTCTGGATGGCTCTCTCAAGTTGCCTCCTAGTTATCATTTCTTATAGCTTCCAGATTATCTCATAAATATATAACCTCTATTTCTTTTTAAGACATTATCTGAGTTTATTTTAAGCCAAGTTTTCTTTTTCTTACTAAATTCTTTCTTTCATTGTAAAGTTGATAATTCTACTAGTTTTAAGAGATTTCTGAAACGAAGTTGGATTACGACTACAGGACATCTCAAAGCAGATTCCTGAAGTCAAGGGTCAGCAGACTATGGCCAGCTGGCCAAATGGGCCTGCAGCCTGATTTTGTAAATACATGTTTATTGGAACAATCACGCATTCATTTACATATTCTCTGTAGCTGCTTTCACACTACAAGGGCAGAATTAAAGAGCTGGGATAGAAAATGCATTGCCTACGAAACTAGAAGATTTCCTAGTTGTTGACCTGAGCTGTCAGAGAAATGCTTGCTGAATCCCTTGCCTTGTCCAGTCAGAACTCCATGACAAGAGTTGGTCATCTCTCAGAGAAGTTAGTTGGCTACCATTGTGATTATTAAGTAGTCATTTTGTCCAAACTTTCCACCAAGAGAGCCATATGTCTAAAGGAGATCTGACACTTGAAAACCTTTTCTATTTTAATGACTCTAAATGAGAACAAAATTACTATCTTCCAATGGGAACCACCCACTATCATCCACATTAAACATCCTCTCCCAGAAACGACCTTCAGTTCATTAGAGTTGAACACCTGAAAAACCCTACCAGGGGTAATTTTGGTGGGAAAATAGGAAGATGTGACATTCATGAGTCTAGATTAAATTTAGTGACTGGAAAAAAACTCCACATTTGAAAATCTTTAGAGGAAAATTTAAAGAACAAACTAGTTTAAAATAAGTCAGTAAGTTTCTGTCCCTTTTCTCCTCACAAGAAGCCATCTATACATTCAAGTGCATTCAACAGCAATGTTTCTGAACCAAATCTGAGGCCAAACAATAAACACTTGGGGTTTATTTCCATTAATAAAAGAAACAAAGTCTTGACAGTTTGCTCCAACTGAGTAAGAGAGAACGTTTGGGAAAATGAGAACACAAGATAGAAGGCTGGAGAAGCTACTTCTGGGTCTTCATGCAAAGACATTTTTTTTTTTTAATTTTAAAGTAAGTAAGATATACTTCATTTAAAGAATCAGAGAATATAATATTTTATTAAAAACAAAGCTTTCACACGTGTCTGTTGCTGGTTTCATACCCTCTGACCGCATGTTTCATGTACTTTCTCTTTCAGTGTGTAGGTTATGTATAGCTGGGCCACAAACATTCTGAATGATGTTTAGCTTTCACTGACTTTCCTTAATTCAATCATCAATAAAATTTGCCACCCAGTTAAAATTGTCACATCCCTTGCAGAAAGCAATTTGGAAAAACATTTTAAGAGACACAGAATGTTCACAGCCTTTTGACCCAGTTATTCTACTGCTGGGAATATAAAGGAAATAATTCAGAAGAAGAAAAAAAAAACCCTCTTATTAATTAAAGAATTATTTATAATGTCAAAAAAAACCTTTACATCCAAAAATAAGAGAATATTTAAACAAACTATGACACATTAACTAGAACTGTTATATAGCCATTAAAATAATTATGTAAATTATATAAGAACACAGAAAGTATTTATGGCATAATGTTAAGGCAGAAAAATAGAATGTAAAGTTATATCCGCATTGCAATTACAATGTGAGAAGCAAGGTCTGCATATGAACTAGAACTGGAAGAAACACAAAAATGATTTTTTTATGAATTGAAGTAAAGGATTATTTGGGATGATGAGATGAAGGCTTTTGTTTCCCTTTAATAAATGTTTATTTTTTTTAAATGTTTATTTTTTATTGAGTTGTTTATAAGCTTAAAAATGGAAAACTTTTCATTCCCTTCCCCTTCCCTTTACCATTTAAAATAATTTAGGAACTTATCAGTCATGGTCCAGTTACAGAGAAGAGAAACCATTCCAACCAAATTAAGCAGAATGGCGTTTATTATAGGATCAAGGCAGTGGTTAGAGAAATAGACTAGGCTGAGTTTCCAGGGATAATTCTCAAGGCCATACCATAGAACTGGGCTCCCCAAAGGGCTGCATCTCCTGCCATGAACAGCAAGCACCTTGCAAAACTGGAAAGCTCTGCTCACATCTGTTAGCCCCAAGAGAACATTGCCTTTGTATGATCTGTCTCAGTGAGATGGCGCTTCATGCCTTCTTTCTCTTACTGTGTAAGCCAGTTCTGAATTTAAATCTTGGATAAGGGCATCATACTGACGGTACCTAAATCACATGCACAATGCTTTACAGCTTCCATGGTATAGCAAAGCACTGAAAAGAAACTGAAGTGGATAGTCAATGAGCCAGTCTCCAATATCTGCCACATACGACTCTCAGATAAAATATAAGAAAGTTAAGTTAGACTTTTAGGTAAACAACAAATAATTCTTAGTATTTCCCAAATACTGCAAGAGACATATTTATACTAAAATTGTTATTCCTTGCTTACTTAAAATTCAGACATAAAAGGCCTTCCCGTGTTTTTAATTGTTAAGTATGGCAACCCTACTGCCATGGAAACCAATAGAAATTGAAGTTATTTCCAATTCATACGAAGCTTTGGTGATATTTATTCTCCATAAAAGATTCCCACAGTAGAGTGGCCCCAAATACTTAATGAAAATTTTCTTTTTTTTTAAACCAGTAAACATTCTCTGGATTCTCCATAACTTCTCCAAAAATAGGCAGCACACAGGTGAATGTCTGTTAGACTCTTATGACCAATCAGGTGTATGTTACTAGTCAAAAGGTATCAGTGCTGAATGAAAGCCTAGGGAAAATGAATTCCTTAGTGATAATTTTTTCTACCTCTTTTATTTCACAGACAAGAAGTCAAGTTAGAAGAGAGTCAGAGTTAGGATACAGGGCTCCCAGATATGACTCTTTCCAGTTAGGAGTCTCCAAAAAGATTTCAGTTGTGATTGAGATTGAAACTTAAGTTGCTTCCACAAAAACATGAAGTTCTAATTAATCTTTCATGCTCTTGAGTGCATGTAAAACATGAGTTACCACTTAAGAACTATGGTGGTAAAGTCCCTAGACCAGGGATGGCCTGGAATTTAACCCTGGATGTGTCACTACTCTACTTGGTAAGCTTAGGCATGTGATAATTCCTTTGAATCACAGTTCCCTTAATGCTAAAATGAAGTCATTAATATTTTTCCTGTTTCCTTTTACAAGTTGGCTAGGGATCAAACTACCTCACTTCTGCAAAATTTCCTGAAATATAAGAAGTACCACATAAGAAGTTTTGCAGTCTCATGATTGAAAATTTCTGGAGTTTAAAATATTCAATATTATAACCATTGTCCCCTTCAGTGGAGAGGGTGCTCGTAACATGCAATAATTTCAAGTCTTGTTTATTTTCCTCTTGAGCAGAATAGATTTCAGTAGTCACAGAAATCTTAAAGTAGAAATTGAGTGGAAAGAAGATGAATATTTTTTTCTTGCTCAAATAAATGAACTCGGGAGGCTGGTGGTCCATGGGATTCAATAATCCTTAGGGATTCCGGTCTCTTTTATTTTGGCCCTCTGTCATTATTGTAAAGATCCCACCTCATGGCTCAAGACAGCTGGTCAACCTTCAGCCATTACATCATTTCAGCCATCAGTAGGGGAAAAGTTTTAAAGAGGGCATACACCCTTGCTTTGAGTTGAACACACTTTCTGGAATGGAAACCCTATTCTCATTTACACCGCATTGCCATAACTTCATTGAGAGCCTGCACTTAATTATAAAATTAGAGAAATCAAGTTGTAATTTAAGATAGCCATATGCTCATTTACAAAACAATAACTGTATTGTTAGGAGCAAGTCAACATTCTCTGTCTCATAGGTAAAAATCAAGCATTTTCCCACGTGAGTTAGGAGTGGTCTTGGCTTGGGCTGCTATAACAAAGTACTGTAGACTGGATGGCATATGGAAGACAGAAATTTTTTTCTTACAGTTCTGGAGGCCAGAAGTCCAAGATTGGGTTGCCATCATGGCCCAGTTCTGATAGGAGACTTCTTTCAGATTGCAGATTGCCTTCTTCATGTTGCATCTCCCATGGCGGAAAGAAATTGAGAAAGCTCTCTGGGGTCCCTTTTATAAATGCATTAATTCCACTAATGAGGGCTCCACCTTCATGTTCTAACAACTTTTCAAAGGCCCCCACCTCCTAACAGCATCACACCGAAGGTTAAGATTTCTGCATCTGAATTTTGGAGGGGACAAACATTCAGTCCATTGCAGAGAGTAATTCAATTAAAAATTAGAATCGTTCCTTAAAAAAAAAAAATTAAAGTCTTTCTTAAAAAATGCAGACTGGGAAAAGTCAAATTAAAGTTGCTCTAGTCATGGGGTGCCTGGCTGGCTCAGTTGGTAGAGCATGTGACTCTTGATCTCAGGGCTATGAGTTCAAGCCCCATGCTGGGCGTGGAGATTACTTAAAAATAAAACCTTAAAAAACAATAATAAAAATAAAGTTCTAATCACATAACTAAATCATTGTCTAGCTATGATAAGCTCCATGTAACTATAGCACAATGCTTACCACGTGTCTGATCATTTATAAATATTTGAAGAATGAATGGAAAAAACAGCTATTAGAGGGTAAGAGAGAGAAAATACAAATTTTATCTCTACAAAATCAAGGCTGCCAACAAGGAAATTATTTTGATATTTAAAGCTGAAATAGTGGGGCGCCTGGGTGGCTCAGTGGGTTAAAGCCTCTGCCTTCTGCTCAGGTCATGATCTCAGGGTCCTGGGATGGAGTCTCACATTGGGCTCTCTGCTCAGCAGGGAGCCTACTTCCCCTTCTCTTTGCCTGCCTCTCTGCCTACTTGTGATCTCTCTCTCTCTCTCTGTCAAATAAATAAATAAAATATTAAAAAAAAAGAAAACTGAAATAGAAAAAACAACTTGCAAAACTACCCTCTCACTTACAAAACAGATTAAACTATAACAAATTATGACATGCAAACAAATGTTCTAAACTCAATTTCCCGCCTTAGTGAGACACATATGTCCCAAGATAAGCCACAGATGAACTGATGTAACTTTGCATGGATTTGTAAAACTTCTGACTGTTTGAAAAACTCCCTCATTTACAAATTCTGACCAGTTCTTGAGACGCTCAGCCTGCAATCAACTCCAATCTGCAAGTAGCTTTCCCTAACTCACTTTTTTGGGAAACACTCAACAGTTACCTTGGTATGTATCAATAATAACACTAATAAACTTAACCTTGATACAGGTGTGTTACTAGTGTTCTTTGGTCCATAGCAATAGACCACGTTATATTAAATTCATTGCATACTGTTAATGTCTGCTTTTATGGCTTTTCCTTGAGCAGGAGATGTATCTTCATGTTGTATACTGGACAACTAAAATCCTTTCTGGAACAAGACAGTATATAAATATGGATAATCAGTGTGAGAACTAGAAAAGTTTTTTCCCAACAGAAATTATGTTATATGTTCTTTAAATTCTCCTGCACAAAAGAGAAAAGAAATGAACTGAGATATGGTGTCTCTTCAAATAGACAAGGTCAGGAGAGAGAGCAGATACAAGGAAGAAATATTTTTGAATCACTAATCTAGTCAGCAAATATCAGTGCTGAAAAACAGGAGTCAGATCAATTTTATCTTATTGAAAAGTATCGCACACCAGTGCATTTGGTATTTCTGTAAGGCCTAAGGTCTTATAACTAGAGAGCAATTGGCCCCAGGTTTGGATTCAGAAAGTATTAGTATACAGTTGAATTTTGCTTCTTAGGATATATGACTTAGAGCATATATTATCTGAGTTTTCATTATCTCATTTGAAAGTAAAGATGTATCACATTTAACTTTGGATATTCAACCATATGGCTCTCTTTTACATAATTAAAAAATACCATAAAGTTATAATTTATATCTGTGCACTCTATTACATATAATCATACTGCATACATTGTGTACTGGTGATATACATAATACTGTGTATGATTGTATACACAAAATCATGTTTATTGTACTTTATGAGCAATTCAAATGATTTTCCTTATATAGTTGTGACTGCGTGCAGTATTCGCTTGATGTGCTGATTCTACAAATGAATCATCAAGTAATTTTTTATTCCACTGCAATACCTACAGCACAGATGGGTTCTTACGAACATTAAAAGAAAAAAAAAATGGCAAAACCATTGGTACACAGTTCGTTCTTCATTTTGTTGACCAAATCCAAATTTTTATTCCTAAAACCTAAGACAAGCATATTTTAATGATACACACGGTAACACCTTTGTGTTTGGTGCTCTGGAGAGCAAAGAAAATGATGGTTATTAGTGAGTCAACTAGTTACACTGAAGGCCACCAGAAGATGGCCGTCTCATTTCTCTAAGGCACAAGATGACTCTAAGACAATCAGTGGGGGCACAAGATGACAGATAGCGCGGAAGATGAATTGTTCAGGTCACTGCTGGCTACTGCCTGTCAGCATATTTCTTTCCCCAGGTAAGGCCAATGAACTCTTTTTTGTAGAAAGTGCCAGAATAAAAATGTCTGATTTTTCAATGCTATGGATTTTTGCCACAAAAGATTATGGAAGGAGAGTAAGAAAGAGTTCACAATTCACCACTGGCTTTTTCCTCATGTTTCTTGGCATGTCCTTCTTTCATGCTGCATCAGCATACGTGAGTCCCAAGATAAAACCTAGGATGTTCCTCTGCTGTTTTGGTCCTAGACTCATTGATTTGAAGAGAAAATACTGCGGTCAAGAGGTAACACTGAGGTCAATTATCCAGTCATATACTTGTTTTTTAAAGAAAGCACCCCAACCTAAAATACATGTAAATCCAAAGAATGGATTTTGATGAACCTCCTTGTCAGCCCCAAGGGCTTAGGTATTAAAGCAGCAGACTGGGCCTTCATGGTGTGTGTCTTCTAACACCCTCTCAAATTGATTTTTGTGACTTTCAGATGCACCACCATGAGCAATAGGCTGAGCACAAAGAATTCAAAAATTCTAAATTGAAGTTCTGTAGTAGTTACCCTGCTCTTTTTTTTCCTGTCTTTTTGATAAGCTGCTTCTCTCCAACCTATGCATATAGAACAGAAACAATTTGGTTTGCCCTTGAAGAATCCCTCTCCCACCAAAAAAGAACACTGGCATTATCCACATTTTCCCAATGTGGATTCATGTAATGCCATTTTTCTATCAGTTCCATTTTAAAAGCTTAGAGAGTGCTGGAAGGTCAAATTAATAAGCATAACCATTTAATTTCCAAAATTAATGAGTGGAGCTTAACATATTTATGCATTGTATCAGAATATCTGATTCCTTTGGAATTGCTCGGAAACTCAGAGAGGGTCTGATGACCAAATGATGCTAGACTAATGATGTTTTCCTACGAGGCTATGAAAAGCGAGAAACAAATACTGCAGTATGCAGAGACAATATTGTTTCAATTTGTTGATGACAAAACGCATTTCATCTCAATTAGCAAGTAGACTTTGTTATGAAGGGCTAGCCAGATTGCTAATAATTAAAAACTTAATGTGTCTTCAGTCATTACAATAGGACAGTGAGGAGAGGTTGTGAAAAGTATGTAGAGTCTGTTTGCTCTATTTGGGGGAAAGGAAAAAATCCCTATCTTTGTAACAGTGAATTAAAAAACAGTAAATATGATTGTTCTGGGACTTGAGGGAAAGTTAAGATATTATTTCTCAGTGTTTGTCAATGATGATTCTCCCAATAAAGAAATGGCCAGTTCAGATACCATTAACAAAACAAGTAACTCCCTAGTGTTTATTCCAATTTCCAGCCTCCCCAATATCTTTATAATAAACTCACTTTTTAAAAAAAAATAGTAATTGAGAGTTTACTTATCTACTACCCTTTCCCTTACTTGTTAGGCTCTGGGTAACTGGCCCAAAGGGCCACTTTTAGCGTTTGTTCTGATTTGGGCAATCTAATTGTTTTATCATCCTGCACTGAGATTACATTTGTCACCCATTTCCTCCTCCTTTTGCTGCAGTCTAGGCATGTAGGAATGATTTCATGCATTCAGATCATCACCAGCATCTATTTTTTTTTAATTTTTAAATTTTTTTATTAATTTATTTTTTATTAACATATAATGTATTATTTGCCCCAGGGTACATGTCTGTGAATTGTCAGGCTTACACATTTCACACCACTCACCACAGCACATACCCTCCCTAATGTCCACAACCCAGCCACCCTATCCCTATCCCCCCTGCCTCCCAGCCACCCTTCATTTGTTTTGTGAGTTTAGGAGTCTCTTATGAAGTTTTTCTCCTTCCCCATCCCATCTTGTTTTATTTCTCTCCCCCACCCCCCAACACACACTGACCTGCCTCTCAGATTCTTCATATCAGAGAGATTATGTGATAATTGTCTTTCTCTGACTTATTTCGCTTAGCATAATACCCTCCAGTTCCATCCACATCATTGCAAATGGCAAGATTTTGTTTCTCTTGATGGCTGCATAGTATTCCATTGTATATATATATACTACCTCTTCTTTATCCATTCATCTGTGATGGACATCTAGGTCCTATCCATAGTTTGGCTATTGTGGACATTGCTGCTATAAACATTCGGGTGCACGTGCCCCTTTGGATCACTACATTCGTATCTTTGGGGTAAATCCCTAGTAGTGCAATTGATGGGTCATAGGGTAGCTCTATTTTCAACTTTTTGAGGAATCTCCATACTGTTTTCAGAGTGACTGCACCAGCTTGCATTCCCACCAACAGTGTAGGAGGGTTCCCCTTTCTCCGCATCCTCGCCAACATCTGTCATTTCCCAACTTGCTAATTTTAGCCATTCTGAGTGGTGGTATCTCACTGTGGTTTTGATTTGTATTTCTCTGATGCTGAGTGATGTTGAGCACTTTGTCATGTGTCTGTTGGCCATTCGGATGCCCTCTTTGCAGAAATGTCTGTTCATATCTTCTGCCCATTTCTTGATTGGATTATTTGTTCTTTGGGTGTTGAGTTTGAGAAGTTCTTTATAGATTTTGGTTACTAGCCCTTTATCTGATATGTCATTTGCGAATATCCTCTCCTATTCTCTCAGTTATCGTTTGGTTTTGTTGACTGTTTCCTTTGCTGTGCAAAAGCTTTTGATCTTGATGAAATCCCACTAGTTCATTTTTGCCCTTGCTTCCCTTGCCTTTGGAGATGTTTCTAGGAAGAAGTTGCTGTGGCTAAGGTAGAAGAGGTTGCTGCCTGTGTTCTCCTCTAGGATTTTGATGGAGTCCTGTCTCAGAAT
>CM053608.1:16392464-16427693 GCA_028646535.1 Procyon lotor
GTCTAAGATGAGTTTCTTATAGACAGCATATCGATGGGTCTTGTTTTTTTAATCCATTCTGATACTCTGTGTCTTTTGATTGGGGCATTTATCCCATTTACATTCAGGGTAACTATTGACAGATATGAATTTAGTGCCATTTTATTGCCTGTAAGGTGACTGTTAACTGTATATTGTCTCTTTCCTTTCTGGTATATGTTCCTTTTAGACTCTGCTTAGAGGACCCCTTTCAATATTTCCTGTAGGGCTGGTTTGGTGTTTGCAAATTCTTTCAGTTTTTGTTTGTCCTGGAAGCTTTTAATCTCTCCCTCTATTTTTGGATATAGTATTCTTGGCTGCATATTTTTCTGATTTAGTGCTCTGAATATATCATGCCAGTCCTTTCTGGCCTGCCAGGTCTCTGTGGATAGGACTGCTGCCAATTTAACATTTCTGCCTTTGTATATTACAGACTTCTTGTCCCAAGCTGCAGGGATTTTCTCATTGGATTCAGGATTTTCTCATTGTCACTAAGACCTGTAAGTTTTACTATTAGATAATAAGGTATAGACCTATGATTTTGAAGAGGGTTCTCTGTGCCTCCTGGATTTTGATGCTTGTTCCCTACACCAGATTCAGGAAATTCTCTACTATAATTTTCTCCAATATACCTTCCGCCCCCCTCTCTCTTTCTTCTTCTTCTGGGATCCCAATTATTCTAATATTGTTGTGTTTTATGGTATCACTTATCTCTCGGATTCTACCCTTGTGGTCCAGTAGTTGTTTGCCTCACTTTTTCTCAGCTTCCTTATTCTCCATCATTTGGTCTTCTATATTGCTAATTCTTTCTTCTGCCTCATTTATTCTAGCAGTGAGAGTCTCTATTTTTTATTGTACCTCATTAATAGCTTTTTTTATTTCAACTTGGTTTGATTTTAGTTTTATTATTTCTCCAGAAAGAGATTCTCTAGTATCTTCCATGCTTCTTTCAAGCCCAGCTAGCATCTTGATAACTGTCATTTTGAATTCTATTTCTGACATATTACTAATGTCTGTATTGATTAGGTCTCTAGCCATTGGTACTGTCTCTTCTTTTTTTGTGGTGAGTTTTTCTGCCTTGTCATTTTATCAAGATAAGAATAGATGAGTGAGAGAGATCATGTGATAATTGTCTTATTTCGCTTAGCATAATACCCTCCAGTTCCATCCACATCATTGCAAATGGCCAGATTTCGTTTCTCTTGATGGCTGCATAGTATTCCATTGTATATATATACCACCTCTTCTTTATCCATTCATCTGTTGATGGACATCTAGGGTCTTTCCATAGTTTGGCTATTATGGACATTGCTGCTATAAACATTTGGGTGCACGTGCCCCTTCAGATCACGACGTTTGTATCTTTAGGGTAAATACCCAGTAGTGCTGGGTCATAAGGTAGCTCTATTTTCAACTTTTTGAGGAACCTCCATACTGTTTTCCAGAGTGGCTGTACCAGCTTGCATTCCCACCAACAGTGTAAGAGTCAGTCAGAGAAAGACAATTATCACATGATCTCTCTGATATGAAGAATTTGAGAGGCAAGGCGGGAGTTTGGGGGGGTGGTGGAGAGAAATGAAACAGGAAGGGATGGGGAGGGAGACAAACCATAAGAGACTCCTAGTCACAAAACGAACTAAGGGTGGCTGGGAGGCAGGGGGGTAGGGATAGGGTGGCTGGGTTGTGGACATTGGGGAGGGTATGTGCTATGGTAAGTGCTGTGAAATGTGTAAGCCTGACGATTCACAGACATGTACCCTGGGGCAAATATTACGTTATATGTTAATAAAAATTAAAAAAAAAAAAAAAAGAATAGATGTGTGAGAGAGAAAAATACTCTGGAGTTCCGTAGTTTTCACTGATTGATTAACTGGGTCTTGGCTGGATATTCTCGCAGATTTTCTGGGGCAGGGGCCCGTTGCCATGATGCTCAAATGTCTTTGCCCAAGGCAGAATTGCATCACCCTTGTCAGGGGATTGCCAAGCACTTTGCTAGGTTCGCCCTCGAAAGTCTTTGTTCCCTAAGCACTTTCCATACTGCCCTAGAGGCCGGGAATGAAACTGGCGGCCTCTCAGTCTCTGGTCCAGAGGAGCCAAGTGCTAGGGCCCCGCTCCTCAGGACGCCCTTAGAGGAAAGCAGACAATCACTCCCATCTCCCTTGTCTGCGGCCTGCACTCTGTGCTCAACTAGCCTGTGGCAGAGCACCTCTATCAGTGGCACATGCGGCCCCGTCTGGAGTCTCCAAACCCAGCAGATTCCTGCTGTGCACTCCAGCACTGCTCCGCCTGAAGGAGGAAGTAGGGTGTCTCTCCAGGGTTGCCTCTTGTGGGGTCCCTGCTTGAAGAGCAGTGGCCTGTTTGTGCCTCAGATCACGGTCTAAGGTAAGCCTGAGCTGATAGCGCACTTCGAGGCTCTTTCTCTGCCACCAGCTACTCCGGCCTGATACCTGGGAGCTCTGCCACACTCGGACACTCCCGCTCCCTCTGTGACCCCACAGGTTCTGAAACCACACTGTTCCCACAAGGGCTAAACCCCCTGCTTAGCCTCTGGAGTGATGTCGCTCAGTGGAGCAGACTAAAAGTTCCAGTTTTGTGCTCCATGGCTTTGCGGCTGCTGGGAGGTAGCTCCTTCCCCCAGGGTCTCTCTTCTCATCACTTTGGATTCACTTTTTCCACACATCCTACCTTTCAGAACGTGGTCAATTTTCTGCTCCTATAATTGCTGTTCTTCCTCTCTTCTCTCTTCTGTTGAGTTGCAGGTTTTTAAAATGGTTTGATACTTATCTAGTTGAACTTCTGGTATCCAATGCTATCTCAGCCTCCTACACCTCCATGATCTTGCTGAGAGTCCCTCCCAGAATCTTTTTTTTTTCTTAAAACCCAAATCATCTGATGGTCTAAAGATGTCCCTTTCCAATGTATTTATGCTGCAGCCAATTGCTGACGATCCTTAGTATTTATTGAGAACCTTCTTCACCTTAAGATTTTGAAATGATGAACTTCAGCCCTGTAGCAATATTTGCAACTTCAAAGTCAATGTTGAGGTGTTGCTGCTTCCTATCTTTGGATGGGCCTTTATTCACTGCCATCATAGCAACACAGAGAATGGATCAGACCGACACACGTTGCCCACCACGCCAGGTACTATGCATAAAAAGTTAAAGAGGTGCTCTTTGGCCCCTGGGGGCTTTCTTTTTGAGATGAATTGGATTTCAAGTAGGATTACAATACTCATCCATTCATCCCTGGCTGAAAAATGCAGACCGAATTTTCAGGCACAAATTCGTCTTCAATTTACTTCATTTTATGCTAATCTGTAGCTCATCCTCTTACCCCAAAAGTGAAGAGATCAGCAAATGTTAAGGATATTTTTTATCAGAGGTAGACAGCCATTGTATTTAATTTTCTTTTACATTATACGCACTGCATTATCCATTTAATCCCAGACACACAGAAGATTTGCCAATGAGTGATTCTAGCTGACAAGTATGGTAAGACCAGGTTTCTCTCCTTATGCTGCTATTTAATACAATTGGGTGAAGAACAAATTCAGATCATAGAATTTAAGACTATAATACCATCACAGTTCAATTCATATAGGCTTTCATTTAAAGCGTCATAAGTATTTTCCTATGTCCTAGTTTATTTATTTTCTCCAGTCCTTTAGAATGTAGACAGGAAAATGGAATTAATTTTTATTTCCATTTTTCTGACTGGCTTTGCATGGTGCCATTTCATTTGGTTGACTTGCAATGGTCATCCATAACATGGTATTTAATCAATGTTTATTGAGCCCTCACTTCATGCCTGGAACTGTGCTACATGGTAAGCATAGAACACCCAATAGAACAGAAACTGTTTCTACTTCTTAGGAGCTTTTGAATACTTTTCTAGTCAACTGGAACTAAACTCTAGAGGTTCAATTTCTTAATTTCCTGATCATTTCTTTACCCAGTAAGGTATGATTACTTAATTGTTGAATTAAATTATTGAATTAAATTTAATTATCTAATATTTCCTCAACTCTCAGTAGGATGTTTGGGCAGAAAACTTCCAGATACCACTAATTCAGAAGCAAAAATGCTATGAACTATGATCTGGTTGTGAAAGTACAGTTCATAATATTAGTTACAGTGTTTTTTGTGTGTTTTTTTAAAGAACTTAAATAAAAATGAGAAAGCTTTTTTTAAAGATTTTTTAAAATTTATTTATTTGACAGAGAGATCACAGGTAGGCAGAGAGGCAGACAGAGAGAGGTGGGGAAGCAGGCTCCCTGCTGAGCAGAGAGCCCGATGTGGGGCTCGATCCCAGGACCCTGAGATCATGACCTGAGCTGAAGGCAGGGGCTTTAACCCACTAAGCCACCCAGGTACCCCAAAATGAGAAAGTTTTAATTTTAATTTTCTTTTTTTTTTAATTTTAATTTTCTTATAGAAAAATTAAGAAAATATCCTTGGCTCAAAACATTTGTCTTTTTTTTTTTTAACATGCAGATGTCTTTTAAGAAATATCTTGCACATTATAGCCAGTTTTTGAATGTCTTTTTGAAAGAATGTAGGATCCATGACAACAGAGAATTTGCCACATTCATTCACTTTGCTATTTCCAGCACATAAAATAAATAGTGCCTGGAACATAGTAGGTATTACGTGCCTAATAGATGCTGGAAATTGGGAAGATAATTTATTTGTATTTAATGAATGAATGGCCTCATTGATAGCAAAAGATTCATTCTTGTTTTTTCATTGGGGAAAAATCATGTAAAATTCCTCAGTGAAGAAAGTTTTTGTGATAGCTTTATTCTACTAATTTTGTTATAAATACTGGCTTATTTAGATTGATTCCAACCAGTTTATTTGAGCTCTCCATTCTATTTTTGTTTCAAGCTTTTTTCCCTCTTTTCTCTCTTACTGTTATAGAGAAAACCACTATCAGTTAAAGAGTGGCTTCATTGCAAGTAATCTGCCTTTTCTTTCTGGCGGCTTGTAAGGCCTTTGGTGTTTTACAGTTTCATTACAATGTATTTATGTGAGGCTTTCTTTAAAAGGAATGCATCTTGCTAGGACTATTTTTACAGCTGACCCTTGAATAACCTGAGTTTGAGCTGTACAGATCCACTTCTATGTGGATTTTTCTTTTCAATAGGTACAACATAGTACCTTAAATGTATTTTCTCTTCCTTCAGATTTTTTAGCAACATTTTCATTTCTCTAGCTTACTTTATTGTAAGAATGCAGTGTGAAATAAATATAACATATAAAATCTGTGTCAGTTGACTGTTTATATTACTGGTAAGTCTTCCCACAACAGTAGACTATTGGTAGTAAAGTTTTTAGAGAGTCAAGGGTCATATGTTAATTTCAACTAAGCAGGGTGTCAGCGCCCCTAACTCAATCATTGCTCAAGGGTCAGCTGTATTTTGTAGATTCATAACCCTTTTCAATTGTGGAAATTTTCACTCATTGCCTCTTTGAAAGTTGCCTCTCATTTTTTCTATTTTGTCTTCCTGGGTACTTGTTAAATATATGTGAGAGCTTCTCATCCTCTTCTCCATCTTTTAATGTCCTTTCAGGTTTCTATTTTTACCTCTTTTTGCTGAATTCTATTGAATCTCATTATGTCTGGCTTTAGTTCATAAATTTTCTCTTTATTCTGTCTAATCTGTTCTTTAACTTATCTATGAAATGATTCATTACAATTATATTTTTCAGTTTCAGAAACTGTATTTTGATTCTTTTCTAAACCTGCCTGCTTTGTTCTAATATCTTATTAATCAATCATAGATTTATTTCATCTTTTCTTTTTAGAACTGTTTGTATTACACCTTTAAAGAAAGTAAGATGGATCTTGATGTTCCATTTGAAGTTCTTGGGGGATCTAAATTTCCTTTTTGTCACTTCTCAATGACACCCTCTCATGGCCTGTATAGAGAGCACAGTCCTACTAAGAGGATTTGCATTTGGTTCAGGTCAATGTTTACTAGGGACTATGCCAATATGCATGATCCCCTCTAGTGTCCCCAACAGGTAAACACTATCTCTTCAAAACACTGAATGAAATGGAGCCAGGCCTAGGCTTACAAACTCTTAGAGAAGACTTTATTTTATTCCACCACCACCAAAGCCAACATAGGTAATTTTTCCTTATAGTCTATCTTTGCTGGTAAGTATATATATACTTTTCTTAGCTCATCCTTTCACCAAATGTGAGGATACTGGTTGTACATAGCCAAGTTCATTGATTCCCCATGTATACAGTGCAAGTCTTTGTCTCACTCCAAAGGGCAATTGAAATTTGGCCACAAAATCCAGCAAATGCTCCTAAGACATCTGGGTGCTTTGATTTTCACCTTCCTCTTACAGGGATTTTCATTTTGTGGCTTTCAAACTCGGCCATGCAATCCAAGTGTCTTGTTAAATTTTGCCTAGCAATATTTGGTGCGGGAGGGGTAGTGGAATATCGTTAGGTCATACTGCTAAAAATAAAAGGCTTACGAGCTATTTTTAGCTCTCCTTTGTCATTTTGCTTTTGGTCCTGACTCACATTCATCCAAAGCTTACATTTGAATCTGAGCTGAAGGTAAAGAAAAGATGATGGCTAAACTTATCCCTGGTGCCAGGCTAGACATCTGTACTGCTGCCAGAAAGGACTGCATCTTCCAGAGACTGGCCTCCCAATGGCACAACTGCCTGCCCAGCAGGGTATGATGGAAGCTGAGTCTCTATACAAGTGTAGATGAACACTGCTGATCAGCGTGTGTGATGCTACTGTACCTTTATTTCTTCTCGTTACATTTCTGTCTACCCTTCCAGTGCCCCCTTGTCTTGCATTCCTCCTTGAGTCAAGGATTTTTTCTTGAGAAAAAGCATCAGCTCTCACCCATTCTGAGTAGAACAGAAACACTCATTATGGGACCATAGCTACTGATGAGGAGGACGGACTCTAAAGTCTTTCAGAGACAATGCATTCCTGTTTTCAAGGACCTATTTTCCCCCTAACCAGTTTTCAATTAGAGAGCATGTTTTTGTTATTTGAATGGAAACTCTGTGCTTTAAAGATAGAAATAGAGTGAAAATAAGGGGGGGACAATAGTCTTTACAATCATCTTTCTGAAAGAGGTCTCCTGTAGCATTCAGAAGCCATTTGGTGATCCTCGTAAGTTAAACCAGCAGCCTAATTATTTTTGCCGAGGCAAGAGAAAAGGTGGCTTAGAAGGAATATGAAGAATGCTTAGAGAAATCTGCATATTTACCTTAAACCAACTCTCTTCAGCTCCTGCTCTCATCATAGTTATGGACAAAGGCAAGGGCGAAAAGAGAATTTAAAGTCCACATGATGTGCAGGTTGATTAAAAGTGACAGCCCGATCTGCTGACAATTGACAAAAGATCAGGGAGTCATTTATTTAATTGGACTCCGAATGACAAGAAGGTGAGATGATTATCAAAGAGATGAGTCCTTTGTTCCAGCCTCACAGTTAAAGTCACTTCAAATGGAAAGGGAACTTTTCCAATTTCTCTAGGACACCAGCCTGAGGAGGTTTTTCAGTGATAATCCAGGCAATCAGGATCAAAAATACTATTTGCCTCCCTCGAAGAAAGAAGGGATTATGGGCAACCGAGATGGAAGGGCTGGAAATACTGAAGGTGTTAAGTCAGCGGCATGTCAATGAGACACAGCGATATGACTACTCAGTTGTACGGTTGGCTCTTCCAGTTTTGTTCACTGATTTAACAATATGGTTCATAACAGATACCCTCAACTTCCTCCCCATCATCAGCATAACCTGAAGAAGAATTTAATTTATACCTCATAACAGCTAGAATTCTGACCCAGGAGCATTAGGGTTCCGGTAGAGAAAGATCGAATACTGAAAGCAAGCATCAAAATGTACTTTCATTTTCTTTGTATTAGATTTAGGAGAGAGGGGGAAAAAAGAATTAAGTTTAACTGAGTATCTAATATGTGCCAGGCAGTGTGCAAGGCACATTACAGATTTTATTACATTCGTACAGTAACTTCATTGTAAGAAGAAAATATCTCAACCCTTTATGGTGCTAAAACACTTTGCAGACACTAGTATTCATGCCTCCAATAATTTTGTGTTCAATTTAAGGATAAAGAAATAAAGAGTTTGCTCCAAGTCAGAATGATGCAATGGTCTCTGGTTTAAGGCTCAAGTATTGGCCACTCTGAGCAAAAATGGCTGCTCTCAGGAGAATATTAATGGCTTCAAGGTAGATTGCATCACTAGCAATTCTTAGCAGGTAAGGGACACTTCCAAGAAAGGGGGAATCAGTGACCCATAATGTAACCCTTTTGGAACAGGTGACACTTGTCATCATGCTAGACAAATTCATTCCCACAGGCCAGGGTTGGAATACAACTGTGTAGACCAAAATCAAGATAGAAGCAATTTTTGAACACACTGCTATTGTCAAATCAAATTTTAGTTACAAGTAATACGTGAATGCAGGCTGCTGGAAAAAGGTGGGTGAGGATACTATCCACCCTTAGCCCTTGGCAGAAGAGAATAGCATGGCAGAGGCTGAATGGAAGTGGCTAGTGTCTAGAAGACTCCCTGCCACTCAACAACTTCCCTGTTCCAAATGAACATAGTTCTGGGAAGACGCAGGACCTCTAAGGTTACCCCAGGAGATCAATGTCACCAGGAAAGGGGAGAATTACTGAATGGTGGCCACACTGAGGCAAAGACACAAAGGAGTTCTCCTTCTCTCTTCTATATAAGTTGCCTATTGGAACATCTGCAGAAGGGGAAGGTCAGATGGACCTTAACCAGAGTTCTGTCTCCCTGTCACTTCAGAGGATCTCATGTTTTGGTCTGGAAAGTAAGCACACTCACTGGGGAGGGACAAGGACTCTAAGCATGAATTGTCCAGATGATAGACATCAGCTTCTCTTAATCTTAAATATTTCTTGCTATGTAGTCTATTGATGTAGGATTCCTGGAGGGTAGGGGTAAGACCAACAAACTACTTTTAAGAAAAAAGTAACAAGTGTGATATAAGGAATTTCCAGGACAGAAAGTCTCAGCAGGATGAACCTTGAAGAGCACAGGCAACAGCTCAGCAAGAAGAAGAAGCAGGGCAGAAAGTTGATCATTTTTCGATTACTTCACAGGGTGCAGAAGTCTTTGCTGTGACTAGGAAGTCTCTTTACACAGAAATCCCAAAGCCTGGAAGCACAATCCATTTGATCAGTTCATGTCTCAGTATTTTCCTGAAGCCATCCATGAATCAGACCCAGCTATGCTAACTTTTGCAAATTGTTGAAGGAGACTGCAAAATTTGGTTATCTGTCACTTAACATGTCCCACCTGCTAACAAAGTAAGCAAGCATTTTCCAAACTATACCCCATGAAGGGTGAGTGTGCGCACATTACTAGAAATTATATGATATATATGTGTGTGTGTTCTTAGAAATCCAGCAGTGAGGAATCAGATTAAGTTTATTTAAGTCAGTGATTACCAAACTTATGCAACCGTAGCACCCTTTAAAAAGCAACTAATAAACTCTCTTGAAACTACATTGATCATAATTTAATAAAGAGTAGTCAAGTGGATAAGAGTATTATTTATAGTCTCTGGAACAACCAGAAACTCAACTTTGTCTCATTGTCTTACGAGTTTTGCTTATCCATTCATTCATCAAATTTTTATTCAGAGCAAACTATATATTGACATAATAATAGTTGCTGGGTAATACATTGGTAAATAAAAAAGATATGGGTCCTGTCGTTTGGGAATAAAGAACATAATAAAAGATATCAAGTGGTTACTAATAGTATCAAGTGCTATAATGAAAATAAACAGGATATAGAAAAGAAATACCCTCAGGGAAAGACTGGAATGGGGACTATTCTTGAAGAAGGCAGTGGAGCCAACCACGAGAAAACTAGGAGCAAAGACAGATGAGCCTGAGTGGGGTGTTATTTCTATTTTCCACATTAAAATTATAAAATTTTAATTATAAAAGTCCCTGTTGCAAGGGGCTTCCATGAATGAAGGAAACTTCTAAATTCAAGAAATTGTCTTCTTGTTATTCTACAATCTGAGACGTAAAAAGCAGGATATTACCTTTAATATGTTTCCTACATTATCTTGTGCTTCTTGTCAAATTAGTCATCAAATGTATTACTTGTCCCATATCCATCTACCTTGATAAATTCTATGGTAAAAGAGGGTAAAGATCACATCTGTCTTATTCACCATCCTACCATGTAATAGATGGCCAAAATCATCATTTGTGAGATAATTAAAATAATTTCCTTTTATAAATAAAAGTCTTGGTCCTCAAGAGGAATCTAGGAAAAACCACTCCCAATAAAAAAATACTACAAATCTACAAATATCTTCCATTTGGCTGATGTAATCTTTGTATCCCGAGTATTTGCTTTACTTTGTTTTTAATGATGTAACTTTTATGTGTCATTGATTTGGGACACATGGCTCAAATAGCTAAAACATGATCATTAAATTATTCAATATCTAACAATATTCTTAAAAATCTGAATTGATAAAGCCCATGAGTATATTCTTTTCTTTAATTAGAAAAATATTTAAGGTGATAAATGCACAACAACAATCTATAGTACAGGATTACAGTTGCATTCATGTTATAAGCTGGGTTGTCTATAAGTAAGGATATATGACATTTCGAAGAAGGACCAATGATTTGAATAAAAGTCACCTATATTTCAGAGTGAAAGGATAGATGAGCATAAAAATAACATAACTCTGGTTGATTTTTAAAGTACTATTTCTAGGGAAACTAAGACAAAGACAAGAAAGAATAATTAAGGTAGAAACTTAATAGTGATCGCAGATAATTTAAGCCAAGAAAATTACAAATAGACCGCAATCTCTTTTTTGTTCAATGTCTCCCTAACAGAATACATGCTTCTGAGCCATGGTCAGACTATGCTGCACCACTGTCGAACAAGACTTTTTTTTGAAGACTCATTTGCTTGACCCACACTTCATAGAGAGCAGCCTTCTCAGATCCTCCGGATAAGAGAAAACTGAGAAGGTTTTTTTGACTCCTTTGAACAGACTGACATTTCCCTACAATGGCTTTTTGTAATACAACGGGTCCCCTCCAAATCTTCAACAGCCTCCTGAATGCAGGCTTTGGGAGAATGAGGCCTACGAGCAAAGTATTTAAAGATGGCACCAACTGGGCTCTGAACAGGAGAGGCTGAGGAGATTCGGTGCTTTGGGTATTCTGTCATGTTGCCGCCCTTCTAGATTTCCACAAATTCACTGTAATTCACTGGGTAGGCGAGCAGACAGGGATTTAGGGCCATGAATAAAGTATATGCAAACTGCTATGCCTGGGCACAAGCAGATGGCGGGATGAGACGCAGACACAGACAAGGCGAGGGAAACATTGACAGTGTTCATTTTGCCTTAAAAATGAAGCTGAGAAATCCGCAGCCAATTATTGTGACATTTCTCCTCAGCCAAGTAACCAAGTGAGTAATAAGAAAATGAATGAACACTTAGGGGGGGAAGATGTCTAATAATTAACAAGCCACTCTGCCATATTAGAATTAAACTAGACCAACTGATTAGAACTGATTAGAACTAGACCAACTGATTAATGGTCTAATGATCATTAGAATATGGTCATTTCGTAGACTCAAACAAGAGTAAAGCAAACATATTTGGGGTTTTCAAAGTTGCCATAAAATAGACAGAAATAATTCTGACGAATACCATAGGTCTGGAACTTACTTCTGATGATGTGAGTGTGTGCCCACATGTGACCGTGTGTACATATTTATGCATAAATTATATATGTGTTGCATATGTAGATATTTTATAACCCCTCAGACTGTATTGCAGTATCCCACTTGGCTAGACAACGCATCGTCTGCATATACTTTTGCTACGATTTGTTTCCCTTAATCTTACAGGATGCATGGTGTTAAAACTCAGATGTGGAATTTCAAATTCATTCATGTCCTGGGAAGCTAGAAATGCCTGTGCACTTGCTTAACAATCATCTGTTCTCCCCACATCCTTCTTTAGGGAGGTATCTATAAGAAAATAAATCTGGCTCAGAGTATGATTCATCCATTCTGGCAGTTGAGCTAATAACTCCCAGTAGTCGAATAATAGCCCCCTAGCAAGGCTGCCTGTCTAACAACTGTGTTGAACACAAAGCTTAGGCCTTGCAGACCCAATGTGGTCTTTTACTAATTCCCCCGCAAACCCGACTCTTAAAGCCACCAAGTTCGTTTATGTCTGCAAAGGGAGAGAGAGAAGAACCAGCCTGCCCAAGGTGAGCCTGGCTCGTCTGGTCCTCTAACCTTTTCTGGAGAGGAAGCAGGAGGTGCAGGCCCTGCAGAGAACTAGAAAACTTTCATGTATTTTTGAACACACAACCACTCTGGTCACCCATTGGAAGGTGGCTTGGAATGATGGCCTTTTGCACATCTAGATGCTTTCTCCCATTAGGAAAGCTGGAAGAACGTAGGTGATAACACAGAAAAAGGACAGGAAAGATTTACAAGTAAAACATGAAAAGTGGCTTCTATTTTTGTTGGTGAGAGTATAGTTATGTTTTATATTTTTTGTACTCTTTCTAGATTTTCCTAGTGGACCTATTATATCATTTCTATAATCGGTGACGGGGGAACACATTTAAAAAAATTCAGATTTTTCAAACTGGTTTTGACCTTTAGTTTATGGTCATGTTAAAATGATATTCTATGCGGGGCGCCTGGGTGGCTCAGTGGGTTAAAGCCTCTGCCTTTGGCTCAGGTCATGATCTCAGGGTCCTGGGATAGAGCCCCGCATCAGGCTCTCTGCTCAGCAGGGAGCCTGCTTCTCCCCCGTCTCTGCCTGCTTGTGATCTCTCTCTCTGTCAAATAAACAAATAAAATCTTTAAAAAAAATGATATTCTGTGAATCTTAGGAAAGATATGGCTTTTAATTGGAGTTTTACTTTTGATCAGGCAGGGAAAGAGAGATTGATGTACTCTTGGTTCATTATTATTAATAGAAATCTCTCTAAGGAAAGGAGTTCAAATCCTGGCTTTGTCACTGTTTAGCTGCATCACCTGCAAGCTTCTTAATCTCTTACGTAAAACAGGAATAACGGTACTTTACCCTCAAAATTATCATAATAATTGTAATGTATCATCAGCTGCTTAGATGATTGTGTGGTGTCAAAATATATGTCCTCAATATGTCTCCTGCTCAAAACTGTAAGAGGTCTTCATTATCAGCTCAAATCTAGACTGTGCTCTGGTGTTTGAAGTCTTATATAGATGTACCAAATTTGTCACTTAGACCTTTCAGAGTCTCAGCGGAAATTCTTGCTTTGCAGCCTCATTCTTTACCATCCATGGTGCACAACACAGCCACCCCCCAAGTTGCTCAAAGAGCTCCTGATCCATCTCTCCTCACAGCGAGGCCTGCCTCAAGGTCAGACTCCTTGTCCAATCTCCTGCATCGGACCAAGATCCACATGGGCTGGCGATTTGTCTTTGTAACCCCACACCTGCACTGTGCCTTCATGAAACAGGCGTTTGATGACTGACATCTTGCATTTACTTTAGTTTCCAATGTGTCTTTTTGCTGATGAGCAAAGTATATCCTTAGTAAATAATTGCTCAATAGAAAAAAAAGAACAAGAAGAAAGACAGAGCTCTGGTTTTTTCAGTCTTATCAGTGGTCTCTGGTTATGTTAACCAAAAATAATCTATTTTAAAAAGTATTTTTGTGGAAGGAAGGAAAAGAATTCAGAATTCATTTTTTCATTGATTTCATCATTGAATTCATTTGTTGACTGCTGCATTTTACAGAAATGTGTTTATAGAAATGAGCAAAATATAGTTCCTGACATCGAAGAGTTCACAATCTAGTGGTTGAGATTAATAAATTGATAATCGTAAAAATTATATACATACACAATACATATATATATACATATGTATGTGTGTGTACATGTAGACATACACACACACACATATAGGGTTAGGAACAAACTAAAAAAAAAAAAAAAACAAGAACAAAAACACTTCTTTCCAAAGGAAATAATGGGTTTGTTTTTGTTTTTGTTTTTTTTTTAAATGGTAAGTTCAATTTTTTATTAATAATCTTGGAACAAATACATTAATAATTTCTTAGAGTTATAAACCATTTTAAAGTTTTGAAGGAATTTTCACATACACCAATTAAACCCTCACAACATCCCTGTGAGGTAGGCAGGTTTGGTGTTATTTTCCTATTACTGAGAACGAGGCTCAGTGGTGAAGTAAGGTCACACAGTTGGTAAGTGATGGAGCCAGGACTAGAACCTAGGCTTTTGGACATGCTGCTTCCCTGAGAACATTCAAGTAATGATATCCTAGGCTATATAATGAACATTTTTCTCCTATGATGATCAGATCTGTTTTTTTAAGTTTGATAATACCTCTTTCCTACTATCCAAAAACACTCAAACTGTGATGAGACATGTCTTCTCTGTCACTGGAGTCTTTCTCTTCAATGTATCATTTAGAGATTTGGTCAAAAAAATTGGTGAAAACAAAAATTGTGACTTTTTACCTTATAAAAGAAAGAAGTATTTAAATGTGTATTTGAAACGCTGTTAAAGACTGTCCACTGATAGGCTATAGAAACTGATAATCATAACATTAACCAAAATATTAAGAAACAAATAACTGTTTTACTTGAAGCCCAATGAAAAAACATTGGTATGCTTACCTAAGATATCTAATAGTTTTAAAAAAATTAAGTTTAAGCTAATATGAAAAATACTGCAGCTACGTTTAAGTTTTCTAAGATAAAACTTGAGAAGAGAGAATATTCTAGTTCAGTACAGTGGGCTCCAAACCAACTACATGTTTGAAATACATCTTCATTGCATTCCTTACGTAGTATCATTATCATCATCATTTTCATGTTTTCTCTTCAGTGGGTTTGATTCATTGGCCATGTTCTGTGATGAAACCATGTTGGTGGTAATAAGAATATTTTGGGGCCCAGTTATTGAAGGATTAGTCAGAACATTTTGAACTGCAGTTGTTGCAGGAACTGATTTGACAGGTGTGGATTGAGAAGGTGGAATCTGCACCATAAATCTTTGGCTTGTCACTGACACTGGAGGTGCAACTTTATTTGGGACAGATGCTGTTTGCGGGGTTGCTACAGTAGGGGTGGAAGGTCTGCTACTAATAGCACCAACACTTAACCATGGTACTAGTCTTCCTTGGGTAGGTCCCTTTTTAATTAAGGACTTCAGCCTGTAGTTTGGAGCTGTTAGGCAGTATCTGTCAGGTGGCAGTCTGGGTCCTGCATGTGGCTTAATCAGTGGTAAAGGGGTTTGAGTTTTCTGCCTTGCAATATCCAGTAAAAAATCTCTCGGAGGAGAGGAAAAAGTTTGATCAGCACGACACTGGATTGCTAGTCTCACATCATCTGCATCAACATTAGGTTTCTTAGCATGGCCTGAATAAATTTTCACATTATCCAGAATTGTAGTCACATATTGGAAAGCAAATTCCAACATTTGATTTATAACCCTTGGTTCATACTCCGTAATTCCCATATCCTTCAGGATTTGTGCCATCACCCAGGCATCTCTCGGAGCATTCTTGGGAGGCACCATCTTGCCAGACTCCATGTTATCCTGCCCCTCGTCATCCCAAAGGAAATAATGTTTAAGCTGAATCTTGAAGAAGGAGCGTTAACTTCATATTCTAGAAGGGAGTAGAGAAAAAAAAATCTGTCTAACAAAAATAACAGTATTTGCAAAGCTATCAAGCTATGAAACACTTTGGGCATTCAGGATCTTTCCGCTAGTTCAAAATGGTTGAATACAGAACATATATGAGTGTGATAGAAGATGGGTCTGGGATAAGGTCACAAAGATTTGAAATATCTGTTTTAAAGGGATTTAGTTTAACTCTTCGGGCAATGGGAAGCCATTAAACACTTAAACTTAGAAATCTCAAAGTCACTTTAAACTCAATGTATCAAAACTCAATATATCTAGTTTCTCTCCAAAACTAGCTTTCATCTGGTGTTCCATATCCCAGTGAATGTCACCATCATCTGTGATGCTTCATAAGCCAGAAACATAAGTGGCATCCTTGACGATAAATTGCCTTCATCCCCATATTCATCTTGCCTCCACATCATTACAAAAATATCTCCCTGATCCCTCAATTTTCTCCTCTTCCACTGTCACCATCCTGGTCTGAGTTGCCATTATCTCTCATCTGGCCTATGGTGGGAAAGAACAGTCCAGACTCCCCAAAAGCACTGATTCTCCTCCAATCTGATGGTCACATCACAGCCTGATCTGTTTAAAATGTAAATCTAATCCCTCCTTGACCATGTTTAAAAGCTATTAGTTTGTGATGCTCTTGTGATGAAAACCAAAGACCCCAAAAGGGCCCATAATAAGCTGCATATTTAGCCTTTGCTACTTTTCCCATCATTCTGCTCTCTGGGCTTCTCTCAGCAATTCAAACATACCACGTCCTCCGACCCCCACCCCTGCTATACATACTCTTCCCTCCATCTGGATTAACCTTCTTTTTCCTCTCCCTGCTTCTCACCCCTCCTCCATGATCAGGCTCCACTTTCCTGACATTGCTGTGTAGATCAGTTTCTTTTGTTATATATTCATATGTCCTTCAGTGTAATACTTGATTGTATTGGATTCTTTTTCATTACTATTCTATTTCTGGCATCAAAGATAGTGTCTGATGAATATTGGTAATAAATGAATAACATTAACAATTTGCGTTCTAAAAAGTCTACCCTGATCACAGTATGAGAAAGCAAGTTTGCATGAATAAGATGAAAAGTAAGGAGAGGGTTAAGAATTAAGTGTCACAAGCAAGCCAGAGATGATGGTTGATTGAGCGGTGCATGGGCAGATGGAAAGGAGAGGGCAGATCTGAACCCTATCAAATTGTTAGAATCATCTTATGTGGGTAAGATTTCATTGTGAAGCCAGGGCACAACCCGTAAGTTTAAAGGAATTACTAGATGGTTGGCACAGAAATGTTTAGATGCTCCTAGATCTTTGGATCAGAAATTTTGCCTCAAAGCAGAAAGTTTGATTTATTTTTAATGTAGAAGTTCCTTTTAACAACTATAAGAAACGCTCCTAAAGTAAATTTAAGTTGGTTGTCTTTTGCTAGGTATTGATATAACCCCTATTTCTGCCTCCACGCTCCTTATCGGCCCCTGGTCTAAGCAATTTGGCTTGATTCCACCGGGGTTGAGATGACTATAAGCCACCTCCAGCTTCAAAAGTATGTCAACTCTGAGGAACTAGACCTTTTTTATGTTGTAAACAGCTTACCCCAGATGAATAAAATAACACTGTGGCCCATCAATGTGTCCAGTGTCTCGTAATAGACAAAATCACCTTAGTGTAGTCTTTGGCCACAGTATGTTCCTGAGAGAACCCGGCAGTGCAGTAATCTATTTCAAAGGACTTGGAACAGAAAAGTCATCGTTCTAATTTTCGAGAAAGACTTCGAGGGCTCGACTATGACAGCTCCATGTTCTCGCTCTCAACCATCCCCACTCGTCGATTCAGCTTTTACGTTTACGTCTCCAGGAATTTTTGGTGGGCTTTGTAGCCTGTGAATGTGCCTATTTGCAGAAATTTCTCTTTCACTTAGTGTGCTTCTCTGTCAATGGGCTCATCTTCGTAAATGTGGAAAAACATTAAGGCCATTCAAAGTGCTCAGCAAGATGCCTATTAGGGATGCAAATGTGCACAATATGGACAAAACCAGTAGCTCTCCTTGTGAGACATTTGAGTTTGGGGAATTTAACTTAGAAGCACTGCTACTTTCCACTTGAAAAAGCTCTTAATTTTTCAGGTCTGCATATTCTCTGGCTCCATGTCCTCTCTTATCCTCAGATGTGGTGGTGCATTCAGTCCTTGGCATTTTAACTTTTTTGTTTTACACTGTGTGCCTAAGAGCTCTTACTCACTTTTTTGGCTTCTCCATCAACTCTATCTCATTGACTTCAACTTTACATCTGCTTCTCTAAGGTTTAGTCCAAAAGCTCTAACTGCATATTAGATATTTTCAATTCAAACTAAAGATGCCATCCATCAATCTCATTATCTTTTACCTACCATCCCCACAGAAACATTTTTTAATCAGTAAGAATAAACTCGGAGCAGCTTCTACCTAGCACTTTCTAGGTTGGCTCATTCGAATGGATACCAAGCGCTATTGACTCTCCCACATCACCTGGAAAATGCCCTCCACAGAAGTCACCCACAGCCATAAGGTGGGTTGAACAGAGCCCAGTTAGAAAAGAGAGAGGAATGGATCTGAGAGAAAAACAGGCCAAAGAGGGATCATTCTGCATCCATTCTGGACTTCCATCATCTTCTACTTTCATTTAGCACTCTCAAGCTTTCACCTAAAATGTTGCAACTATTTTTTGTAGACAGTCGTTCTTACGCTCTACTCAGAGAAAGGAGATACAAGGGCATCAGTCATTATATCGTCTCAATAATTCGGGAACTCCAGGTAATACGCCGTCTTCCACATCTATTTTGGATATCGCTTCTCATTAGTCTGTCTAGTGACTCATGAACTAGATTGTGAGGGTAAGCACCACCAGTCATCCTTTACAAAAACGTAGAGAAAGGGAAAGGGTGGGGGAGATGATATCCACAGCTCCTGAAGGCCCCATTTCTGTAACTGGTGCCAAGACCATAGCTGATTTTTTTTAAATATAGCAGCTTTATTGAGATATAGTTTGGTAATTATACAATTCACTAATTAGAAATGTAGAATTCAATGATTTTTCATATTTTCACAGGGATGCAAAACTGTCGGCACAGTTGATTTTAGAACATTTTCATCACCCCCAAGATAAACTCTGTATGCATTACAGTCACTCCCCACCTCCTCCCACCCCTTGTTGAAGATCCCCTCATTTCTGTGAAGATCAGTTCAAGTCCAGCCACCCCAGCTTTCAGTCACCCCTCCAGATTCTGAAACTGGAAACATCTACTGTTTGGACTACTCATTTGGATTCCCCATAGTGCTATTCGTGTTTTTATGTATATGCTCTGTCTCCCTAATTAGATTATAAGCCTCTTAAAAACAAGCCCCTTGTCTTGATTGAAGAGATGGAAAACATAGTTAGAAGTGTAGCTGCCTCACTGAATTTAATCCTCTTTTATTTGTACGTTGATTAACTCAAGTTACTGAGAACTTTTCCGCTAACAGAGATTTTTTTTTCCTTAATCATCTCCCCCGAGAAAATAATTCAAAAAGGATGGGATAGTTTTACCAGTAAATTTAAAGAGTTTGTTAAAATACAAAAATAGGACAGATAAGGAAAAACACCTCAGAAATTATTTGCTATTCTCAAATATTGCCTAAATGCATTTAAGATGTGCTGGAAAGGCCAATGTTTCTCCCATGCCGGCATTATTAGTGTCTCCTCATTGCAGTATATAACAAAAGGTGATGTTAAACCAAATATCAGAGAGAATAAAACATATTCAATTCTTCTAATAAATGTTCAATCTACAAGTTAAACGTGGTGTTAGATTTGTGCACTTGTTAATTAATTCTTTTAAAATGTATCAATATTTAGGGGCACCGGTGGCTCCGTCAGTTAAGCATCTGGCTCTTGTTTGGGCTCAGGGCACCATCTCAGGGTTGTGGGATGGAGCCACAAGTCAGGCTCTGTGCTCAACGGAGAGTTGAGTTCTTTCTCCCTCTCCTTCTGCTCCTCCTCTGCTCACATGCACCCTTTCTCTCTATAATAAATAAATAAAATCTTTAAACAATGTATAAATATTTATTTGTAGTTTTAGAGATATGTAAAGGTAACTTAAAGTCTGTTTCATGAAATGGAACTAATCAATACTTTTTAAATTTTTTCCTTCTTTTTAAATAAATATCAGAACTCTGGATAAGTAGACTTTCCTGTCTTTTTCTTTTTCCTTTCTCTCCTTTCCCTTCTTTTATTCTCATTTTTTTCCCTTCTGTTTTTACTTTCCTTTTATTCCTTCCAGTTCCCTTAGGAAGACATTGGCGCAACATCCGATGTTTGTTGGGAACAACATTGAAAACTAAGAAAATTAAAATAACCAGAAGAGGAAAAAAGTTTAAATGAAATTATCATCAAGTTTTCCCCATTTCTGTATCTTACAGTCACCATTAAAATAAGAACAGTTCCTATACCCTGCTTTATATTAAACTCTAAAACAAATCCTTATATTGAACAGTATTTTGAAATATTAAAGAATTTCAAATTGGACAACATTTGGTAACATTTCTATAGTACTTACTTTGTTCCCAGAATTGCATAATATTGGGGATATTTCATAATATAATAGAGAAAGACATACAAATAAAATAATTACAAAGCGGGGAGAAAATTGTTGGATGAAGTGCCATGACCACTGAACATAGTCATTTATTTCACAGTATTTCTTAATGCCGTATTTGTGCCAGGTACTATTCTAGGTGCTAGGGATACACAAAAAAACCATTTTCCTTCAAAGTGAATACAAAATGGTTAATACAAAATTCCCTTACAGTTTAATAACAAATTGCCGGGTTAAAGGTGAATACAGAATGTTATGGAAACCAGAGAATGGACCTAGAACAGAGAGGGAGGTTTCAGGAGTGTTAGGAAAACTTTTGTATGTAATTCACTCCAGACTGGCATCTTAAATGATGAGTAGACTATACTTGACCTTATAAGGAAACAGGTGTGTGGAGAGAGGAAGGGTAAGAGAAGAGTGTGGCAGGCACAAGGGACTGTATATGATCTTTACACAGAAGATCTTTGGTGCCTTAAAAGACCAAATACTGACATATCTGAATTTCAAGGTGCTCCTGAGGAATTTGGAGAGATAAGACTGCAAGCAAAACTGAGAAGCAAGAGAGAACCAGGTCATGGAAAGCTTCTGTGCCATGCTAGGGACCTCAGATTTTATTCTGAAGTCAATAGAGAGCTGGTAAAGAAATATAAGAGGAATATCAAGATCTGCTTTGGGTTTTAGAAGAATTAGTCTACTTCTGCAGTAGAGGCAAGATATATTGGCGGGTTGAGGGTTGGGGGCAAGGCGAGCAGGGTAGAGGAGATGCACAAAGAATCTCTGTTGCAGTTCCCCGAGCAAGAAATGATGAGTGCCTGAATCAGTGCAGTGGCGTTGGGGATGGAGAAGAGGGCAAGAAGCCTCTAAGGAGTTAGCCTAGAAACTAAAGTCCGTGTTCTAGAGGTGTAGAGAGAGTAGAGAAGCAGAAAACAGGACAGTTCTCACCTGTCTGGCTTGCACAACTTGTAAAGAGCTGGGCAGAGAAATACTTGTTGGGGATTTAGAAATAAGCTAACTTTTGAACACACTATGCTTTACCTTCTAAGAAAACATTAAGAAAACGTTTGGTGCAGGGTGTGGTGGGGGGCTGACGGTAAGCTATGGATCAGATCACTAGAGAGAAGATACAGAATAAGAGAGGAGGAGACTTGAACCAAAATAGGGCCCCAAGGATTGCCACTATTTAAGCATCCTGCAAAGGAAGAAAGAGCTGGTAAAGGGCAGAGAAGCCATGAGAAGAAAACTAGAGAGAGTGCTAGAACCACATGAGTAGTTTCCAAAAAGAGCAGTTGATCATATCAAATGCCACAGGGAGACATGTACATTTGTTCATGTTACACTTTTCCTGTTTTCTATAATTTTTCTACTCCCAGTCTATATTTTAATAAATGTAAACTCTGGTACATAACCACCACCACTCCATCTTTATCCGTCCTGATAATTATTTTATTTTTAAAAATTTATCTTTAAAGTCTTGGGGGATGACAAAATTTGTGCTTTAGAAGGTCATTCTGACTGAAAGCAGTTTGGATCCTCTAATGAGAGTCCCAGAGGTGACAGAGAGGAGGGAGTGGATTCGGCAAATACGTTGCTAATTGAATTGATAGGATTTTATATTCAAATTAGAGGGAAAGAGTGAGCAAGATTAAAGAGTCACAGGTATGTAGAAGTATCAGGCTCAAGGGGTGCCTGGGTAGCCCAGTTGGTTAAGCTTCTGACTCCTGATTTCAGCTAAGGTCATGATCTCAGAGTCCAGAGATCAAGCCTCGAGTCAGGCTCAATGCTCAGCAGGGAGTCTGCTGGAGAGTCTCTCTCACCCTCTCCCATTGCCCCTCCCCCCTGATTTCTCTTTCTCTCTCTCTCTCCTTCCTTCCCCCCCAAATAAAAAATAAATAAATAAATAAACCACCCCCTTTTTTTAAAAAAAGAAGTATCAGGCTTGAGTATCTGGATAAGTGAGATTTGTAAAACAATGTAGGCACTGGGGTGGGGAAGGAAAGTCTAGAAGGTAATGAAAGGCAATACAGCACATTTTCCCAAGTATTCTCTTTGCTCTTCATTCTAAACATACTCTGGTAGTGATTGGTGCTATTCACCGAGTATTTCTAGCTCTCCATCTCCCCAGTCTCTGACAGACTTGCACTTCCTGCCCATGTTAATGGATGAGTGCAACTCAGGATAAGTTTTACCCAATATATTGTGAGCAAAAGAAATTTGGATCACTTGGAGGCCACAGCATGTCCTTGCTTATGTCAGACCCTCTAGAGCTCTTTACCTTCTTGTCCACATTTGAGTCTGCAGCTGTTCAGGCAGCCTGAGTTTTGAATGACAGCAATGAGAAGAACTCCTGCAGACCCATAATAGACACATAACACGAGTGGGAACTAATCTTTTCTTGCTGAAAACTTCTAAGTCTTGGAGATGCTCCCTCAGCCTAACTTAGCCTACCCTGGTGGATATGCATTCCTTGAGCTCATGGATATGAGCTCCCATATCTCTAGCTGTCATGGGTGCACTGATGAATTCAGATCCACAACCCTAGTTCTCACTCCTGAAATCCAGATCCTTATTTCTAGCTGTCCATTTAAAATCAACCAATCTAAAATTGAACTCATTAATAGTGACTTTTTTTCCCAGCACTTACTCTGTCTCAAGTGATTGTCATAATTTTTATATAAATTATATTACTTCACTCACACAATAATCTCAAGAGCAACATGCTATTTGAATCCCTGGTTTAGCGCTAAGGGAAACAAGATGTTTTGTTAAAGGAGATGGAGAAGATGCAGTTAGAGAGTAGAAGGAGAATCAAGAGGGTCAAGGAAAAAAGGGAGTGATAACCAACATTGAGTACTACAAGAAATTCAAAGGATGCAGCAATAAAATAATTCCAATGTTCTGTAAATGGGAAATTATTGGTGATTTTTGGAGGAACATCCACACTGCAATGAGCTATGGAGTAAAGGAGATATGAGTTAGAGAGAGTGAATATGGAAAACTCAAGAACTCTGATGACAGATAACCAAGAGAAGGAGAAAAGTATTTGCTGAAAGAAAGTTCAAGGTTGAAAGATTGACTTTGGGGATTGTTTTTAAAGAGACAGAGCATATACGGGCTATGATGAGACTTAAAACGTATGATATAGAGAATTAATAGTTGGTGGTGCAAACTTCAGGGAGCAATAGACAGAATGGCACCAGGAGTTGGGTGAAAGTTTCAGTGTTAGGCAGGAAGTGGAAGTTCCAGTCTTCTGAAATTGGATAAGAAAGGGCAGCGATACAGGCAGGTCTGGACAAAAGTTGCAATGTGCAACAGCTCATGTTGATGGTCCCCAGGACCCTTGTTAATATAGCAAAGCTATATCCACTCAGAATTTAAGAAGCAAGGAGGAGAAGATATACTTAAATACTTTTTTGAAATTTAGAAAGACAATGAGGTTAAAAAATAAAATTATTAAGGATGCAAATTGGAAAATACCTTTTTTTTAGAAAACAGTAAATCCCCTAAAGAGTGAAGAGTCAGTGCTGATTCTTGGCCATAACCACCTTCTATTTAATCATTCATGAAGCTATGTAAAGCGAGATGATTGGAGCTTACAAGTAATCTCGAACTTTATTGTTGTCAATAGTTTTAATTTCCTCTAGGAATAAGCCTTTTATTAGAGCTACTGATTTGTCCCCAGTGTGTGATTTAAGTGGCTTCTGAAATGGGGAAGAAAACCAGTCAGGTAGAAAGACCACTGGAAAAAAGAATTAGCAGATATTGCCCCTAAACCTCGTTCCACCACCAGCAAGTCATCTCCTGAAAACTGCCTCACTTCTCCATCCTTGTCATTATCCATAAGCCCATTCCAATTCTTGCTGCTTTGATTTCCCACACTTCATGTGTAGCAAAAGTCTTCCTGCCCTTTTAAGAGAGATAAGACTCAAAGGAGCAAAGGATTTTGGATCAATTCCAAACTGCAATGGTAGACTTTTCTAATCAAGAATTGTTCTCTTAAGTGTAAATAGGTCCTCAATTGTCCCAAGAGGTCGTGGATCTGGGGACCTTCTGGCACTTGTGCTGGCTGGCACAAGCATTGAAGTCAGACAGGCTCCCAGTGGAATATAAGAAAGTGAGCATGATTTATCTGTGTGGCTGTAGGTAGAATTAGTAGGTGTATGTCTCTGTGTGTGTGGTATATATGTGTACGAGGCATGGCTTAGAATGACCCAAAATGATCCAATAAATTAATTCTACAACTTAACACAGAGGTTGTCCCTTCTCTCTCATGTAACAACCCAATGCATGTGTTCCTAGTTGGTAAATGTTTTCACCTTGTCTTCAGGGACCCTCACTCCTGCCATCCCATGGCTCCGCTATTCCCTAAGGTTCAGAGTTCACTGCATCTAGGCATAAGGGGAAGGAGAGGGAAGAGAAGGCATGCTCACTTCTTAAGCCAGAAATGATACACATCACTTTCTTTCACAGTGAGTGCACTCACATATGACCTCACCCTGAAGCAAGCAAGGCTGGTAACTGTGACCCTCGACAAGACACCATTTCTCAACAGTATGCTAGAAGGTGAAGCATAGATGTTTATGGACGGGAAGCCACCGCTGCACAGTCTGACCATCTGGTACACCCTCTCCCCAACAATAAAACACTCATTGCTTCCCCAAGTTGGTCAACCCAAAGTCCCATCCCGGCACTGTGTGTGGGACAGAGTCCAGGGTCCCCTGCTGGCAGGGATAGGTGTGTCTCCTTGTGCACCAATGACCCAGAGTTGAGTTAAAATTTCTTTGTGTAAAGGGAAGAATGGGAGAAACCACAGCAAAAAGGAATCTTTCCAGGAAGAAGTAATAAAGACCATCTGCCTTAGCAATGGAGAAAGTTCTGCACTTTGACTCGGCTTCTGCTTTTTCTGAGAAACTTTCTTGCCCAGAGCCCTCTGTGGCCCCTGGTTCTGTTTTCTGGGAGTTTCTTCTATCTGTTATTTTCTACAGTCACCTTTGAACTGGGTATTGGGAAGTGTTCCCTCTTTGGGGGCTACACAGTTCCTATAGCCCATATCCTATTGGTGTAAATTAGTAGTCTTCAGGCTGATTTATAATCACAGGCTTTTTTAGTCCAGGATTGTGATTACTTTGACACCATAATTCTCTCAATAACTTACTGGGCTTCTGCTCTACTTGTTTCTATTCAACTCCATGTGCCAAGAACCTGTGACATATTATCTAAAACTGCTTAACTTCATGGCCTTCTTGTCACTATGCCTCTCTTTCAGCTTGATAGTAGCTTCTTTGAAGTCACCTAAAAAATAGATTTGGGTGGGAAGAAAATGTTCTTAATAAGTTCTTTGTTGCAAGAATAAGGTTTCTGCTTTACTAAAAAAAAATCCTGAATCTTCGTTCAAACTTCTTTTCCTTCTCATTACTCAGCGTTTAGGGTCCTAAAGCACTAGATTTTTCCAATCCAGGAAGTTCCCAAATTTTGAGCATCTTTCCTGGTATTTTTGTTCAAAGTTTCCAACTCTTGCCTATACCCATCTTCCAGCTTCTGGTAGCATTCCTGGGCTTTTGGCACCATCACTCCAGTCTCTCTGTAGTCACACTGTGTCCTCTTCCTCTGTGTGTGTGTGTGTGTGTGTGTGTGTGTGTGTGTGTGTACGCGTGTGAAATTCCTTGGAGACTCCCTTTAGTAAATTTTTCACTTCCATCATGACTAATAGTTAATCACAAAACCCCACCCAGTCCAGATTTGCCACAACTGAAATTCACACCTTAAAATAATGAAACGCAGAACATACCCAAGGCTTCCAGCGATGAGGCTGCAAGTCCCAGAATTCTAATTAGTTAAACACAGTTTATTTCCTTCTGCTGCAAAAGTGGTCTTTCTTTTTTTTTTTTTTTTTTTGCATTTTTTCCCCAAATATGTTTATTTTATTTTTTCAGTGTTACAAGATTAATTGTTCATGCACCACTTACGTTTGGATCATAAGAAAAAACATGGAGGGCATTGTAAGAAGGAAGGGAAGGGTGAATGGAGGGAAATCAGAGGGGGCGATGAACCATGAGAGACTGTGGACCCTGAGTAAGAGTGGTCTTTCTACCCCTCCATGCCTCAAGGACTCCTTGAGGGCTTTGGGAATTTATCAGATAAAATGGCTCACCCTGGCCTCCCACTAAGAACTCAAGAGTAAAAGTTGTTTTAGAGACAGACCTCTGAGCTGTGTCCTGGAGCAAAACGGAATGTCATTCCAACCCTGAGGTTGCCTTATGAAGGAGGGAAACAAAGTACAGGAGTGGGTTGAGACCCTGGGAGGAGGGAGAATGGAAAGAACACCTGCTTCTTGCTCTGTTGTCTCTACTTTGGCAAAGCAAACAAAAGCCCAAGATTTTCATATACATGAGGTTGCCTTTGTTGTAGTATCTTGTAAAATAAATTGAATCTTTAATGCGCAGTACGCTTTTCACCCCTTCCCAAACTTTCACTGTCAAGAAGACACAGTATCAAAGGACTGTACACACTCAATTTCACGAACCAATAAACACAGCTTTTGCATTAATTACCATTTTCAGCTCCTTGGAAAGGAGTGACAAGAGTTATCAGGAAGATGTTCGTTATTGCCGGGCTTTATCTGATGGAAATGGAAGTCCTACCAGTCACAAATTGAACATTCCCAAATGAGGAAGAGCTGGCTGCTTCCAGATAGCTCCTCACATTTTTATTAGCAAGAACAGGGTACATGTAAAAGTTCTCCTTCATGTAGCTTTCTCTCCATCGGCTGCCTAACTCAACAGGGTGCCAGTATTTCTTATTCTGACCCTGATACCCAGTTCAGATGTCTGTTGGTCATGACCACTCTCTGTGACCCATCCCCTGGGTCATCACTGAAGGATTCAGGCAAGGGCTCAATCTCACCCAAGCAGCATCAGTCAGAGGCTGTCTTCCATACCTAAAGGCGAGGCCTGGGGATTGACATTCACTGAAGCTGAGTTGAGGTCATGGCAACAGATAAAGATAGAAAGGGTATTAATTTCTGCTTCTAGACTCCAGTGCTGTTCTAGGACCTACCCTACCAGAAACCAAAGGCCATTCAACCTTCCTTTAAATTTCTGAGCTTCCCTAGTATCTTTCCAATGAATTCTTTTTTAAGCTAGAAATGATTTTTTTATGTTTCTTGCAAACTAAAGAAATCAAATTAATATTTCCTTTGGGATGTAGCTGAGAAACCACCAAGCTAATTATATTTTCAGCATGTTACTGAAAATGAGCCTTAAATCCTTCAGGAGAAAGATATCAACATTTGCAGTGTATGTACATCACCTTCCTCACTTTCTCCTTAATTTCTGACTCGAAACCAATTTTTTTCCAAGGGACTCAAAATTTATTACACTCTTCCCAGAGCCTTGACCTGTTTCATACCAGAGTGCTGTTGGAGTCAGGGATACCTGGCAGAAGATAGAGTGTTAACTAGAGAACAAGTTTAGAGAGACTCCTGTGTTCTGGATGCTTATCTAGAAACTTCTCCTGACACATCCCTCCCTACCCACTCCCCAAGGCAGCTTCACAAAGAATTCCACTGGCCCTTCAGTGGAGTTCCAGCAAGAGCTAGAAATATGGCATCACAGTGTTCTCCAGGCCATTCACTAATTCATGGTCATGCCCTCTCCAATGAGGTCTGGATCTCATTTCTGATGAATCCTCTCCCTGAAGGCTCTATTTCAGCCCAAGAGATAAGGTCCTTGCTTTCACTGTTTTTATACTCTTAAAAGTTTTCTTCCTTCCTACTAGCCAATCCTACATTACAGTAATCATTTGCTATAGTTTACAATTCTTTATACTAAACTTCTTTAATAATTCCTGTGTAGTTTCTATATTCTATTTGGACCCTGACTGGAAGATACAGTTAGCATCATATATTAACATGGTGGTTAATATTATACGTCAACATGACTGAGCCATGTTGCTCAATCTGATGCTCTGATTTCTGATTAAACATTATTTTGGGAGTGTCTATGAGAGTGTTTCTGGAAGACATTAGCATTTATAGTAGATGATCCTCCCCAGCGAGGGTGGACATCATCCAATCTACTGAGAGCCTGAATAGAACAAAAAGGCAGAGGAAGGTTGAATTTGCTCCCTACCTAATTACTTGAGCTGGGATCTTCTCCTGCCCTTGGTGCTCCTGGTTCTCAGCCCTTGAGATTTGGGCTGGAATCCACAACACTGACTCTGTCTTTCAGGCCTTCTAGCTACACCATTGGCTCCCTGGAATTTCAGCCTGTAGGTTGCAGATCATGAGGTTTCTCAGCCTCTATAATCATGTGAGCCACCTCCTTATGATAAACATCATTATATATAATAAATAGACTACAAACAAACCATCATTTATCATTATTTATCATAAACCAATCACTAACAATAATATAAACAAATAATAGGAAAATCATTTTTATATATCCCATTGGTTCTATATCTCTGAAGAGCACTGACTAATATACCTTATTTTAGATATGAAGAAATGGAGGCTCAAATAAGGTTAAGTAAGACTCACATAACGACCTATATAATAAATTTATTTCTTAACATGCCTAAAAGAAAAAAATTATGTACAACACATATATCTCTGTCTTCTTAATTAAAAGGCATAAAATATAATGTTACTTTTGTTGGGGGAAAGAATCAAGGAACACAAAGTTTATGTCCCTACCTACACTCAGCAGAATGGATTGGAAATTTTTTATGTTTGCAAAAAAGCTCTTTTACGTTTAGATTTAGAATATTTTGCCACTTTTCCTGCATGACAGGATCTATTTTTTTCTGAAATTATAATTGGTGCCTTTTGCTTTTGCAACTGCAAGTTCTTTATCTTCAGCTATTTATACATTTTCCACTGATACAAGCTAATAACACAAATAACCAAACACATTAGAATAAGAGTAAATAGGTTTTGAAAAAAATGTGAACTACCCTTCAAGAACTTTAGGCATTTGACACATAATACTTGACCTTTTATTTGAAAAAGCATAAGGTTCTTTTTCAGAGATTATAAAAATAACTTATTTGCATTACAGGAAGTTTAAAAAATCAAAATAGAAAATTGAAATGATCATAATGCCATTTCCTGGAGATAATTTAATTTCCATATCCCAAGGAATCTGAGGTGGACTTCCGGCAGTATGGTCATCCCACATCTGTCTGTCACAGCCCACTTGAGACAGGCCTTCAGAAGACTCTCTGATTTTCAGGAAATGTGACTTTGTTCCTGCACTCTGCAACTTGACATCGTTAGAAAAAACCCCACTCATCAGTCAACCTCTCGAAGCCCCAGAGAATCCAAGTTTACAGGACAATCACGAGGCAGAGAGATACACCCTTTCAATGAACTGTTCCCACACTAATTTGCTGTCCTTCAACTTGTGGCACTTTAAAAAGCTTTAAAAAGCTCAAATCATCTTTCTATTAGATACATATAGTATATCCTTATGAAAAGAAATGCTGTTACTTTCAATCTTCTGAAATCAGTTGGATTATAGCTAATCCTGGATCAGTGGTTCCTGTGCATATAAAACTATTAAGAAAAAAAAATTGTTCTGCCTTGGTGAAAATTAAGAGAAAATGTTGCACCTGGTGGTATCTGATAAGCCTTAGGAAGAAACATCCTGCTGACACAAGTCTATTATAGTTGTGTGCTGGAAAGATAAAGGATAGAAGGGGAGAAAATAGTTACATTCCTCAAAAACAGGATCACAGTGAACAAAGGGCATTGATAAAAGATGATCCCAGTGAATAAAAGGTCTCTCAAGTTATATGTCTGTGGGTCCTGCCTCATTATCTCTACTGTGCGGCTGCACTGTGTTCCCGAAGATATTTAACTGTTAACCATGAAGTTTCTGTTTAAACTCTCGGGAATATAACCTTCAACCACAAAGCATATAAAATTCACAAAAAGCTCATACAAATTTTTGATTTATGAACTAAAATCCATTCCCATAATTTATCAGAGAGCACTCCAAGCCTTCCCCTTGATAACCCTTTTATTTAAACATCATTGACTACCTTCTGTTAAACGAATAACCTTACACCTCTGCATCTAGTTTTCTCCGTGGAGTTGTATGAAATAAAAGGTGTCTGAAGAGTCTAATCTAAATGCAAGACCACTTTCTCCCATATTCCTAAATACTGGCCTGCAAACAAAGATTCACTGGTCTGCAAGGCCCGAAGAAAACAAGGAAATGGCACGTTCATTCAACAAATAATTATTGAGCACCTATTTTGGGCTAGGTCAACGGTCAGCTCTTTCTCCTCAAGGCTAAAGTTATTTAATTTTATAAGTTCATCTATTGTGCTATTATGTTCTTCCTACTGCTGTGGGGTTAAAATGTTGTGATACAAAATGCAATTGCCTCTTTTAAGCATCCTGACTCGGCAAAGTAAAATGTTGGCAACCCAGGGCCAGTCTCCAAGTTTGTATTTGCAATGTTATCGTTCCACAAAATCCAAATTGGCTACAATCACTGATTGTTCCCCCTACCCCAACTATAACTATTCATCACTATACCTCCAGCATCTAACTGGTGACTCCCAATTTATGTCTATTGAATCAGTGATTACTGGATGGATGGATGGATGTGTCCATCTTTTTGAGCCAGATGATTCACTGATTAGAAAGATCCAAAGTTGGACTAAATCAGGAAACCAAGATGTGCCACATCTACCTAAATGGATCACCATCCTTCACTCATCATCATCACCACCATCATCGTAATGTTGTCATTATTATCATTACCTCTCAGCATATGTTCTCACTCCTCTATGTACCTTGTGCATACTAACTCATTTACTGCTCAAAATGAATCTCTAAAGAAAATAGTTTTATAACCCCATTTTACAGAGAGGAAACTGACTTAGTGGAGAAGATAAGAAACATGCTTAAATGAAGGAGTTTCAGCTTCCACTCTTAATGACTTCATTATGCTGCCTCCCTTTTACAAGAACCATAAGAAAATAAACCAGAAAGGAGCACAGAAAATTCCGCAGTGACTTCCAGTGCTCCCTCACCAACCTCTGTCTCAGTGGCATGTGGTTTAATTTCTAGCTCATAGCAATGCTACTCTATATAATCATAACATCGAGTCATGTTCATATTTATTTCATAATATCTGACATTAATCGTAACGTCAAGGAATATTTGTTTTATTTCCTAATTTCCTTCTGCATTTTTAGGCACATCCCTCAGAATCCATTCTATCCTCTTGCAGAGCCTAACATTATGCCTTGTTCACAGTAGGCACTGGGAAATATTTTTTTAATTCAATTAAATTACTTTAGAGTTGCTAAGATTTGGATTTCACAAATGCATTCTGTAAACCCACACAACCGAACCAAATGAATTGAGCATGAGGTTAAAGCACAAAGAAGCAAAGGGACAATTCCTGACATAATGGAACATCTCGAGGGATCAAAATAAACATGTATAGAAATCACCCGAGGCTCTAAAAATTAGATCAATTATGTCAGCAAAACCAGGAAATACACCAACTCTGACAAAGGACTGAGCAAAATCCTCATTACACGGTACTTCTTGCTATACTGAAAGCACATCATTAACAGTACTTAACCAATGACTGTTCAAAGTTATGTAAATTATTGCCATGACAACTATTTCTTCAGCAATAAAATTATGAGAACCACAATTTCCCTGGCAGATCGAAGAGCTTTGTCATTTGCTATTCAGAATGAGTTTAATGTTTGTTCCTCAGCAGTCATCACAGACAAGACACCTGTGTAGGAAGACGGCCACTTCCCAACCCAGAAATGGGGTGTTCCAGAGGAACACAGGAAGTAGGCTGTTTGGATTGCAGGAGCCTTTGTTTCCTAGAGGCAAACACATAAAAGATGGTGGGAGTTGCACACATGTCCACAGATGCCTAAATTACCCATAATTTGGCTAAAACGCACTACATTTGGGAGGAAAAAAGGAGAAAATTGCGTGTTTTATTCATAATTAAAGAGCAGAAAAAGCAATAAAGCTGAGATAAGAAAGTCAGTCTGAAAAGGAACCTCTGGACAGCTTCAGAACTTCAAGGCTGACCACATTGCTTTGTTATTTCACTCCATTAATGAACTTCATCTCCAATCACTCTCTCTCCCTAGCCCTCTCTGCTCCCGTTTCACAGACTTTTTCTCTCTTCTGCAATCTTTGCAGGCTCCTCTGAACTCAGGATCTCTGGACATGTTGCTGCTTCTGTCTTTAAAGCTCCCCTCCTCAACCCATCTTCCCCACATCACACTGTTGCTCATCTTCAGATGTCAAACTAGAGGCCCATCCTGCTGACACCGGGCCCTTCTGGGCTGGGCATTCATGCATTCATCTCAATCATAATTACTAGGAATTAATATAGTTACTTGTTCTGAGTATTTCTTTTACCCTGTTTCCCCAGCTAGACAAGCTCCATGATGTTAGGGACTCTGTCTACCCGGTCACCTCTCTGACCCCATTACATAGCAAGCATAGCCTGTGCTCAATAAATATTTGTTGTCTTCATGTATTTCTAAAGCAACCTTCTATTTTCTCGATGAAAATGTAATATTCACATGATTCCTACACCATGCAGTGGTTTGAGGATATTGTCTCAGAAATGCAACAAAAGAAGAAAAGGATCTTCCTTAGATGCCTGAAAGACAGGGGCATTAGATTTCCCCCAGCGAAATAAACATTGGAAAAAAGTAGTTAAAAGAAATGGACAAATGTATGCTCCGTACTCTCCCTTTCAAAGCGGGGAAGCAACTGAGAGGAAAGAAACCATTGATTTATACAATTCCTCAAACTGACCAGAAGGAAACATTGTGTGGAGAGCCTAAGGCTACGTGAAAAAGGGAAGGGAAGAGGGATTACAGAGTAGAATGAAGGCAAGACATATCTGTCATTTCGTTTGTTTAGTACAAACACAAACTAGAGGTTTGTAGCTCAAGAAATGGTTTTTCGGGGAAGTATTCCCTTGTCTTGACAAATGCTGTTTAACTTATTTTTAAAATCTCTTCCTCGTTCACTGAGTAATTTTTTTTTTTTTTCCAAGCTCCTGTTATGTATGTTACCAGGTCCTGAGCTAGGTCTCAAAGATACAAGATTAACAAGATAAATGCTGTAGGAAAACTCATAATGAGCAAACAGGACAAATAATTACAAGGTAATGTCAAAGTCCCGTGCCGAAATTGAATCAATAAATAAATCATTGCCTGGGCTTGCCAGAGGGCAAGAGCAAATAAGAACAAGGTCAAGAGAGTGACCACTGAGCAGATGTGGCTTTTAAGCTGGAAGGGAGAGGAAAAGAAATTTGAGCCTGGGACGGGGAAGAAAGGGGCTCTTGGGTACAGGTGGGAAGAGTGTGTGAGGTGTGGAGGACGCGAGCACTTAGCATGTGTGAGAAAAGGGAAATGGTTCTCTGTGGCTGGCGTAGAGAATGCGCATCATGGACAAGCAGTCAAGGAGCCTGGGCTGGATCTTAAGGAGCCTTACAAAGCATGAGTTTAAAACTACATGAAGGGGCACCTGGGTGGCTCAGTTAACTCAGAGGTTAAAGCCTCTGCCTTGGCTCAGATCATGATCTCAGGGTCCTGGGATCGAGCCCCGCATCGGGCTCTCTGCTCAGTGGGGAGCCTGCTTCCCCCTCTCCCTCTGCCTGCCTCTCTGCCCACTTGTGATCCCTCTCTCTGTGTCAAATAAATAAATAAAATCTTTTAAAAAAATAAATAAACTACATGAAGACTAATGATATTCGAAATCCTTTTAAACACAGACACGTTCTTCCAGAAACGCTTATCCTAAAGTCCAGCATATCAATTAGAAGATGACAAAGCTCTTCTGGGCCGCTGAGTGGCCTCCTGATCAGTTGGCCTCCAACCTCCACACAAGACCCTTCTTTAAAGTCCCCAATCTTTGAAAACGACACCGGTGGACAACACAGAATTGTTTAGGCAGAGACTAATCAGTGAGAGACGTATGATCAAGTGAGGCCTTCATTTATTGGTTTAATTTTTTGCTTTGCCAGTGGACAATGAACAGGAGATGGGGGGCTGGCACAGCCAGGAGCAGGCACACTTATCAGTAATTTGAACACAGCAGAAGGTACCCAGAGGTTGAGTTTTGGTTTGGTCTCTGTTTCCCGCACCGTCCCTGACACTGCCCCTCTCTGCTGGGCTCCAGGTCTGCTGGGGAGAAATAGGGGGTTCCTAAAGCCTAAGTCTCAGCTAAAGTGTAGCACACAACTTGTTCCAGGCAAGAAGGGACAGCGGTCCTAAGAGGGGGGAAGAAGAAATCTTCACACTAGAATGGACCCTAAAATAAGAGAGACAGACCAAGAGTTTCAAGAGTGTGAAGCTTATATGACTAAGTGAGTCTCCTTTAAAAAATTAAAAAAATTATAGGGGCATCTGGCTGGCTCAGTCAGTTGAGTGTCTGACTCTTGGTTTCAGCCCAGATTGTGGTCTCAAGGTCCTGAGATCAAGCCCCAGTCATGGCTCCATGTTCAGTGGGGGCTCTGCTTGAAGATTTTCTTTCTCCTCTCCCTCTGCCCCTTCCACTCATTCTCTCTCTCAAATAAATAAATAAATCTTTAAAAGAAGAATTAAAAATTATGAATACAAAATTAGATTTCAGAATAAATTTAGGAGGAGAAATCAGAGTAGATCACAAATTTTCAAGGCATTTAAAAATAGAAAAAATTACAAACTCATAAATATAGTAGTTTTATTTGTAAAACTGCTTTTCTTAAAAGAACTATCCCACGCACCTATGTGATTCTGCTTTTGCTTATACTTTTCAGCTGCATCTTCTTCAGTGATTTTTTCATATGACATTTGT